>WBMW01002090.1:0-107751 GCA_013396635.1 Penelope pileata | reverse complement strand
GATTCTGTGATTCTGTGATTTTAGTTTCCCATTCCCTGTATCTGTTGAATTATGCTAGCTGCTGCTACAGCGAGGATGAGACAGGCAGCAGCTGAATGTGCTATCGTGTCTCGGAGTGTGAATGTGCGTTTAAATTAAGCATTAGTTAAACAGCACTTCGTTGTAGTATTTACCCCGTATTGTGCACAATCTGGGTAACTTTTTATTAGTCATCTAGCATCGAAGTAACTTGCTGCTATAAGGAGAACAAAATAATTTACTGTTTAGAATCAGCATCATAGGATCAGTGAGAGGGAATACAGAAACTGCTGTTCAGCTTGAAGAAAGGTTTTCTCTCTCACTCGTCCAATCTCTGCTGCCAGGCACTGATAACAGCAGCAGTGACAAATACCTATTGCCCCCAGCAGCAGCCAAGAACTTCTGAAAGACAAGTCTAAATGAGTTGGATTCTCCATCAGATGAAGAATGAGATTCAGTACACAAATTCCCCACTTAAGGAAGAGCTAGACAACGATGCTCTAAAAGGCAGGTTCATCAGCAGCAATGGGGACTTGGGTCACTCATATCCCCAACTGCCCATGGGCTCATTCTGAGCTGACGTGGAAATCCAGAGCTTTGGGCTGTACAAAGGTCTGTTGCTTTGTACTCTGATACAAAGGTATCACTGCACTCATCTCAATTGCACCTGAGCACTTGTTAGTAGACATTTAAACAAATTGCATCAATTTGACCTTTAGCCTTTTATTCTTTTCTCCAAGTACAAGACTGGAGCAATGTTTTCCATAAGATTTTATTTAAAATATTATCTTGTAATAATAAAGTCAACAGCATAGTTTGCATTTGAAGAGAAGGACTGGAAAATTTCTAAGAATTCATACCACAATATTCAAGCATAAAATACAAGTATGTCTATAAAATACATTAACCCTTACTGCCGGTGTGCTTATAGTGAGGTTGCTAAAGCTAAAGAAGTTGGATGCCTTATGAAGCCAAACTGACCAGAAGTAAATCAGAAAGCTAACTGAGAAGCTAATTTTTCATTGAAAATGAAGTTTCCAGCCAATATGGCTGGAGATGGTTCAAGAGGACACTAGAAGTGCAGGAACCAGAACTTCAGGTCTCCAAACACCTACGCTGGGGCCCGTTGATGATTTTTAATCACGAGGGAGTAGCAAGATCTGACCTAATTACTGATCTGGACTTCGTTATGCTACACTTCTTGGTGCCCAATGCTTATGGAGAGGGAACTTATGACAAGATTTGAAAGGAAATCTCTAAAGCAGTGCAGCTCCAGCACCACTGCAGCCAACAAATACGTCATTTCTGGCAGAACGCTGCACTTCCCATGGCTGCCACCTCATCCACAGAACATCCACAGGCTGTTGGACGTTTTTGTCACAGTTTATCCAAGTTCAGCCAGAAGGTGCCAAGGAGAGGAAAAAAGCATGCTCAAGGTAGCAGGGTCAGTCTCAGGTGCAATTTCAAAACAAGAAGACGGAGCCATTAAAAATTGCCAAGCATAGTGTCCAATGCAGTTGCTGAAACAGGGCTCACAGAACCTCCTCCGGGCTTCTCTTGCCTCTTAGAATTTTCTTGGAATTCTGACACAGATGTGGGTGCAGAACACACCTCACACGGACAAGCATAATCTGGAACTATTAACACATTTGGACATTAACACACTGCAGCATTTCTGAAATCCCACAGCAGGAACCACCAGAAAAAAAGAGCATACCTAAAGAAAAAAATGCTTTGCAGCTGATGCGTAGTTGCAACTAATAGGTAAGGGTAGAATGAATTGACAGAGGCCAAACTAAAGCCATTGAGACCAAACTTGTAGCCCACGTATATTCTCCAAAATCACACTCATTTTGAGCCACAGATATATAAAGCTACAAAGTCAGGGCCGTCTGCACAGAAAATGAGAAATAATACATATTCTTTCAATCTCCAGTTCTCAAAACTCTGTGCAAATGAGTTTAGACTGTCCTAGCCCTACAGGACATGTGAGGTAACGGAGCGGAGGACTTGATTCACAGCTCTCTAGGGGAAGCTTTCTTCTGCAGGATGAACTGAATGTGAAACAGTAATGATTAAGAATGAGAAAATTTCATGCTGAAATGAACGACTGCAGAGAGTTAGGACAAACAAGAATACAGCTCATAACATTAGCTTGTAATTTGCATAGGTAAGTTAGTGCTATGATTACAGGGTTCCTGGGCCCGTAAAAAGGGATTGAGATATTATCTTTCTCAAGGGTGTGACAAGAAGCTTTTATTAAGTTAAGTTTGTGAATCAAAACAGCTTTAAAATGAATGAGTAGGCCAAGGCCCAGGCCCTCTCCCAGCTGTGGCAGTTCTTGGATAGGAAATTAAAAAAAATATTTGTACACGGTTAGGGGCATCATAAAGGAGATGGAAAAGATATTTTAGGCTGACTCGGACCAATGTGGTAGGAGGAAGAGGAATAAAAGGACAGAGTCACAAAAGCCCTTGCTGTGTAAGGGGCCTCTGGAGATCACGCAGAGCCCAGCTCTGCTGCTCAGGCTGGGCTGGCTAGAGCAGGCTGCTCAGGGCTGTGTTCAGCTGGGCTTCAGATGTCTCCACAGATGGAGAACACTCCCTCTCTGGGCAACTTGTCCCAGTATTGGACCACCCTCACAGTAAAAAAGTGTTTTCTTATATCCAGATGAAATACCCCACGTTTCAGTTTGTGCTCGCTGCTTCTTCTCGTGCCACTGGGCATCACTGAGGAGAGTTCGGCTTGTTGTTCTTCATGTCCCTGTCTTCCTTGTACAGAGGAGCCCAGAACGGGGCAATTCTGGTCAATGCAGAACACAGAGGCTAATCTCTAGCTTTACACTGCAAATGTGTCCAAGTGATCAACTGACAGTACCTACCTAAAGAAGCACTGTATCCAACCATGCCCAGGTCAGCAAGGAAGAGATGTGATTCATTTCTGTTTTAATGGTTGCCTACAGCACCTTGGTTCCCACGTGGTTCCTGAGACACCTATGTCTCCAGGAAAGTGAAGTATTAAAACAGTACAATTTATTGAATGCACACTAAACATGTTCTTTACAGAGAATTCCAAGTGTCAGCATAAAAAGATTCTTTAAATAATCATTCATGCATTTGTTTTTAAAAAAACCACCAATTTAACACTAGTATTTTTACATAAAAACATTCTCACACCAGAGCTCAGTATCTGCTTCTAAAAACTTTTCCAATTTGTCCCTGTACCACGGAGAATCTGCAGAAGAAACATGTTTCTAGCCTACAGAGAGGTCTATTTCCATTTTCTTGTGCAGGTTCCTTTTTGAAAAGAATGACAAAATAATATATTTTTTATTTTTCATTTTTTTACTTCTTTTTGAGCTTAAAACAACTAGTGACTTTGACAAAACTATGGAGGTTGTTCCGAAAGTAATGCCTCCTGTTTATTTCCATGGAAACTACACCAGATACGAAGAGCACGATAACACTACTTGATAGAGCAGGTTCTCGGCACGGTCACCCCCATTTTTTGTGTTTTTGCCAGCAATGAACAAAAGCCTGCATGCCCTGCTTATAAACATCTGCAGCAGTGGAGGTGCCCCACTGTCGCTGTCACCACCCCCGAAACGCACCCCCCCCCTCACTGTGCTGACATCCACTGCTCGGTCTCCATAAATGTTCAGCAGCGTTGACGAATGTCAGTGGGTGCCATTTTTTCTGCGTGGGGGAATTCAATTCCACCCCTTTGCTCCATCCGCACTTCCATGCCAGACACCATTGTGTCACTGCCCCTCTGCTGCCATCTGTCACACAGCAACAGCATGGAATGGGGCACTGGTGGGAAGGTTCAGCCTCTGCTGCCATCCCACCAACATCTGCCTCTGGTGGTGTGGGCCAGCATCATAAAATAGGAGGCGTTACTTCCAGAGTCACCCTCGTATTTGAGAAGAACACCTCTTCAGACAGCAACTAGGAACAGTGATTCTTCAATCCAGTGAAGACCATTTTAAAGAATTTTCACAATCTTGAAAGTAGATTTACTCTGCAGCCCTGAGAATCAATGACACTATAGCAACTCTCAGTTAATCCACAAGCAAATTACATTGTGTTCACACCACACTATGGCTGAACTGCTTATCGCAACAGCACCAGTTCAGGACCTTTATGAAAGCCAGTCAGCAAACCCTCTGGGATTTCTAGCTGTGCCTCTGCCACAATTACCAAAGCTTTCTCTGCTGAAGAGTAATGCATAAAATACTAAAATGGCTCTGGCCAGAAAGATCCTAGAGCCTGTTACACTTGTGCTGATCCTGAAAGATGGTATCTCAGAGTCTGCAAAAAGCAGCCACAAAAGCAGGTCTGGCAGGGAAAGGAGAAGAGTAGGAGAGATCCTGGCAGCCCAGCGGTGGCTTCAGCAGGCCTCACCCAGAGGAAGCAGCCACAAACCTCCCTAGCCGGTTCTCCCAAGGAAATTACACTCCTGAATCCAGAACTGTGGTCAGTGAAACATGTACATTTGTGTGGCCGTGCAGTGCTGATTCTGAGGTGAGATGTCTCAGCTTATCTTAATGCATGTTACTCAGGCTCATCTGTCGGCAGGGATATCCCAGAGATGGGACATACCAGACCCTCATTTCCTGAGATAAAGGACACTTAACTGTATCTGGGTAGCCTAAGTCCAGTGCACTTGACCCAGAAACAGCAAGCGATGTACAACAGAAACAGTACGTCTGCCTTCTAAAGCGCAAGCATAAACCTAATTCTAGGTTACCTGCTGTAAGTGCAGGAAGCCACACTGCTTATAATTAGACCCTAAGGGTAGGATTTGTGTTCTACATTCAACATGCTTCTTTATTAAATAAACAGAGCTGTGAAGTAAGAGCTAGAACATTTACCTCAGCAGAATTTATGATGCGAAGTTTCTGCGGACCTCTTCAGTCATACGCTGGGATGAGACAGCAAAGCCAGCTTTTGGACCCAAACTGACACTACTGTCCCTAAAACACCCCAAACAGCACTAAATAACTTACCTTTCAAAGACACATCGAATGACAACCAAGATTAAGGCAAAAGGGATACTGAGCAGGAGATCACGAGGCTTAGGATAACGGATGTCTTCAGACTCCCTCATGTCCTCCCATGTAATTCCCGGGGGGAGCCAGAACTCGTGCTGCCACAGCCACTCATTCAGGGAGCGTGCCATCCTGGAAGGAAGAGACCGGGACACACTGAGGGCAGGGCAGCACACAGCAACCCTGTCAGCACAAGCTAGTGAGGCTGAGGAAGGATGACACCCCGGCTGAGGTAGCACATGGCTATAAAAGCAGAAGAGGCGTGGAATGCATCAAAGCCCAAAGGACTGATACACCACTCACAGATTTTTATCGGGTGCTCAGTGACTGCTGATTGCCGGCACAGAATAAAAAAAGCTAAAATTGAGATTAAGTGACTCAAAATTCAACAGATCACAAAGCGTAATTGTCAACAAGATGTGTATCAAGAAGTTTTAAGCCTCACACTGTAACTTTACAGGCTCATAGCCTCCTTTCTATAGGAGTGACAGATTGGTGTCATGAAGGTGTGGCAAGCCTGCTCCAAGGCTGGCTGCCAGTTCTTCATATGTACTTATTCTTACTTTTCAGTCTTTGATCTTTTGTATTTATTTGCTTCCATTTACACACTGCAGTTCCACTGTGTGTGTGTGTGTATGTGTGCACTGTAATTACTATTATTCTGAGGTTTGCCCTTAAACAACAACAACAACAAAAAAACCTACCTTCTGCTTTAAATGATTACGGAAAGCATGTCCAGGTAAGAATTTTTGTGCTAAGTGGTAAACTGGATTCTCAATGTAATTTTAAAGACCATGACGGAAAGTGTCATTTACATACATGATCAGAGAGTTTAACAGCATAAAAGATAGTGAAAAGGGTGTAATGAAGCGTTCAGCATGAAAGCACAGTTGCTCGATAATTTTAGCTCATGTACAAATACGAGCTGCACTGCTCTCTGATAGAGGCTGCTCATTCCAACTGATAACAACAAATACCCTGAAGATAAGTTCTGAATATAAATCCGACAGACTCTGCATAGGTACAGAATAAGTAAGAGGGAAGCATGGGAATTAGATGCCCCTTGAGATTATTTGAAGAGCACACAGGAAATGCCATGTTACAAAACCAATGGAAAAAGCATATAATTTAAGTGTCAGCTCTCATTATCATAAAACATCCGATCCAGAGGAGGCCCAAACTCTGACCTAGATTGAAAATGAATCATACATCTGATTTTGAAGATATCTCTAATTCAGGAATAGTTTCTTTGTTAGCGAAGCTGAAGATCAGGTTTATCCCAGAATTTTGTAGAGTCTGATCTGTATCATCTGAAGCACAACCTCCCGTCTTTTGATCTGATTACAGGGAAGAACAGGACTCCATTTCTTCAAATTTGACTCTCATTTATCCTGTAGCATCCACAGCCAATTCAGTATGATGACAAAGCTAATTACAAATGTATGTGTGTTCGACACAAAGGGAATGCAAACTTACTGAGAATTTAAGATAAGCAAAGCAGGAAAACTTTCCCCTTTTCAACACAGGAAAAGAAAAGCAACTTACTAAAAATGCATTCTTCTTCTAGTCTTTGCATTTCCTGATTTCAATGTTTGATACGTAAATATACAACACACTGATAACTCCTAAAAATCAAGAGCCTCATCAGGAGACTGATACACTGTAGAAGTGTATCCAAAAGTAGTAACAGTAAGGGCACAAGAATTATGCCCATTCTTGCTCCAGCACCCAACTTCACTAACTCTGAAAACGTCTTTTGCCAGGTTTCAGTTTGACAATAATCACAGCATTTTCTTTCTGGTGCAGCTTTTGGGACTCTGGGAACTGCTGTTTTCCTTTCACTTCCAGGCCGCTCTTCATTCTTTCTGCTAGCTCTCCTTCCAGTGCAATGTCTGGATAAAGATCATTAGCACATAAAATTAAGATTAACATGCTTTATGGACTCTTCAAATTCTCTTTCAAGAGCCCGACAAGCAAGATGTAATAGATTTTAACTTGCCTGCCAAATTTGACCTGGGCAAGCTGACAGTTGGGCAGAGAGGAACCTGATGAGGTTCAACATGGGCCAAGCGTAGAGTCCTACACTTGGGGAGGAATAACCACACACATCAGTACAGGCTGAGGTTGATTCACTGGAAAGGAGCTCTGAAGAGAAGGACCTGAGTGTCCTGGTGGCCAAGAGGGTGCCCATGAGCCAGCAGTGTGCCCTGGTGGCCAAGAAGGCCAATGGGACCTTGGGGTGCATTGCGCAGTGTAGCTGCAGGGAGAGGGGCTGCAGCCCCGGGCCCAGCGCCGGGTCCCCAGTCCCAGGCAGATGGGAACTGGGGAGAGCCCTGCAGAGGGGGCAGGGATGGGGGGGCCTGGAGCATCTCCTGGTGGGGAAAGGCTGAGAGCCCCGGGGCTGTGCAGGTGGGGAAGGGAAGGCTGAGGGGATCTGCTCGGTGCCGCTCCAGCTCTGCAGGGCGGGGGCAGGAGGATGGGGCCGGGCTCTGGTCGTGGTGCCCAGCGCCAGGACAGGGGCAGCGGGCACAGCCCGGAGCCCAGGCAGTGCCGTGTGGGCGTGGGGAAGAGCTGCTGGGCTGGGAGGGGGCAGAGCCCTGGAAGAAGCTGCCCACAGAGACAGTGGAATCTCCTTCTCCGGAGATACTCAAAACCCTCCTGGATGCTTTCCTGTGAAACTGCAGTAGGGAAGTGCTTTAGGGGGGACTGGACTGCGGAAGCTCCAGAAGCTCCTTTCCAACCCTCGAGTCTGTCATTCTGTGATCTCTTGAGTCTCAGTGACTCTGGGGCGTAATCTACGGAGTGCAACGTAATTTCTCCCACGAAGGACGTTTTAAGTTGGGAACATCTGCTACCCACTACCTGTCCCCTTTCCCTCTGTAGAACCCTGTAGAGCTCATTTCCTTTCTGCCTTCCTTGAATCTTTGGTGATTCAGCAAAGGCAGCTGAAGCCAGGACCATAGGAGAGTGGGACAGGACTCATCGTACATTAAGAAGAGAGAAGCTAGTTGAAGTACACATTTTTTTCATGCTAGAGAAATCCTTTCAGACTACTCAGTAAACACACTGTTCATCAGTACAGTTCCATTTCGGTAACACCGATGTGCACCCGTGGGACAGCCAACTGCAATGACAGCTGCACTGAGCTGAAGAGCCAAGCGCTCAGGGTGTCCCCAAGTCTCCTTTAGACTGCGTGAACACAGGTTTCAGCATTAAATTCTACAGTTCTCGATCAGAAAGTGTGTATGTAGAAGCAAATTTTATGAATATGGACTTAGCTGGCAATGAATTCAGCATATTGTCACTACAAAGTGTGGTGATAATTTTCAAAAACAGTTCGTGCACTTCAGATAGGAGTGGACAGCAGCTAGAGAACTAAGACAACCAAAGGAAGGTGTCTGAATTACAAAGCTTGCAATGACATGGAAGACACTGTCGTCAAAAGTGTTCATAAATGTTCTTAGCTGTTAAAAATCTCAGCTGTAATCAGGAAAAGCAACACATTGGAGATGTTTTTCGCTGACAGGACTCTGATTATGAAACTGAGCCGAATTCGAAACAGCTTTCCCATCCTCAACATCCACCTCCACATTTTTGCCTGAGAACAGCTTCAGCTTGCAGTGAGATACTGCAACCAGAAAGGACATTAGGAATACCTAAGAGAACTGTACAGAGGAATTACATTTCCTTCCTGTTTCAGCTCTTCAGAAAACATTTCTTCAGTATATCACAAGGTTATTCCACAGTGCAGACAATAGGCATGCTAGGGAAAGTTGCCATAATAGCAAGCCTTGCAATTGCACAACCATGAATGCTTCCTCCAGAACTCTGTACACCTGAGAGGAGTGGGGGCTCGGTGGGGGACAGCACTGAAGTCTGCTAAGAGTTCTCAGTGGGGGTATATAAAATGAGTCTTCCAGTTCATGCGGGGAATATTCTAGACTCCAAGTGCTAAGGAAGTAAACAGCCATTATCTAATCTACTCTCACGTGCAAAATATAGTCAGGATCATCTTCCTGAAAGACGTGTTTTTCTCTGCAGCTATCTTTGCACAGCATCAACACAGAAAAGAGTACAGTATGAAGCAACATATTTATCTTTTTGCAATTTAGACAGGTCGAGTTCTCAAGCTGAGGCAGCTGGAAAGCTGACGACAACGGTGTTTCTAAAAGCTCTCTGAGCATCCCCAGAAAAGCATAACTAGCCTATTTCTTCTTCTGAAGTTCTTTACGCCTCACAGAACATCCTGTGTTATTTGAAATAATATACAGGACAAAGCCCTCCAGCTCTGATACAACAGTACCAAAAAGAGCTTCTTTCACAAACAAGAGTTCAGCAAGAGCAAAGGAAAAAATAACACTGCAGCACACTGCCCCACACGTGACATGAAGCAGATCAGCATTAGCATTTCACAGAGAATATAACAGCAAACGCTGAAGGAACAGCATTATGTTTGTAGTGGAATACATATGTGAAGATGGAATCAAGAATAGTGAAGGATCACGATTATGCCATGGGACATAAAGGCTTAGGCCTTCATGGAGCCTGCACTGTGACAAGATCAATATATACCCCAGTAAGGCTCCTTGAAGTCGACACAAAAGGTCTTGAAGCAACTGGACTTTGTGCAGTCCAGCGGTCCTGACTATTGCATTTACATTGTTCAACCTTGCCTTTCTTGCCTTTTTAATTTGACATTTTCATCTGAATCCTTAGTGACAAACATCTCTCCTACTGGGCTGCACCAAACTGCTCCTGGAAAAGCAGAAATTGCTCAGTGCAAAAGGAATGCGCCTGCAGTATCCAAGCACTGCAGCAGAGAACAGCACAACGGGGCTCCATGAAACCTGAGCCGCGGATTAGTAACACTGCTAGGCTGAAAGCCCTTAGGGACATATTTCTGTAGTTTCACTTTCAAAGCAGAACTGTTTGAGAAGCAGCAGGCATCCAGCTAGAAAGGTTACTCCCTGTCTCTTAGTTAAAATAGTCAAGCAGGTTTACCCAGGAAGCACAACCGTTGCTTACATCTTCAAAGAGTTACTCTGCTGCTTCACTTACAGAGTGTATTCCCAAGCTAAGCATTAATATATAGGAACATGAATACTCATGTAACTTTGTGTATGTGAAATAGGAGATAAGGGTGAGAGAGAGAGAGAGAAAAGACAAGTCTTCTTCAAGAACTGGGGAATTACTTACCCTGAAGAAGACTAGGTATAGGTATCTGCTGTCCAGCTTTTAACTAAAGCATCAGGCTAGACGTTATTGCATTAGCTGCTGCTCACTGCTTGTACTGTTAAGCGAAAAGTAATGTAAAGGTCCATAATAATAATACAAAAAAAGATTACACTGGAGTTTTTAATTTGCTTTTTGACTAATCAATACTCCCTTCCTCAATCATTCTGCCCTGCTTTAGTGTCTGCACATCACATACTGGTAACACAGATGTCACAGTGACTTAGGTCTCTGCTGTAGGAATTCTGACCCCATAGCACAGAACTTCCAATTCTTTCCAAATTCCAATATGCAACTCACTAACCTGGCTCTTCCTCCTCTCTACCTCAGTAAGCAGCTCATTTTAGGAGCATCTAGGACTGTGCTGAGCCACTTTCAGCTTCTTGCTATGACAGGCAACAACCTTCTCACTGAATGGTACCAAGATGTATTAGAGGTATCTTAACGTTTTTGCAGCAATTACATTCGAAAGCTGTTCCTAAACTTCATCCTCTAGTGGGTATAATCTAATTACAATGATGAATTTGAATGTCATTTCTTTTTGTATCAGCACAGGGTTTTACTGTGAAGAAGTTCTTACTGTTTATAGAAGAACAATACTTTTCTCTCACCCTTCATTTGTCTCAGCCAAACAAGTGCACGGCTTCCAATGCTCTCCTACTGTAATTAGTTATAGCAGAAGAAACAGAAAATCCTACTTTGCACATTCTTCTGTTAATGACTACACTGTGAACAAGATTTCTGTGTCTAGCTTTAACATTAACATTTTTAATATAAATTTCTGTTATTAGTTCAATATACAACTCTGTACTATTAAGTGTCACCTGATTCCTCTTACTTTGCCTGTGAAGGCCCTCCAGTTCTTCATTATACCATAGCTGGTCTATTGTCCAAAGGCAGATTAGCTGAGTTTGTGGGTGGATAATGCCCAAGGTATGAACATCCGCAAAGTGCCTCCAGCCAAGCTGCTGGGTCTGCCAAGTCTTACCAGCTTAAGTGCAGCTTCATGCTAACTGCATTACTACCAGAACAAGCACAGGTATTCCTGTGCTAGACTTCCTGGTATAGCCGGTTTTCTCGGGACTTTATTAGCCACCAGCAGCACACAAGTGCCACAGGAGAAATTACTAATTAATGTGAAATCACACCACCGTATGGATGCAGTTACATTACTTCTGAATTCAAACTACTTTATTTTTTTGCATGGGGCAATGGCTGAAATGATTTTAAAAAGTCTCTTAAATCTTGATATTTTAGAGAGCAAAATGGAGAGGCCTTCCCTATTCTTCTGAGAAACCATCAGGGTAGAAATCAAGCATATTTGTAAAGGTTCCCTGTTACTTCAAATCGGAAGAGCCATTGTATTCCACTTGTGCACTTGTCCATACTTTCTGTATATCATGCATTTGAATCTTTAACTAACTCGGCTAACAAATTAATTATTCAAAAATTCCACTGATGAATTCTCTTCCAATAGCTTTACTAGATGGCTTTTGACCTATTTTGTCTTTCACTGTAGCCAAAACTACTTGTCACAGCTACGTAAGTTACAAGTTCAGACGTGAAATGTACTGCAGTTCCTTTATATAGAAATAATTTTAACAAAGAAAGCTCAGATTAACATGACATATGCTATTTTTAACTCCACTCATATTACCTCTGATGTCTTCATCTTGGTGTCCATCAAGTCAGACTTGATGATCCTCATGGGTGTCTTCCAACTCGGGAGATTCTATGATTCTTTTGCCTCCGCCCCAGCCCAATTGCTTTAGTAAAAACTTCACATTAAGACCATAATACTGGGACTAGAGCTGGTGAGATCAAGCATTCTCAATTTGATAAAACACATAGATAAAAAGAATCTTTGCTCCAAAATTCTTCAGTACATGGACCATGAGTTTCAGCATGCTGAGACAGAGATCATCCAGCTCCAGTCGCCTGAAGGCGGTACGTTAACCTTCTCAAATTTCATCTCTGCTTTGCTATGCTCATTTTCATTTCCTCATTCCTGGGGACGTACCTGCCTTCTGATCTTGCTTTATCAATATTTCCTTTGCTTGAGAATGCTCTCTTTCCCCATCCCTCTGTTGGGTCTTCCCCATTATAATTTAAAGATTTTCTTACGCTTCAAGAGAATTTAACCACAGCCAGTGTCCAAAGGACACAGCTAAATTTACCAGTTAAGAAAAACGTCTTTCTAAGTATGTCCTTTGATGACAAAAAAAAAAAAATCAAAATCTTTCCTTGTCACATTAGTCCATGAACCATCTATTAGCCTTCACTCTCTTGGCATGCCTTGTATTTGACAAAGTAACTTTCCTACAAAAACCACCACCCTCTCTACACCCCCATTTCTTTTGGAGATTATTATAGATCTGCTTGCTTTGGACATAACTGATACAGAACCTCCTATCACATGGGTAGATTCTGATATGAATCTTGGGTATGAAGCACTTTTAATCTGCAGCTAATTCTGTTTTATTCCTCCTCTACTTCCCAGCTTTCTCATCTTTTTCTCTTGTGATTCTGAATTCCCTTGTCTTTTTCCTAACCTCTCAAGTTCTGGCAGAATCTCTACTTTGATTCTGAGTGAAATAAGACTGTTTTTCAGCCCTTACTAGTGATGAAAAAACAAAATCTTTCCCCTTTGAACTGTCAACACTCAGTTCCCCCAGGCTTACCCTCCTCACCCAGACTTTGTTCTTCACATCCTGTCCTTCGGAAGCTGCCTGTAAACTTGAAATGACTTTTATAGCCTTGCCTTTCCACCAATGGTCACTTATCCTCAACTTCCTGGCTTTCAGATGTTCTTGCCTCCATCTACCAGTCAATATTTCCTACCAAATTATTTCACGTCTGCTGCCCACAGGAGAGTAAGTTCATTTCACAATTTATCTTTTTCAATGAAATTTGACTGTTTGTTTACTTCCACTACTAGTCCAACAGAAGCTTGATTCTTCACTCCTAGTTTCAAAAGCAGAACAGCAAAATTTGCCTTCACAACCTTCTGACTAAAAAAAAATATCTCTTTTCAGCCCACTAAGGGAGCTGGGTTGTGCTACTATGCTCCCCAAACCTTCCAGTTTTTCACCAACTTTAGCCCTATCCCATGCTTCAGTGTGGGCTGGTCCTGTGCTGCTCTGTTCAAAGGCAACAGTTTTCCTTTATACCCTCTTTTGGGAGTCCTCTGTCCCAGAAAAAGCACAAAAACCCCAAAGAAATACTAGAAGCCATAAATCAAAGTCTAACAAAGAGACAAACTTGCTTACCTAGATCTTCAATGAACAAGTCTCGTCTTCCTAACCCAGCATAAATTACTTACTAACTTCCAGACCTTGCGGTCTGCTTGCCAGCTTCTTGGCTGCTAGGCTCTGTCTGCTGACTGCCTGGCTCCCAGGTAGACTGCCAGGTCCGGCCCACAGCACAGCTTTCATGCTGATGTCAGCCAGCCACGTCAGAATGCAAATTACACAGCTCTTCTCACTCTATTATCCCTTTTTGAGGGGGAGGGCAAGATTCCTTGATTTCACTTAAAAAAAAAAAACAAGTACTAGTTTTATTGTACCAGTAAAAAATAACTCCAGAAAAGGCAGTAAGTAACTCAGGTTTCTCCATGTCTTTGGTAAGGAAGTGCCTTGAACAGTGAGTCCAAATTTTTCTCAGCTTTCCTTTTGCTGCCAATGTACTTAGAAAAGCCCTTCACATTCCTCATTCCAGCTCAGCTTTGGCTTTCCTATCTCAGTTCTTGTATGCTTAGACAACACTTCTGTATTCCTCCTGGCAAGCCACCTTCCTCATACTTCCATTCGGTGCTCAAGTTCCATCAAAAGTTTCACGTTCACCCCTGCTTGCCTCCTGCCATTCCTGTCTGACTTTTTGCACATTGGGATGGACTACACTTGCGCTTGGAGGAGGAGGCTGTCCTTCTGTCCTTGGAGACCAACCAGCTGTCCAGCCCCTTCACCTGCCAGGTCAGTCTCCCACGAGATCCTACCAAGCAGATCTCTGAACAAGTCAAAATCTGCCCTTCTGAAACTTAAAAAAAAAAAAAAAAACGAAAGAAAAAAAAAACTTGTCATCCTTATACACACAGTTAGAAATATCATGGCTGTTTCTGCCATATTGGTCCTTCAGATCCCTGGAGATGATTCCCTACTAAGGCTGAAGAAACTTGGGTTAAACTACAGCAGCTGTTAGTCAAACAAGTCCAAAAATAAAGTGGTATGTTGAAGTACCAGTGTAAAAAGCAGCAGAGACAAAAGCTGAAGAACTTTTCAGAGTCCCTATGCCTTTATTATTAAATTAAATAATGTTCCTTTTTCACTTCCAGGGTGGGGTGAGGTAACAAACTTTGTTGCTGTGACACTTTGAAACAATCACTACTCCGCTACTGAAGGCTAACTTTACAAATAAACAATTTTTCAAAAAAAAAAAAAAAAAAAACCACTGGAGACTGCATGCTGATTGCTTTGGTGAGGCACAAGAACACCACGTTCTGCCATCACCGCGTAAAAGACTACAGACCCTACTGCATCTTAGCAAGAGCATCAGACGCTGCTAGGAGCCTAGTAAGCCAGCTGAGGCACACAAAGTACCATCCCCACAAAATACATTGACATGCATCATCATCTCTGTGTGCTTCTTGAAAGCATACAGATGTAAAACATAAGTAGGAAGTGCTTATAAAATACAGATCAACTACTTAACAACTTGTTTTCCTTCATTCTTCCTTCTAATGCCTGTTATTTCCTCCAGCCTATCTGTAGAAATACAAGTCACTGGCTCACATCACTTGATAGAACTGAGGAAGAAAATCAAGTTATTGAACTCAGGCTCCAGTGAGATCACATAAAGAAATCAAGAGAAAGTTGACTTCAGTCTTAACTGCTCCTCTCCTTTCTCTCAATTCATCAACACCAAACAAAGAGAGTAAGGTAAGTCTTAGTGAGATCTTTTCCTTTAAACTTAAGTTACAAGACATTAAAAAACTGCCAAAAAGCTCTCTAAGCAGAAATGCTATGTATCCCCAAAGACTGTACAAAGAAGCAGAGATTTTGGAGGGAAAAAAACGAATCACACGCTATGAGAATCCACACTGAATAAGGCTCAAAACTTTAAGCATGGAAAACAATAAATATGGGAAATCCTCGAAACTCTTTCAAATCCTCTTCCAAACTCTTCTGACCTTACAACTTTAGGATCTGTGCATGGAGGTTCAGATGCAGGAGATATAGGAACTATATGCCCATAATCTTCAATATGATACATATCCCAGACATCTTTTCTACTGTCAGCTGACATTTTTCAACTGATTATCACTATCCCTGTTTCTGAACAGTCACATACAGGGCCTCAAGATGTTTAATTCCAACTATGAAACTGAAAAACTGTGAAAAATAAGTACTGGGTAGTAGGTTCAAACTTCCATGTCTTAGGCCATATTTAAGTCACATCTTCAAGCTTCTTGATCCAATCATAAATGTTATGAATTCTTCTTGCTGTATAAACTGAAATTCTATTACAATTTCTAAGTCAAGATTTGAAAGGCAGAATTAAAACACCGCACGGCTCTCAATAAAGCCTTTTTCACATAAGCTCATGTAATAACACAACGCTCATCCAACGTGTCACCTGATTCTTCAGCCCCTTCGAAGCATCAATATTCCTGAATAGTTGCACGGTTCTGGTGCGACGGCCCTTTCCTAATATCTCCTCTAGGAATCGCCCTTGCCAAGGATTTCTGATCTGTTCCACTGGGGGCCCTTCCTCTTCTAACCTGCCAGCTCTGGCCACGTGCTTGGCTCTGCAGCTTGGAGAAGCTCTTCATCACTGGTATTACAAAGTTCCTACTTCCCTGCAGTCAAAAGCATATCCACTCCTCATTTGTACAGTCAGCCCCTATAATGAGTCAGGCCCTAAGTTATCCTTCACTCTACTGCAAATGGGGCATTTCCCCAAATACGCATTTCTAATTAATCACACCAGCAACAATGACCATTCCACTAGCTGAAGCACTGAACTCCTGAACTGCTAATCTTAGGTAAAAATGAGAGAATTAGTTGTGATAAATAAGGAAATAGGAAGACAAAGGAACAGATGCATGTGACTTCTATGCCACAGATCTAGCAAGATAAAACATCAGAGTGGAACTGGATCATCCTGAATGCCAACACAGACCAGAAAAGTGCTTATCTATCATTCCATGGTAGATTAATTTGTTCGCAGGAGGCTGAGGGAAGCATCGTGTGTAACAGCTTAGCATACCTACAGATGCAGATTATGATTCCTCACACAATCTCTACTCTCCTCCCTCATGTAGCGAACATACAGGCTTTAATTACTTTCTACGAGCTGGCTTTGAATTTCAGTATCAACAGTTCAATCAGTTTCCCGGGATACTTGTTCCCACAAACTTCCCAGGCACTTTCAAAGCTTAGAGAGAAAAATGAAATTTAATTACTCTAAAATTAAGATCCTTTAAATGATAACTTCTACTCCTAAAACAGGTACATTTTTATTACAGTCGTTTAATTTCAAAACACAGAACTTACCATTCTATCACCTGAGAATAATGTATACATTCCCAACATTACAGCAAAAGCAAAACATACTAAAAACATTGTCCGGGAAACCGCAACCAACAAAATGGTATCCCTTTCTCCACAATTAAAAGAGCTGGATAACTTTTCACAGCGTTCCCCTCTGCTCTGCCCCTGTGAGGCCCCATCTGGAGCCCTGTGCCCAGGCCCGGGGCTGCCAGCACGAGAAGGCCGTGGGGCTGTGGGAGCGGGGCCCGAGCTGGGCACGGGGCTGCTCAGAGGCTGCAGCAGCGCTGGGTGGGGACAGCTGAGAGCTGGGGCTGTGCAGCCTGGGGGAGAGAAGGCTGCGGGAGAGCTCCCTGCGGCCTTCCAGTACTTCCAGCTTATAAACAAGAGGGAGACCTACTTTTTACATGTTCTGATATTGATAGGTCAATGGGGAATGGTTTTAAACGAAAAGGGAGACTTAGACTAGATGCTAGGAAGAAACTCTTTACTCAGAGGGCAGTGAGGCCCTGGCCCAGGGCCCAGAGAGCTGTGGGTGCCCATCCCTGCAGGTGCCCAGGGCCATGGGCGGGCGCTGGGCAGCCTGAGCTGGGGGCACCCAGCCCACAGCAGGAGTGGGTTGGGGGGGCTGTGAGGGCCCTCCCAACCCAACCATGCTGTGATTCTGTGATCACTGCTTAATGAGACGTGATTATGCTTATTAAGATAAAAAAAAAAATTGAAAATGATCTATTCACTGTTGATTAGCATAGACAACTTAAATGCAGTGTAATATGGATAGCTTACAAATCTGAATGTAAAACTCTTAAGTTCTTTCAATAGTGACTGTTCTTCTTTGTTCTTTTTTTGGAAGAGTATCCAACATCAAGAGAACCTGTCCCCAGTTGTGCTTTACCTATTACATAAAAAAATCATTATGGGCTAGTAAATTATTTATCATCATACTTCATATTGCAACTGCATTGCATTGTTTATCCATCAATTTTGGCATGGAATCATAGAATCATAGAACGGTTCAGGTTGGAAGGGGCCTTAGAGATCATCTTGTTCCAACCCCCCTGCCATGGGCAAGGACCCCTCCCACCAGACCAGGTTGCCCAAAGCCCCACCCAGCCTGGCCTTGAACACTGCCAGGGAGGGGGCATCAACGACTTCTCTGGGCAACCTGTTCCAGTGTCTCACCACCCTCACAGGGAAGAATTTCTTCCTTATATCCAGTCTAAATCTACCCTCTTCCAGTTTATAACCATTCCCCCTTGTCCTGTCATTATCTATCCTTGTAAAAAGCCCCTCCCCGGCTTTCCTGTAGGCCCCTTCAGGTCCTGGAAGGCTGCTATCAGGTCCCCCCGCAGCCTTCTCTTCTCCAGGCTGGACAGCCCCAACTCTCTCAGCCTGTCCTCGTAGGGGAGGTGCTCCAGCCCTCTGAGCATCCTCGTGGCCTCCTCTGGACCCGCTCCAACAGCTCCACATCCTTCTTGTGTTGGGGGCCCCAGAACTGGACACAAGACTCCAGGTGAGGTCTCACGAGAGCAGAGTGGAGGGGCAGAATCACCTCCCTCGCCCTGCTGGCCACGCTTCTCTTGACCAGCATTACATGATGGTTTCTGAATTTGACGCATGGTAGGACCATTTTAATGAGAAATCCTCCTAAATGTACACAGAACATTCTTTCAGACTGTTTAGGCTAAGTGGCCTTCTCTGTCTGTTATTAAGAGTCCCTCTATAAGGAACAGCTCCTGCCTCCTGCTCTGCTAATTAGCAGTCCCTGCACTACATGCAGATGCAAGGGGACTGTGACAGATGACTCAGATGCCACATTTATTCCACACTGGGTCAATAGCTCTACAATAAATATATTGATGTGCTTTCCCTGTAGACATTAGTTCCAGCCTGCCTGAGCTGAGACAATCACACCTACACCAGTTACAGAGACTGTAACCTGTGTGTGAGCCGGCAGAGCCCAGCCCAGAGCGACAGCCACAGACGTTTTGGCCTCCCTGCACAAGTCAGCATCTCTGGCTGTTACAGCACAGCCCTGATTCATGCTGCCTGAGCTCAGGTTTTATTCTTAAAATACAGATACTCAGGGTCATTTTTTTATCTTTCTTCTGTTCACCACAAATCAATACAATTACCAGGGAAAAATAACTTTATAAGAAAAATCTCGTAATAATTATTATTTCAGGAATTCTGAATTCATGTTTTTACTCCAGTATAATCTCTGAACAGAAAAAATCCTCTGATCTTTTCTTTGGAAATATTAAACACAATCTCTGACATAATATCTCTCAAATCCTCCAGAATTATTTTATCTTTTATATGCTCCAGCGTGGGGCTGTTGGAGCGGGTCCAGAGGAGGCCACGAGGATGCTCAGAGGGCTGGAGCACCTCCCCTACGAGGACAGGCTGAGAGAGTTGGGACTCTTCAGCCTGGAGAAGAGAAGGCTGCGGGGGGACCTGATAGCAGCCTTCCAGGACCTGAAGGGGCCTACAGGAAAGCTGGGGAGGGGCTTTTTACAAGGACAGATAATGACAGGACAAGGGGTAATGGTTATAAACTGGAAGAGGGTAGATTTAGACTGGATATAAGGAAGAAATTCTTCCCTGTGAGGGTGGTGAGACACTGGAACAGGTTGCCCAGAGAAGTCGTTGATGCCCCCTCCCTGGCAGTGTTCAAGGCCAGGCTGGATGGGGCTTTGGGCAGCCTGGTCTGGTGGGAGGTGTCCTTGCCCATGGCAGGGGGGTTGGAACAAGACGATCTCTAAGGTCCCTTCCAACCTGAACCATTCTATGATTCTATGATATATGTAGGAAGATGGACAGTAAGGCAGCAGTTTCCCAAAAAAAGCTCAGATAGTACCCCAATGGGTAAAAACAACACTTTTTATAAAAAAATAACCTGAACAGAGCCTGTTACCCTCTTTCAAGATTTTTTTGCCTTAACTGTTTTAATTCAATGCCCTGGCACTTGTTCTGTTGGAAAGCATATGCCGTGTCTGTGTCTGTTGCCATCTGCTCAATAACCTCTCAGATATCTGAAGAGACTAGCTGTTACCAAAAGCGGTTTCAAAAAAAGCTAAATCAGTCTTGAAGTTAACTGGAGTACCACAGTTGGTCTTCCAGGAGCGTATTTTCTATTTTTTCACTAAATAGAGTCTATTAAATAGACACTAAATAGAGTCACTAAATTAAGTCTACTCTCAGATTAATTAAAATTAAAGTGTATTGAAAAAAGGAGTGGAGAACATGCACTGGATCCTCAACATGGCCATGCAGTTACGGACAAACCACGCTGAGGTGTGATCCTCAGTAAACACAAACATCTACAAAAATTAGTCTCAACAAACAGCCTTCAGTAGATTTTCAAAACTGGGAAGAACAACGATATTTAATTTAAATATCAAATCTCTGATACAGGCATCCTAAAGGCTAATATATGTACACAATAGAGACCCAAAATAAAATGAAAGCCCTTATTTCAAAGACAATGGCAGTTAAGGACATGAAGCAACAGCTTGCACTGTATTTCTGCAATCAGCAAAACAGCCTACAGCTAGTGTGCCTGTGTGCGAGAACACTGCTGCGTGGCATCATGAGGATGAGGGAGAGGAGATCTGTCTTCTTCTTCGGATGGTAATAATGTCTTGATGGAGCACACCGGGTTGCACAGCTTACCTTTATGGTAGCCTTGTAAGAGGCATCAGCCTGGGCTGGGCAACAGCTCCTGAAACTGACTGACCCTACACAACAAAACAAGACCTGCACTGCGTACGCTCTGTACCTGCTGGGCAAGGATGCGGTGCTCCAGCTCCTGGCAGTTTCCTATACACCTGTTCATCAGATGTTCTCCAGATCCAGAGACTGTGTTATCTGGAGGTTTTACAATGCAACCTGCAGTGCACTGCATTGCAATGAAAATAGTGGCATAAATTCTACACCTGTGACCTGTTACATTGCAGATGTGTCTGCAATGTTCAGTTAACTTATTTATACCAACTAGAATAATTCTGTTTACTATTCAGAAATAATTACACAATCTACTTTTAAGTTCTTGTATCAGATAAAGACTCTTGCTTTCCCCTTTTCCCTCAGGTGAAGGCAAGAGTTTTCTTGCTACAGGGAAGAAATTTGGAATGGATGTTAGAAGTACAAGCAGGAGATAAAATGCAGTACAATAAACCATGCTGACACTAGAAATCTCATCACAATTTTGTTGTTATCAACACGCTCCATCTTCACAGCTGAAGTAGAGTCAGCTTAAAACTGCTCTCCCTTGTTTACGTTGGATTTTAGTGTGAACTTGTTATGTCCCAGCAATGTTTGGATGCATCCAAAGAATTCAAATTAAAAAAAAAAAAAAAGATCTTCCAGATAATGCTGAGAATTATGCACTCAGTCTTCAGTAGTCCAGAAAACAAATATATGTTAGTTAGAGCCCACAGTACAGAAAATCAAGATAGACTACTTCTTTTGACTTGCAGATGTTAGTCCTTTGAGATTTTATAACCTCCACTCTTCTAAGTTTGCTTTCACCTGAGCAAAGCCAGACTGAAGTACAGGCAACCACAGTGAGGGAGGAAGCAGATGAGTTTCCTTCAAGATTCTATCAATGATTCTATCAATTCTACAACTACCTCAAAGCGAGGGGGCAGGACTGATCTCTTCTTCCAAGCAACAAGTGAGGGGACAAGAGGAAATGGCCTCAAGTTGTGCCAGGGGAGGTTTAGGTTGGATATTAGGAAAAAAATTTTCACTGAAAGGGTTGTGAAGCATTGGAACAGGCTGCCCAGGGAAGTACAGGTTGCACCGAAAGTAATGTCTCCTATATATTTCTATGAAAAGCACAAGAGATACAAAGAGCACAATAACACTATTTGATAGAGCAAATTCTCAGCTACAAAACACTCTTTTTCAACATAGTCACCACCACTGGCTATGCATTTTTGCCGATAATGCACAAGAGCCTGCATGTGGCACTTGTAAAAATCTGCACCAGTGGAGGTGACCACTGTTTTGCAGCTGCTGTGACGGCACAGATGCAAGGAAAATGTTGCCCATGCAGTCCAACTTCCACTGTGCTGACATCCACTGTTTGTTTCCCATAAATGTTCAGCAAGCATCGATGAACGTCAGTGGGTGCCATTTCTTCTGCATGGAGGAATTCAGTTCCACCCCTTTGCTTCATCCGCACTTCCATGTTAGACACCATTGTACCACTGCCCCTCTGCTGCCATCTGTTGCACAGCAACAAAATGGAATGGGATACTGGTGGGAAGGCTCAACCTCTGCTGCTATACCACCAACATGGCGGTATACCACATTGCAATACATACTGATGTTGCGGGCCAACACCGTAAACCAGGAGGCATTACTTCTGGAGCAGCCCTGGCAATTGGGTCATCATTCCTGGAGGCATTTAAAGACGTGTGGGTGTGGTGCTTAGGGACATGGTTTAGTGGTGGACTTGGCAGTGCTAGTTTAACGGCTGGACCTGATGGTCTTAGAGCTCTCCTCCAGCCTACATGATTCTATGATTTTAATGGGTGGAGAGATCGAACTATCCCAGAAATGAAACTGTTGCTCTTTCCAGAGTGAAGGGATTCCCCTGCTGTCACTGTTTTTTGGTAAGATACAGCCACTGTAAACCACCACTGCCAACCAGACTAGGCCCTGGCCTCGACCTGTTCCTGACCCACTCCCACTTCAGGGCCGTGACCTCCCTGTATTCAGCACAGCTGCTTGCGAGGCCTCACAGGGAATCAGACTGAGAAAAACATTTGAGTTAGAACTTTTTTTCTTTCTATTCAGGTTAATTTCATCCTATATCAGTTCATCAGTGCACATCACTACCTGGCTTCAAAATCATTTGTTCTGGCGAAACAAAAGGTAGGAAAGAAGCACAAGTGGCATGTGGCAGTGTAACAGTGCTCAATTCTCTCTATAGGAATACAGCTCACGCTGAGCAATCTACAGCATTGCAGAAAGCATCTCCACTGAACTCCAAATCTCCAAATGCCACATCATACCTGGCAATATCCAGATTCATGTCATCAAGTCCTTATTGACCTCTGGAAAAGGAATCTGAAAAAAAAAAAAAAAACAACCACAAAACACAGTTGCAGGGACCCTCAGCTTCGTATCACATGAGCTTACAAAACTTTCCCTTATGCATCTTTGACTGGAAAAAAACATGTACAGTACATGATAGCATTCTAGTTGCATTTTAGAGAAAAGATGGCTATGAATTAAGAAATTCCCTGAGACATCTTTCATTTTAAATAGTTACTTCTGAAGTCTTGACAAATCATCATAATTGAGTTACACAGCAACCCTGCTACTAAAGAACGGATATCAGAATCTGCTGCAAGCAGCGGTCACAAAACAAACCATTCTAAACCAGGCAAAGCTCAGAAGTATGTCTAGATGGTTTACCACAGACAGCCTTACCATCTACTGCTCTACTGACTAAACACTTGTTTATCACAATCACTACTGACCAGTAATAAGTTTGCAGTTTGATTTTTGTGTATCAAGCCCATATATTGTACTTCCTATAGTATGAGAATGCTAAATTGAATGATCTACAGAGGGTTTCCATTCCTTCTCCAGTATGTGAAGTACTGTCCTCTGTTGTACATACTTCAGACAACAAAAATTAGTCTAAATCTATGAGCCAGAAAGCAAATTTGTCTCAAAAAGCTTTGCATGGGAAGATATTAAGAGTACTTTAGAAACTAGTATTATGATACAGAAAAAAAATTTAGAAAACAGTGTTAGTTTTCTTGTCGTCACATAATACTGTGTTTTTATAACATACCTTTTTACCATCAAGCATACAAAAACAGTTGTATTCTTTACTGCGTAGAAGCTTTTCCGCACTCAACTTTTTCAAAGGTTTGTAAATAATCAGAAACAAAAAGAGAAAACAGTAAGAGCAATTGACAAAGTAATTACTGGCTGATACATAGCAGTTTCATCAGATTTCTGTTTCAGGAAGAATTAGGAAAATGAGGAAGTAGTAAGAAAAATTCTACATTTGTCCAAGGAATTAAGAATGAATTTTCATAGAATCACAGAATCCTTAGAGTTGGAAGGGACCTTCTACATTTTTGGTCATTCTAAAAAGTGATTTTCAATTGAAGATCCAGGTAAAATTTATTTGAGGACTGATCTACCAACATTCACTTAGGTTTCCAAGTTTCTAGACATATAGGCTTATAGTGGATACTCCTGTAATGCAGACTTCCTTTAGTTCTACTTGCTAAAAGGATTCAAAGCCTTCTCAGAAAGCTTCAAATAAAGTCCAGACTTTCACTAGCTATTTAGCCAGCAAAATAACCTTTGATCTCTCTGAAGGCATCTGTCAATGCTGCATTATGAACAGCAAAGGAGCTGTACATGGAAAAGAACCAAGTTCCCCACCTGAGAGCTGTCAAAATGTCCTGCTACAGGTAGAAATTTATTCTCAAGTCTTCCTTTACATATTACAAGTGCTCTCAAATGTATGATATTGTGGATCAACACGAGGACCAGTCATGGCTGTCAGGCGAAGCACCATTCACAGGAAAAAGGGAAACATCACTTCCATTTTAAAAAGAGTAGAAAGGGAGACCCTGGGAATTACAGAACAGTCAGCCTCACCTCTGTGCATGGGAAAATCATGGCAGAGATCCTCCTGGAAACTATGTGCTAAGGCATGTGGAAGACAAGATAGTGATTCAAGACAGCCAGCGTGGCTTCACCAAGGACAAAGCGTGATTTACCAACCGCGGCCTTCCAAGGTGCAGTGAATACACCAGTGGACAAGGGAAGAACAACCGACGTCATCTATCTGAAGTTCTGTAAGGCCTTTGACATGGTTCCACACAGCATCCTTGTCGCTAACTTAGAAAGAGATGGATTTGAAAGGTGGACTGTTCAGTGGATAAGGAATTGGCTAGATGGCCACAGCCAGAGAGTTGCAGTCAATGGCTCAATACCTGAGAGGAGTCCCACAAGGGTCTGTATTGGGGCCAGTACTCTTTAATATCTTAATTAACATCATAGAAGTGGGATTGAGCACACCCTCAGCAAGCCTGTAGATGACATCAAGCTGAGTGGTGTAGCTGACATACTGGATGCCATTCAGATCGACCTGGACAGGCTTGAAAAGTGGGTCCAAACGAACCTCATGAAATTCAACAAGGCCAAGGTGCTGCACTTGGGTTGGGGCACTCTCAAACATCAGCACAGACTTGGGGATGGATGGACTGAGAGCAGCCCTGTGGAAAAGGACTTGGGGGTATTGGTGGATGAAAAATTGAACATGAGCCAGCAGTGTGAGCTCGGGGCCCGGAAGGCCATTGGCATCCTGGGCTGCAGCAACAGAGGGGGCAGCGGGCGGGGAGGGGACTGTGCCCTCTGCTCTGCCCCTGTGAGGCCCCATCTGGAGCCCTGTGCCCAGGCCCGGGGCTCCCAGCACGAGAAGGCCGTGGGGCTGTGGGAGCGGGGCCCGAGCTGGGCACGGGGCTGCTCAGAGGCTGCAGCAGCGCTGGGTGGGGACAGCTGAGAGCTGGGGCTGTGCAGCCTGGGGGAGAGAAGGCTGCGGGAGAGCTCCCTGCGGCCTTCCAGTACTTCCAGCTTATAAACAAGAGGGAGACCTACTTTTTACATGTTCTGATATTGATAGGTCAATGGGGAATGGTTTTAAACGAAAAGGGAGACTTAGGTTAGATGTTAGGAAGAAACTCTTCACTCAGAGGGCAGTGAGGCCCTGGCCCAGGGCCTGCAGGAAAGGTGGGGAGGGACTTTTTACAGGGATAGGTAATGACAGGACAGGTTGGAATTAGGTGATGTTTAAGGTCCTTTCCAGTCCAAGCTACTCTCTGATTCTGTGAATACTTAAAGGAGGGTTATAAAAAAGATGGGGAGAAACTTTTTATGAAGGCACGTACTGATAGGACAAGGGGTAAAGTTTTTAAACTGAAAGCAGGTAGATTTAGATTAGATACAAGTAAGAAATTGTTCACTATGAGGCTGGTGAGCCACTGGAATATGATGCCCAAAGAAGCTGTGGATTAACATTCTGGAAGTTCTCAAGGCCAGGTGGGACAGGGCCCTGGGCAATCTGACCTAGTGAAAGATGTTCCTGCCCACGGCAGAGTGGTGGGACTAGATGATCTCCAAAGATCTCCTCCAACTCAAACCACTCTATTACTCCATGAACACAAAAACAGCTCAAGTCGTAACAAGTCTCCTAAGACAGAAAGGTATCAGACCTTCCTGACACCTTTTTCTTTCCTGAGTCCTCTTGAGCTCATGAATATAGTAAAAAATCCACATCAGATGTCTTTCAGAAGAACTCTCAGTTGCATAAATGATTGATAAAGTTATTCTTGTGTTTACTGGACACTACCAGGTCTATAAAAGTCTGGCTATTGTTCTGATACTGACTCTTCAGAACCTGCTTTCTCCTTTAGACCAAATGCTATTTAAGTTCTGCATTCAAAAGGATGTCAGAAAACCACAAGTAACCTTCAAAACCACAATAAAAATGCCTTCCATCAAGCTGGGTGTCTCATGAGGAGAAGGAACTTCCTGAAGTTGAAAAGGAGGAGGGAGTTTTACAAAGAAGCTTTCTTCAACTCCATTTCTTCAAGAAAAGTGAGTACTAAACTGAAATGTTAAGTCTCTGGTGAGGTCTGCACAGGGACACAACCTCTGGGCTTCTGATTTCAGACAAGTTAGTGAGTGTCCCCAGGTAAACTTGGGAGGAAAGAGTGGATAGCTTGGATGTCCCTGAGCACCACCACTTGTCTGTATTTCTTTGTCTATTAGGGTCTACTTAGAAACTCTCTAAGAAGAAGGTGAAAGGGAACCAGCACAGAAAGAACATTTTTTATTTTGATTAGAGCTAAAATATAGCATTAGTTCCTTGAACACAGCCTGTAGAGTTTGTAGCAGGAATCTAATCTTTTGACTTATGTGAACAGAGCAGCTGAGTCTCTCTGAACTACCTGAGTGGCAGACTGCAAAATAAACTCAATTTCTGTGGATACAGGTGGATTATAATGGAATAATAATGTAATAATTATTTTCACTGTATATATTTGCTCTTCTACCTGGAAGCAACTGTCAGATCAAGAAATCTCTCATCTCTGCCTTATCTCCACAATTCTAACACATGCAGAAATTGGATTAATAAAATTAATATCTCACATGAATTTCACTAGTTTGTAACAGTTAATAGACCAGAACAGGTTTTCCTCAATAAGTAGTTTTGATTCTAGATAATGAGAAATTTTGGCTAAATATCAGATGCACTGATCAGTTCTGCCAGCTTCTTTGCCAGCATAAACATCTCACAGTCTATCTTCCAACACACAGCCTTAGTTAACAGCACAGAAGTTTTTTTTTTTTAAACAGAAATGGGGAAGAAGCTCCTCTGTGACTGTAAGTCTCTGTAACTGTCCTGAATGTCTCGATAAACCTGAGCTTGCAGATGGATGAGTCATCAGCACATTTTCACATCTTGCAGTTGTCCCTGGTCAGTCAGAGGGGAGACTGGCTCCTCAGAAGGACAGAAGTCCCCATGTCTGTTCCCTCAAACACATCTTCAACCTGACTTCTGCAAAACCTCACAAATGAAACTTCACCACAAACTTGCAGACTGGGAAAATTTTATCTTTAGATGTAGATAAATGGCAGAGGTAAGCAAGCAAACATTTTCAAATCTTGCCAGCTAAAATTCAGATGTCTAAATTCATATTATACATCACTAACTATTCTGGAAACATTCAGCTCATGCTCTGATACCTTTTTTCTGATTCAACCGCCACTGCCTCCTAAGAACTACTATCCAATCTGGCATTAAAAGATTTCAGAAGTGGAAATTGATATCTAGTATTTCTTTCTTCTTCTTTTTTCCAACTCTTTTTTTTAAGGTGAATTTTTTCCCTTATACTACCTGAATTTTCACCATCACATAAATCCCTTTTCAAAAGAGATCATTACAAACACATCCATGCAGCCTCGTGGCCAGCTCTGCCATCCTCTTTCCAGAAACAGCTGTCATTGCTAGCAAGAACAATCTTTCTTTAATTGCATCCTCCTTCCATGCAAAGGGTTCAGGGCGAAGCACGGAGGACGCAGGGAGCAGCTGCCCGCGCGGCACATAAGGGGCTCTCAGGAAGCAGCACGAGGACCCCTGAGCTTCATCACAAACACAGCTCGATATAACCCTTTACTTCTGCATTGATTTCACTCTGTCTCGGTGTGCTGTACCAGAAGCACGGCAAACTCTCCTTTTACAAAAGAGTGGCACGGAGGATTTCCCTTTTCCCCCAGACCGACAGCCGACTGAAGGCCATGGGGCAGCGTCATGCAGCAGAGACGGGACGGCAGGTGGGACGCGGGGCCCCGGCTCTCTGCCGTCTACGGAAACCGTTCGCTGCTCTCTGCGGCCCCGCCCGACCTCAGCGTGACGACCTCCCGGGCCGCCGCCGCCCTCGGCCTCGCAGCCGCTCCTCAAGCGCTGCTCCGGGCCCTCTGCCCGCGCTGCCGCCCCCCCGGCACAGCCCCGCACCTCCGCGCCCCGGCTCCCGCGGCCCCGCTCGATGGCTCCGCGCCTCCGCCTCCCCCCGCCCCGCGCGCAGCCCGCTGCCCCGCGCCGTCCCCGCAGACGCCAGCGTGCTCCTTCCCCGCCCCTCACCTCCGCCTTCCCCGGGCCGCCGTCCCGGACCCCTCTGTCTGGGGGAGACCGCCCCGGCGTCCGTGCTGTGCACGCCCCGGGCGCGGAGGAGGCGGCGGCCGCGGGGCGGGGCCCAGCCGGCACTGCTCTCCGGAGGGCCCCGGGCTGGGGCCGGGTCTGGCTCCGTGCCCGACTCCGTGCCCAGCTCCATGCCCGGGGCTGCGCCGGGGCATCTCGGCGCGGCGCGGGGGTCCGGAGCGGGACAGCCCGGAGCTGAGCCCCGCGGGGCGCGCGGGCCCTGGGAAGCGTCTCCCTTGGGCTGGGGGGCTTTGATGGGTGCCCAGGGGTAGCAGGCCGCAGACAGGGGTGCTCGGGCCTCCTGAGGATGAGGAGAGCTCACTGCTGCCTTCAGTGCATAAAGGGGCTGAGAAGCAGGAGGAGAGCGGCTCTGCACATGGGCAGTGAGTTATAGGACTGGGGACTGGCTTTAAACTGACAGGGGGGATTTAGGTCAGTTGTGAGCAAGAAATTCTGTACTCAGAGGGCGGTGAGGTCCTGGCCCAGGGCCCAGAGAGCTGTGGGTGCCCATCCCTGCAGGTGCCCAAGGCCACGGATGGGCCCTGGGCAGCCTGAGCTGGGGGCAGCGAGCCCACGGCAGGGGTGGGGCTGGGGGGACTGTGAGGGCCCTTCCAAGCCAACCATGCTGTGATTCTATGAAGAGGGCCAGGGGACACCAGCAGGGGAGGACGGACAGGTTCTGGTGACCCTGGAGTCTGAGCCTTGCCAAGAGCGATGCACCTAGGAGGCAACAAGGCTGTTATGGGAAGGCCTGTGTGTGGCGACATTATGGGAAACTTGGCCTGTTTGCCTTCTCCCAGGGGTTAAGAGAAGCAGTTGTCAGCTGGATGGGACAACTGTGCTATGACATGTACGTGACATACATGCCATGGTGGCCCTGATAACAGGATGGTGTTTCACGGGAACAGAGACACAGAAGACCTTATGTTCTCTAACATGTCCCTGTAAGACAATGCTGCTGTTTGTATGGTACCATGCATCGCTGTCAAAGCGAGAGTGCAGTGCTAAAGAATTAGCCTGTTACTTTATGTGCAGTTTTCAGGAGTGTGAATGAAAAAATAAAGAAGGTGTAATTGGAATGTTCGTCATGAGACTCTTGCTTTTTGATCTTGCCAACAGTGAGCATGGCTAGTTTAGTATTTTCCTCATCAATGCAGAAAAAGGCAGGAGGAATAAGGTCCCTCACCAAATTGCAGCTGCCCTTTATTTGGAAAAGCGGTAGTTTGGCTACTGCATGTTATTTCAGCTTCTTGATGAGGCAAGTCAAAACATAGAGGGAGAGCTAGTACAGTGGACTACAGCTTTGGAATCACTGCAATACAGCTGTGTGGATTTTAAGGCCAGAAAAAAATTGTTAAGATCATCTATTCTGTCTTCCTTCATTACATAGGCCAAAAAAAATTCCACCTCATCGTTCTTGCTTTCAAGTCTCGGGAGTACAGATCATGTGTACTGTTATTGTTTGTCAGTGTGCTATAATGCATTCTTGGAGCACTTAAGACTGTTCTCTCATCTTACTAAATGCTTTCCATCAGTTTGTTATTTCCAGGCTTTTCTAAAGCTATAGCCAGGATGGTTATAATAAGTGTGGTTATAAATACCTGTCTTGATAGAAATGTTAACAACTTTAAAAAATAGTAATTTCTTGCAGTTTTCTCTTAGACGTGGTACTTCACATGCTCGGATCCAATCATGCAATACACAATCAAGCATGTAGCAGACCGATGTCTTGAAAATAGCATCTGCTCCAGCAGCCGGGTTGCCATGAATTTCCTAGCATCTGGGCAAATATACTGGTGAATATTTACAGAAAGTATTCTAGCCTTGAAGTTATGATAATGTTAGGAATCTTCAGCCGTATCATATTCCCTTGGTGGGACCCCAGTGCTCCTACATGCATTGGTATTCCTGTTGCTAGTTGTATGGCATCACCAAAGTCAGTTTAATACAGTGCTTGACCTGCAGTGTTTGTATTTGTAAATCCAGCTTTTCTGGATCTGATCCAAAGCCCACTGACGTCACTGAAAAACTCCCACTGACTTTCAAAGGGTATGAACTGGGCCTTCTATGAGCAAAAATCCGCTCATTTCAGTGTGTGCAGAGGGTGAAATGAATGCATCTAAGACCACTGGAGCAAAGGAAGAGGCTTTGCTCAGGGCATTTATTTTTTTCCCCCAGTTAGGTGTCACTACAGACAGGTGACAGTCAGTTACAGTTACTGGCAGTACTGACAGTTAGGTGTCAGTTACAGACGTGTAACATGAGTCATACCACTCAGGAACTGAGTTTCTGTGTAATCACCAGAGCAAGCAGCACAGAAGGGCCATCAGCACACAGCAGCAGCATCAAAACATCACATACCCGAAAGTTTCCATTTAGCAAAGCAATTCAGGACACAGAGCCTTGGCGAGTAGCCTGTGCACCTTGGTGCACAGGACATGGCCTGTGCATGCCTTGTCATTTGTATAAATCATGATGAATTTTGAACTATGGCTATGAGAACCTATCATTCTGACTGAAGAGAGTGCTCCCTTCAAGCCTTAAAAGATCCTTTTATGGTACGAATGTTGGGATGTCCAAAGAAGTATAATGCAAAGACGCATAGTCTCTAAATATCAGGATTCTTCAGACTGTTTCATGAAAAAATTAGGATTTGAGGTACTTAAAAATTACTCTAGAACATAGGCTGCTGAACTCATTTCAGATTATTACTGATATTACTGCTTATCTGTGAGTATGAAGAACTGCGATTTTGAATGTAATCATTTATCCACCAACTGCCCAATGTGGACCGGATAATATTGTGTTCTGACATCAAACAGATCCTCTAGTTATAGTCTATGGAAGAATTACCCTCTGAAATCCCATTCAACAAGTCCAGATAAAGCTCTGACCAGACCTGGCAGTCAGTTTGCCTCCAATCTCTTTGGTTATCATGTGCTGGAAAACCTGCATGTGGCCGGTGCCAGCCTGGACAGCACCCTCGTGTGGAAAACTAAAGCACCCGCACCTTTGCATTTATAGTTAAATTTATATCAATACACATATATATACACATACACATTTATATACACATATAAATGAGTTATGGCATGGAAAATAGCATGATAATAAATAAATAAATAAAGTAACTATTGCAAATTCCACGCCAACAAAATGATATACTATGAAGTGGAGTACTGAGCAGATAACAATACAGTGGTATGTGGTACAGTTAGGTTTTGGTGATTTGTGAAGCCATTACTGGTGATTCATAAGGCCTATGGGAGGTTATGTGGGCTGGGTTCCTTCACAGAATCATAGAATGGCCTGGGTTGGAAGGGACCCCAAGGATCATCAGGTTCCAACCCTCCTGCCACAGGCAGGGCCACCAACCTCCAGATCTGCTACTAGGTCAGGCTGCCCAGGGCCCCATCCAACCTGGCCTTGAGCACCTCCAGGGATGGGGCAGCCACAACCTCTCTGGGCACCCTGTGCCAGCACCTCACCACTCTCTCAGTAAAGAACTTCCCCATGATGTCCAATCTAAACCTTCCTTCCTTCTGCTTAAAACCATTCCCCTTGTCCTATCACCATCTACCCTTGCAAAAAGCTGATCTCCCTCCTGTTTATAAATCTCCCTTTCAACACTGGAAGGCTGCAATGAGGTCCCCCCACAGCCTTCTCTTCTCCAGGCTGAACAAGCCCAGCTCCCTCAGCCTGTCCTCGTAGGGGAGGTGCTCCAGCCGCCTGAGCATCTTTGTGGCCTCCCCTGGACCCTCTCCCACAGCTCCACATCTTTCCTGTGTTGGGGGCCCCAGACCTGGACACAGTACTGCAGATGGGGCCTCACGAGGGCAGAGTAGAGAGGGACAATCCCCTCTCCCTGCTGGCCACCCCTCTGCTGATGGAGCCCAGGGTACTGTTGGCAGGAAACCTTCCTCTTTCCGGCAGATTCATGAAAGATAAAGTAATAGAATAGTACAGGTCAAGGAACAGAGGAAAGGCCAATAGCTGACAAGAGAGGCAGGAAGAGAGAGAGCTCAAATAGAAGGCAAAATGACGGCGGCATTAACTTTGTTCCAAGCAAGGAGGAAATCGACTGTGGACTTAATTTATTATAGAATCACAGAATGGATCAGGTTTGAAGGGACCTTAGAGATCATCTTGTTCCGACCCCCCTGCCATGGGTAAGGACACCTCCCACTAGACCAGGTTGCCCAAAGTCAAGCTTGAGCTTGTGTTTGGTCTCAGGATGTGTGAATTCATTTATCTAGCAGTGTTTCAATGTAAAATGCTGATGTGGTCCTGGTAGCAGTGACTGAGGCACAGAAGGAAGGCACCTTCCTTTCTGCACTGCACAGTTCCCCACTGTCTCCCGTCATCTCACCTTCTGTAACTCTCATGCTCTGGAATGCACAACCAGCAACCCATGGGGAGCTCCCTGACCCGGCCTGATCTCACAGCCCTTTGGTATAAGGATTGGGTATGAAGAAAGTGTTGCCATGTGTTTAGGTGTGACTCTTGGTCAGCTTTTCAATTTGAGCATCCATGAATGCCTAGCTTTAAGGTGAGCTCAGTGTTAACTGCTGAAAGTTAGAAAATCCCGCCTGCACTGGTTTTCAGGGGATTTAGGAATAGGAATGTCTGGCTTGTGTAGGTGAAATAAAGCTGTAGAGCTTGACCTGTGCGCTGGCACCTCTGGGTGCCTGCAGCAGCACAGCTTCAGATGCGTGAGAATGCTCTGGTGCCGACTGAAGTGGCCGTGCTGGGGCAGGGCTGTGGAAGTAAGGTGTGATTGCAGAGTGATGCTCTCAGATACCAGTGTTCTGACATTTTATCACGCATTTGTCTTTCCAATAGCATACAGGAGAAGCTTCCCTTCTGCCAAAATTCAAACATGAATTTTTCAAATTCAGTTTTTTTCAAACACTTCTTGTTAGTGACTCTGTAGCAAGCAAAATGACACCCTTTTCTTGTTAAAATGCTTCTTTCCCTTTGATCTCACATGTCCAAATGCAGACAGGAACTTGCTAACCTCACAGGGTGACAAACTATTCAAACAGGATCCACTTCCACTTTTTAGTAGCTCTCAAAAGCGCGAATAAAAGGGCCGTAATGTTCTGTAATGATCCAAAACATTGCAACCCACAGTGATGTTAGACTGTTTTGGAATAAAACTGAATTATTTTGCCCTTGATTACTTTTCAGTCTGCTTACCTCACTGCATATTCCAGTGACTTTTGCAGGTCTCAGAGAGAGGTTCTCAGCAGTTCAGCATTAGTAATGTTGGTAGCGCGATGGTAGTCAGGGAGGGTGACAGTGACCCAAGGTGTGAAACCCTGTTCATGTACTGGAGAACTTCTTGAAGGATCTTCTGTTGTTCCCATCAGTGGACAGAGGCAGTTGTTTCTCCTCCCTGCCATTTTAAGGAAGATCAGGGCTGGGCAACAAGGTCCTGACCCTATCCTGTGGCAGAAAAGCAGACAAATTCCTCAGGTGCTTTGAGAAGCATCATGAACCCACTGCTGCCACAGCCTGCCCAGAATGCTCTGCTCTCCGGTAGGTCATATTTTGGGAAGGAGGACATAAGACTACTTTCGTAACTCTGAAACTGTGACTGAGAGAATAGATCTTTGTGAACTGAGCATGGATCTGGTGCACCTGGAAAGGACTGAGGTCGGATTCACAGCTTTGAGTTACCCAGCCTGAGACACACAACACCTCCTTCCTTGGGAGGGCAGAGCTGTGTTACAGCAGATCTGCCCATAGAATCATTGAATCCTTAGAGCTGGAAGGGATCTTTAAGGGTCATCTAGTCCAGCTCCCCTGCAATGTACAGGGACACCTACAGCTGGATCAGGGTGCTCAGAGCTTGGTCCAGCCTGGCCTTGAGTGTCTCCAGGGACGGGGCTTCCACCACATCTCTGGGCAACCTGTTCCTGTCATTCTCTTTACCTTCTGATGAGCCGGTTTGAGGAGGTAAATAACCAGAAAAATATTGTTAATCTTTTTTTTTTTTTTTTTAACCAAACCAGCAGAAGAAAGATCTTCTACAGAGTTAGTTTTGTTCTAGTCTAGTAGCTTGAACTAGCTCAGCCATGTGCAGATCAACAGTAGGTTAAACTGGTCTGTCCCAGCTTGTTGTAGACCAGCCCCAAACCTTATTCTTGGCTTCACAGTCCTCGTAACTTCTTTGCACCGACACTAGCACTCATGCAGAGGCATACTGAGCCAGTTCAAGGACGTGATGCCACTGAAAATAAAGGATTTTCTGTTCATGTATTCTTAATTTAACAAAGATGATCTCAGCCATGATGGTGGTCCACCATGTGGACCAACTGCAGCAATAGAGGTAAAAGGGAAACTGTAATCCAAATGACCAGCAGTAAGACCTGACGGGTGTACGTGTTACCTGACACAAAGAATGAAGAAAAACATGCTGGAAACAGTTCTGATGCCAAAGAAATGCAAGCAAGCTCTGTCACCTCCCTGTACCTCATTCCATTAGCTGAATTTACTGTCAGTCACAGTTTTTCTTTTGTTAATTTTAACACTTAGATATCAATTTGTAGTGTTGCTGTTCTGTTTGCATTCTTTGCTGTCGCCCTAGTATGCATGGTACAAATGCTTCATGGACCAGCTCTAGGCATGTCGGTGACATTTCTTTTTAAAGGTATATCTTATGTTCATCTCTGAATACCAGAACACCTTCAACATTCTTCCTGAAGATAAATCCTACATATTATTACTGTTCTCCAACACTGCAAAGACAGTAGTCTGGATCCTGATGCACAAATATTTTCTCAGAAGTAAAGCTGTTTTACCTCATTTTGATTTAGGTATTGCTCTTGTTGGATACAGGTTGACCAGCAGGTCAGTTAATACACAACAACTCATTTTAGATGGTTTTACTGAAAGTGTGCAGAGACATTAGTTTTCACCAGAGAATGATATTTTTACTAAATAAGGAATACTGCCACTTTAAATTTTAACTTCTCAAGTATCACACAGCTGACGGGAATGTCTGCTCAGCAGCTGTGTCTAGGAAGATTAGGCAAAGGCTTAAGGCCATGCGTTGCTGGAGGACAGCCTCTGAAGATAACTCTTAGTTATTCAGTAAATCAGCTGTAAAAGTCAATGTGATGAGAAATCTCACAATGAAATATTAATACAGATAAATGGATGGGAAGCCTGCATTCACAGGCACTCTCCTTGCAGCATGAGCGAAGAACAGGCATTGTCCTTGGACATCCAGGCAGCTGAGCTGTGCAGATTATTTTCCTGATGTGAATTTAAGAGACGATGCTAAATTTCTATTCCAGCAAGGGAAAGATTTCTGCAATGACATGGACAGTAACACTGAGAATGCAATGCTTTGCTAGTGTACTTATTATTATTGCAGTCACACAGCAGGCTATGTTGAGCTCTTTTATGGTAGCACTACCTTTAAGTAATACTGAAACCCTCTTTGTATCAATAGCCTCCTGTTAGGTGCAGAGCCCCTTCACAGAGCTGTTTTGCAGCATCTCCCCGTCCTAGAGATTTCTGGGCTTGGATCACAGTCACAAGTCCTCAGGTGGTGTCTGCATCCATACTGTCCACTCCAGCATAACTTGGCTCTGCCTGTTTTTCTCCTTCAGTTTAGGAAGTGGCATGGGAACCCCTATTTAGACTGGCTTTCTGCTATTTAGGAATCGTGTCCTGCGCAGGTAAACTCCTGGGGGCTCACTAGTCTGTCCTTACATTTCTTCTGTGGAAACACATCAATACAGGGGTCAATTCTGAACTTCTCATTTGATATCTCAAGTTTCCCACTGCATTGTCTGCAGCTTGAGAATGGCTCTGTGCTAAGTAGGCTGAAAACAATTGTTCTCTTAACAGCATAATTCTAATGAACTGTGTAAGAACTATGCCAAGACATGTTTTGTCTTGGGAGATAAATGTGACCATGTTGAGTTCTTTGCATGTACTAAAACAAGAGTTTCCAGACAGAATATAATGATAGAGATTAAAGTTTCAGCAAGTTTACTGCAACATGAAACTCACCATGAGCCAGCAGTGTGCGCTTGCAGCCCAGAAGGCCAACGGGATCCTGGGCTGCATCAAGAGAAGCGTGGCCAGCAGGGCGAGGGAGGTGATTCTGCCCCTCTACTCTGCTCTCGTGAGACCTCACCTGGAGTCTTGTGTCCAGTTCTGGGGCCCCCAACACAAGAAGGATGTGGAGCTGTTGGAGCGGGTCCAGAGGAGGCCACGAGGATGCTCAGAGGGCTGGAGAACCTCCCCTACGAGGACAGGCTGAGAGAGTTGGGACTCTTCAGCCTGGAGAAGGCTGCAGGGGGACCTGATAGCAGCCTTCCAGGACCTGAAGGGGGCCTACAGGAAAGCTGGGGAGGGGCTTTTTACAAGGATAGATTATGACGGGACAAGGGGTGATGGTTATAAACTGGAAGAGGGTAGATTTAGACTAGATATAAGGAGGAAATTCTTCCCTGTGAGGGTGGTGAGACACTGGAACAGGTTGCCCAGAGAAGTCGTTGATGCCCCCTCCCTGGCAGTGTTCAAGGCCAGGCTGGGTGGGGCTTTGGGCAACCTGGTCTGGTGGGAGGTGTCCTTGCCCATGGCAGGGGGGTTGGAACAAGATGATCTTTAAGGTCCCTTCCAACCTGAACCGTTCTATGATTCTATGATTCAAGTTAGCGAATATGATATGCTTAACAACTGCCTTATTTATCTAGATAAATAGAAATACACCATCAGTAAGTACCCATCTGCTCCTCATGAAATTCATGTTGTATTTTATAAACCAAACCTATAAAATTGCAGTGTATTCAGTTGTGGTGTAAATAACCCACCATGAACCTGCAATATACATAGTCATGATGAGAAAGATAAAACGTAGAGAAAGACAAATTATAAAACTACGTGTAATGCAACACTGGAAGAGTTTTACCATCAGAATACAAGAACCTCTCTACTCCCACTTTCTAAAAATATGTTTTTGCCTTCAAAGATCTTTAACACAACATTTGTGACTGCATGACACAACTTTGTGATGATTTATTTATGAATTTCATGCATTCTGACTAAACACAGTCTCCTGTGTTTACTGGAAATAAAGTATCCTTGAATCAGACTTTTAAAGGCATCCACAGATGCCAGCAGCTACCTGCTTAGATTTATAAAACTCTCTTGGAGAGATAAGTTACTAGGTGCTTTAGCTTTAATAGCTTTTAGCTTCTTCACAAGGCCTTGGGAGTAGTTGCATTATGTCAAACCAAAGCCATGCAGTCTGGGGCTGCCTCCAAGATTGTTTCTAAGTCGAATATCCAGGGAAAAAGAAGACCAGATCTGGCATATATAATACTTCCCCCTGATGTTCTTCCACCTGTTTTGACTCAGGGCCATCTGAGCCAAATATCTTTATATTATGCAATTGTCAGTGAATTTCATTTCCATAAAAATCTTATACTCTCCCTTGGATCTATTTGACTTCCACCATCTACAGCCACCTGTTCCTTTTGAACTCAGTCCCTGCTAGCTTAATCTCATTTAGTTTTTGTACTATATGAAAGTTATAAAACTACAAAATTACCTATGTTTTCCAACTATGACGATTAGGACCACTGTCCTCTTCTTGGCTAGGGCCCCAATACTGCTCTGATCCATCAGGTGGATTTCGAAGGAACTTAGAGTTCCTTACCCAGCACTTCATGTGACCTGACCAAATAAATGGTTTTGGAAGACACTGAAATGACAAACTAATGCAGAAGACGCAAAACTCATTTTGAGGTGGTAAAGCACCTTGTTAATGTGCTACACCTAAAGCTACACATAATGGCAAAGATATGTCTTAGCCAGAAGTGGGAAACTAGATACCGTAATGGTGCCGTCTTTGTGGACAGCATCATCTCTTCAGAGACCAGAAGACTAGGAACTCAAACCAAACCAGGCAACAGATTTTGTATAGTGAAAAACCTTTTGGGATCACACATGGGAAATGAAGAGATTCTTGGATGACGAAGGTGGAGCTACCCTACACAGTCAGAGATCGATGGTATATCCATCAGCACAGACATTCCTTGGCCATGTAATTAATCACTGATGGAGAAAGAAAAAAAGGAGCTGGAAGTCCTGGTGAATGCTGAACATGAGTCAGCAATGTGCCTGTGCCACAAAGACTACTAATGGTGTCCAGGGCTGCACTAAGAGCAGCATTGCCAGCAGGTCAGGGAAGGTGATCTTTCCCCTATGTAGCACAGGTGAGGACACACCTGACGTTCTGTGCCCGTTGCTGGTCTTCCTGCTAAAAGGCAAATACCTAGCTACCAGAGAGAGGCCAGTGAAGGGCCACCAAAATGATTAAAGAACCACAGCATCTCTGAGCACCAGAGAGAGCTGAGGCTCAGCCTGGGGAACAGAAGGGTCAGGGGGATCTTGTCAATGAACATAAATGCCTGAAGGGAGGGTGTAAAGATGGCCTCCAGAGGTCCTTTCCAACCTCAACCATTCTATCATTCTGCATTTCTGTGAAAACATATCTTCAGGGCAGAGCCAGCTCTGCCTATCACAACCACATGTTACATGTTGCATGTGGGTGTGCCACTTGGCAAGCAAAATGCAGTGAATACTGGCGGTAATATTTCAACATATCTGGACGTGTGCGTGCCTGTGAAGACATGCAGCTTGCAGGGCCAGTAGTGTCCTGGGCTCCGTCAGCAGAGGGGTGGCAGCAGGGAGAGGGAGAGGATTGTCCCTCTCTACTCTGCCCTCGTGAGGCCCCATCTGCAGTACTGTGTCCAGGCCTGGGGCCCCCAACACAGGAAAGATGTGGAGCTGTGGGAGAGGGTCCAGGGGAGGCCACGAAGATGCTCAGAGGGCTGGAGCACCTCCCCTAAGAGGACAGACTGAGGGAGCTGGGGGTGTTCAGCCAAGAGAAGAGAAGGCTGCGGGGAGACCTCACTGCAGCCTTCCAGTATTGAAAGGGAAATTATAAACAGGAGGGAGATCAACTTTTTGCAAGGGTAGATAGTGATAGGACAAGGGGAATGGTTTTAAGCAGAAGGAGGGAAGGTTTAGATTGGACATCAGGGGAAGTTCTTTACTGAGAGAGTGGTGAGGGGCTGGCACAGGGTGCCCAGAGAGGTTGTGGCTGCCCCGTCCGCGGAGGTGCTCAAGGCCAGGTTGGATGGGGCCCTGGCCAACATGATCTGATACTTAATCTAGATTTAGATCTTGAGGTCACTTCCAATACAAGCAATTCTATGATTCTATTTAAAAGTTCTCACTGTACAAATCTTCTTCCTTTCTAGCGTCTCACACTACTCCTATAATGCCTCCTCTACCTTATTTCTACTCAGAAGTGGACCTCCTTGCCTCTTTCAGTACTTCCAGTCCTATCTCAACACTGAAATTTGAAAATCTTGTGCATAAAAAAATATTTATTCCCTTTTATATGGTAAAATGTGTAAGCACAAGTCAGATTTCTGGAGAAGGCAGAGTGGAACTCCTGCACCAGTTTTGAAATTAGAGAGGGGAAAATACACTCTTCAGTTCTCAAAGGATGTCTGTAAAGTTCTTAAGAAAGTAGCCTTTGACACACTCCACTTTTTATGTGTCTTAATAATAAGCAAGTCCTACGCTATATTTGAAAACTAGCCTTCCAAAATCTGTTCTCAGTGTCTCAGAAGGGGAGAACATTCCTCAAAAGGAAAAAGCTTTCTTTAAGCTGGCAACTACTGACTGGCAGTCAAGTCTCAGAGAAAGGATACTCAAAACCTAGGTTCAGCTTAATCATTGTTTTTTTTTTGGAAAAGGATATGTACATTATCTTAATTCCTGACCAAAGTCTTTTACCTACTGGAAACATCCCTGTTTCAGGTGCATGGTGAAAGTGAAACATATATTGTCATTGATGTTTCTAAAGCACCTGCTACTGCGTGTCTAAAATCCCTGTTATTAACAGTCAGGCTCCCTCGAGGAATTGCTGATTCAGAAGGTATTTATCTGACATGAGGGCATTTTTGAACTTGAGAAGAAAAGATGAGGGTGAGGCCTTGAATTCTGTCTACTGTCCTTTCGGAGAGACAACAATGATGCAGCTCTCAGGTGGGCGATGAAAATGACTGAAACATGAGGGCAGTTCATCTACTGCCTGGTGAGAGGCTGCTGTGCTCTTGCTTCTGTTGCTGAAAGCAGCAGTCCTGCTGTATTCCAGCAGTGCCTTTACCCTGTTTGGAATGTGGCTTTAGGAGTGCAGTAGAGAAAAGAGAAATGCAGAAACTGACTGCTTTCCCCCTGTCCCAGGCTCTATAGAGACGCACGTTGGGTCAGTGTTGTTCCTATTTTAAGGACAGACTAAAGTGGCCAGGATCCATTTTGTTTCCCCTGTGCAGCCTGGTAGGATTTGTGTTACAAACCTCAAAGGACTGCTACTGACTGTGCTGCTCCAGGGGATTACAGAGGGCAAAGCTGTCCCAGGATCTCTGTCCTTCTTTAAAGAGCTACAAAAGGATATGAGCTGTGGCTATTATTAGGTGTTGCAACTTCAGCAAGCAATCCCGTGCCCTTTCTTTACTGTCTGGCTCTGCCCAGTCCTGCTGCGATCTTAGCCAGCAGCACCATTCAGGGCGAATGTCAGGACTGTTATCAGTGGCTCTCTCTGAGGTCCCTGCTTCTCCACACTGTGAAAATTGTCTGGAGAACAGCTTGTGTGCCATGAGAGTGTCAGAGCATCCAGCCTCTGCCCTTCTGCTTGCATAGACCTTCAGCAAAGCTCCAAGCAATACTATATAGGCGATTTAATTTTAAACAAAACTGATTTATTGATACTCATTCTTGAATTTCATTTACTGAATCTCTCATACCCACATACTAGTACAGTGATAGAAGAGTGAAAGTGGCTTGGCTTTCATGGGCTTCAATGAAGAACCTTTTCCTGATATCTGACCTGACCCTCCCCAGACAGCTCCGGGCCGTTCCCTCGGGCCCTGTCGCCGTCCCCAGAGCAGAGCCCAGCACTGCCCTCCGCTCCCTGGCAGGGGCTGCAGCCGCCATGAGGCCTCCCCTCAGCCCCTCTGCTCTGGGCCCAACCAACCGCGGGGCCTCAGTGCTGCTCACACCCTGTGCTCTCAGCCCCATCTCCATAGCCCTCCTTGGGACCCTTTCTGATAGTTTCATGTCCTTTTGACACTGCAGAGCCCAAACCTGTACCCAGTGCTCGAGGTGGAGCCACAGCTGCGATTTAAAGATATTGGCTCAACAGCAACGATTCTCACTGCAGGTATTTTTTATTAGCAGTGCTGGGCAGCTCTGGGGATAGCTCTACTGTAAGTGCCCCCCCTCCCCTAGAGAACACTCTCACTTATATAAACACAAAAATATGCACAAATGCTGCATTTCCCAGAGTTCTATACACACACAAGGCTGTTCCAGAGACTAAGGAATAGGTGCTGATGTTCTCCTGCTCACGTGTTGAAGTTGTGTGGGGCAGCTCTGGGGGTTCCCTGGTGGTCATTGAGGAATTTTCTTCACTGCGATCGTCTTCATCCCTGTGTCGTTGCCGTGGGCACTATCTGCTGCCTCCCTCCTGCCACCACAAACCAGGCTGTGTTCCTTTGTGTGCAACATTGGCAAGGCCAGCACTTCTTCACACAACCTGAACAACTTCCTTGTCTTCACTAACCTTCTGTTGCTGTAACAGTTAGATACGGCAGCAATAGAAAGTTACATTTTCTAGTGGATATACACACACACTCTATCAATCCCTCCTTTTCTTTTGAGAGTTTGAAGCAGTGACCAACCGTTTCAAGCTCTCTTCCTCATGCAAACCCCTCACGTTTAGCCACATAGCTACAATGACAGCATTGGATCATTATGCAGGCTGAAGAACAAACATCAGCTACAGCTGTGACAATAAGAAACAATTGTTTGAGCCATTACAGATTTTGNAGCAATAGAAAGTTACATTTTCTAGTGGATATACACACACACTCTATCAATCCCTCCTTTTCTTTTGAGAGTTTGAAGCAGTGACCAACCGTTTCAAGCTCTCTTCCTCATGCAAACCCCTCACGTTTAGCCACATAGCTACAATGACAGCATTGGATCATTATGCAGGCTGAAGAACAAACATCAGCTACAGCTGTGACAATAAGAAACAATTGTTTGAGCCATTACAGATTTTGCAACTAGGAAGTTAGTGTATTCCAAATCTCTTCAAAGCCCTGAGAAGTCTTTAGTCACTTCATGTAAGACCCTAGCTTGGTCCCACATTTTCTCGAGATACGTTGCAATCCTCCTGCTCTGACCTTCATGCAAGCAGCAGCTCGTGTTAGCAACTGTACAGACATGTCCGTGGGAGGCAAGCGAGAGATCTAAAGCTGTTCTATTTTGCATTGCCATCTGGGATAATCTTAATAATTCTATATCTGCAAAGCTTGGATGTACAGGTGAATCCAAAGGGTCAGGATCTCTCAGTTGGATGCACTTATGGAGTGAAGTTTTAATTCTTGCCAAAGATAATTGCTCAAGAGCTGATTACCTTTAAGACGTAATTAGATTTCCTTCCCCATTAAATTCACTGTGTAAGGTTTTCCATACAAAATTTCACATTCCTTCTAATTCCTTCTCAAACCCGAAGAGTCATCCTAATTTTAATAACACCTATCCATTTCATCTAGGTTTCTTGCCTTTCTGCCTTTTCACGAGCCTCCATGAAGTATGTAAATCCCATATACCTGAACTATTTCTGCAATTAAATCAGTTACCCTGTCCAAAGAGAACCCTGCTGGTATCCCAAATCTTGATATAATTTCTTTATCAGAATCTTTACCATCTCTCTTTCGTTACTGGTGCAACATGGGAAAGCTTCCAGCTACACTGAGAGTATAAACAATTATTAGCAAACGTCTGCATTCATTGGAGTTCAGAAAAATCAATTTGCCAGGATTTCCCAGGTGTAAAACATCTTTACACCTCTCTGAGAGGGGCCTATTTCGGATTTGAGGATTATTTTTGTTCATGTTTCCCATCGTTGTGTGACACGCTTAGTGTTCAGCATCACATTAATTCCTACAGCATATCTCTTCAATTCCCGTATGTGCACACTTATGAGTTTGATCCATTAATGCCTTCATTAGTTACAAAACATTGTCCATTGTGGAGTTACCCACCATCCTTCAGAATGCAAATTTTTACCAAGTCTTCTGTTCTCCTTTCACAATGAAGCTGTTTCCATCTGCAAACAACTGCCGGAATTCTGTAAAGGAGTATCTTCCAGGTCTGAAGAACAGGAGAACATCTGTTGGGTACCTTCTAAAAAGTCATATGCCAATTCCTCTTCTTCCTGTACATAGAGTTCAAAGGGTATTGTTAAATGCAGGAGGCCTAAGGCAGGAGAGAAATTTTTATTTCATCAAATCCTTTTGGGTGTCCTGGAGTCCATTCCAGTGCCTCTCTTGATCTCTTTAACTGCTTCTTACAAAGACTTGGCCATTTGCCCAAATTTGTGCATCTACCTGCGACACCATCCCACCATTCCCCATTCCGTGAGTCTTGAGGGAGAGTGGATTGACAGATCGTCTCTTTTCTTTCAACCCCCAGTTTTCTTTCTCTTTGGGATATTTAAAGTCCAAGATAAATTGTGTTCTTTTGTGACAATCTTTGCCCTGTTCGCCTCTAAAAGTTCTACAGACTTATAGTTGTCTCTTTGCACTCTTCTGTCACATCTGCCTTCAGCAAGATATCAGCTACGTATTGTAAGAAGGTAGTGGGAGTCTTCTTACCTGGCCATTGCTCCAGTTCTTTGGCCAGTACGTTACCAAAGTTTCGTTAGACTATTTTGAGTCCTTGGGGAACACCGTCCAGCACAGTTTCATTCTGTTCAAAGGCAAGCAGCTTCTGCATTTGTTCTCCCAACGCGAAAATAGGCATCCTTTAAGTCCAATACTGTAAAACAAATGTTTAAATCAACAATGGTTGATAACAAAGTGTAAGGACTGGCTATCACTGGGTGTGCATCAGACACCATTGGATTCATAGCTTTCAGAATGCTGTACTAAACAGTTTTCCAGTGAATGTGTGGCAGGATGACACTCTCACGACAGTCTATATTTAAAAGCCTGTTAATTATAGGCTCCAATTCAGCACAGTCTTCCAATTGCTTTCATCTTACCAGCTTTGCTCCTGATTTCAATTCCACTTTTACCGGTTCTGCTGATCTGGCTCTTCCAGGTTTTTCAGTTGCCCAGATGAAGGGATCTCTGCATTCATGATTTCAGAGGGAGCTTCAATCCCTTCTCTCAGTTCCATCTTTTATCTCTGTTGACTCCTGTAACATACTCACTTGTGGCTCCCAGACATTCTTTTGCAAAATATGTACCTGAACTCTAGAACAAAAGCTGTCTGTGCTCCTAATTTACTCAGTATGAGCCCCTTCCCATTAGAAGCAGCAGACATTCTGACATATACAAGAACTTATGTGTCCAATTTCACACTTAACGATCTAAAAGAAATGGCTGACCTCTTGATTTCTTTTGGCACCAATTTCTAACAAAATCTGCTTTTAGGTCCTTTCAAATATTTAGTACAGCATATGTTGTTCCTATATCAAATAAGAATGTAACTGTCTCATTCCCCATATTAACTGAAACCAGAGGTTCTGCTGGGGACCATTTTGAATCTACCCCTTCAACCTTCACCTAAAGAGCCAGGATTTTCTTTGTCTTACTCAGCACCCCTCCAAAACTTCTTTGTCCTCTTCTAAGCCCTCATCCTCCGGGGAACCATGAAACGTTTTCCATGAGAGGAGTTTTGTGAGCTGCTGAAATTGCAGCATATTTTCAGTTCTTAGCAATCTTGTCTGTGTCCTCACTATGTACAATAGTTCCCAATCACCTGCTCCCATCACCTGCCTCAAAGTTGCCTGACCAGCCCTTTGAGCCCTTCTCCATGTTCTCTCTCTTTCCCTTTTTACTTGGTCTTCCTGAACTCAAATCTCTTTCAAATCCTGTTCCGTACTCAGACTGATAGACAAGTTTCATACTATTTTTTTCTCCTATGCTTCCCCCTGCTTTCTCCTACATTTCCCTTTGCTTTCTCATATATTCTCCCTATGGTTAGCCTTGCTTTCTCAGACGTTTCTCCTTGCTTTCCCCTATGTCTACCCTTCCTTTCTCCTACATTTCCCCTAGGTACTCTTTTGCTTTCTCGTATGTTTGCCTTTGCTTTTGCCTATGTTCTCCCTACCTTTTTATGCCTCATTGGGTGCTTGTAGTGTGAGGGAAGGATTTATTCTTGGCTTCAGTGGGGATTCTTGACAGTGGCAAGTACTTATCTTAAAATTGAATGCCACATTTAGGTTTCTGACTTCCTCCAGCAGCAATATTTGCAGGTAAAAAGATTACGAACAATCTGTAATACTTCGAAAAGATATTGAAGTCAAATTTGGAAGGAGTGTTACAGGGGATGGTTGTGACTGAGCAATTTCATGGAATCACAGAACGTCCCGAGTTCAAGGGACCCATGGGGATTACTGAGTCCAACTACACACAGCACCACCCAAAACCAACTCCAATGGCTGAGAGCGGTGTCCCAGCGCTCCCTGAGCTCCGGCACTGGGGGCCGTGCCCCTGCCCTGGGCAGCAGTACCATGCCCACCCCTCTGGACAGAGCCTTTCTTCACCCCCCAGCCCTCCCCTGACAGCTCCGGGCCATTCCCTCAGGCCCTGTCGCTGTCCCCAGAGCAGAGCCCAGCGCTGCCCTCTGCTCCCTGGCAGGAGCAGCAGCCACCATGAGGCCTCCCCTTTTCTCCTCTGCTCTGGGCCCAAACAACTGCGTGCCCTCAGCTACTCCTCATACATCTTCCTGTTAAGACTCTTCCTTGTCTTTGTAACCTTGCTTTGGCACTCTTTAATAGCTTTTTCCTTTTTGTATTGTGGCACCCAAAACTGCATACAGTGATTGACGTGAGGCTGTACCAGCGCAGAGCAGAACAGGACAGTCTCTTCCCTTGTCTGACTAGCACTGCCATACTGGATGCGCCTCAGGTTTCAGTTGACCTTTCTGACTACCTGGACACCCTGCTGACTCCTGTTCAACTTGGTGTCGATGAAGGCCCCCAGATCTCTCTCAGCTGGGCTGCTCCCCCTGTCTGTAGGTACAGCCAGAGTTGCCCCTTCCTCAGTGCAGAATCCAACCCTAAATCTTAAACTCCATGCAATTGTGGATTGCTCAATCTCTAATTAGTCTAGATCTCCAGATCTAGAGGACTACAAGACCTCTCCACCCCCTGACGAAGTCCACAGCTCCTCCTAATCTAATATCATCTGCAAATTTACTGAAAATACCTTCTAGTCTCACATTCAATTCATTTATGAAATTTACATATCTAGGCAATTGTCTTAGTTTCTAACAGAAGTTACGTTTCTCATAGTGTCTAGTATGAAGCTGTGTTTTAGCCTCAGAAGAGAAACAGACAACATCCTGGCAGCGTTGAACAGAGCTGAGAATGCATTCTGTTCCGCATTCCTCTGCCAGTGAAACAGTTAGGGAGGGCATAAGGAGCTGGGAACTGGAAGGGGACAGGACCAGGGCAGCAGACCCAAATTGACCAAAGAGCTATTCCATCCCATATAACATCATGCGATTGATTTTTTGGTATTTCCTGATCCTTTTGTTATGGAAGAGGTTAGCCAGGAGGAAGGGTCGCTGCTGGCTGTGAGCCCTTGCTCTGCCTATCCTCTTTTTACATATACGTGTACTGTTATTTCATTTGATTTCTTTACTATCTTAGTAAATAGTGTTTATCTCAACCCAGGAGTTTTACTGCATATTTCTCTACTTCTTTCCCACGTCCTATTTAGAGAGGGGGGAGGGTGAGTGATTAACTGTGCGGAACTTAGCTGTCTGCTGAGTCAAACCACGTCAGCAATTTTGAAGGAAAGATCATAGAAAGGAGATTTCATTTATTATTCCAATCAATTCAGAACTTTGACACTTGAGGAGAACGTAAGAGTTTGTGATAACGTCTCAAACATACTGCTGGACGCTGAGTCCATTTACTATTGGTTGCCAGTGGAGGAAACAGAGGGCACCACATCAAAACTTGCAATAGAGAATGACTGCTGTGCTCAAACTAACTGTGTGTGAAAGTCGCAAGAAGCCTCAAGATTTATCTGAATCCATGTGATAAGTTCTAGACTGAAGCTGAGCTCCAGGCTAGATAATCATATCGTTTGACACAAGGCAGAATAGAGTTGAAAAGAAATATCGTGTTCTCAATTCGGAGGTTTTGTGTGGTTTTATATTTGTCAGAGTAAGTATCTGAGATTTCTAATGTAAATTTTATTTCTGTACCCACTGACATCTCTGGCAATGTTCTCTGGTCACCAGTTTTCGGCTGTAGCTCAATAAAAAGTAAGATTTTTTATTTTTGTTCGAGAATGTGACTGGAAGACTGTGCAGAGGAAAAGGACCTGGGGGTGTTGGCTGATGCTTGGCTGAACATGAGCCGACAGTGTGCCCAGGTGGCCAAGAAGGCCAATGGCATCCTGGCCTGTATCAGCAATAGTGCAGCCAGCAGGAGCAGGGAGGGGATCGTCCCCCTGTACTCAGCTCTGGTGCGGCTGCACCTCGAGTGCTGCGTTCAGTTTTGGGCCCCTCATTGCAAGAAAGACATCGAGGCCCTGGAGCGTGTCCAGAGAAGGGCAACAAAACTGGTGAGGGGTCCTGGAGCACAAACCTTATGAGGAGCGGCTGAGGGAGCTGGAGAAGACGAGGCTCTGGGAAGACCTCATCACACTCCACAACTTCCTGAAGGGACGTTATGGTGAGGAGGGAGTCAATCTCTTCTCCCAGGTAACTAATGACAGGACAAGAGGGAATGGCCACAAGTTGCACCAGGGGGAGTTTCAGGTTAGATATAAAGAAAACTTCTCCGAACAAGTGGTCAGGCACTGGAACGGCTGCCCAGGGAGGTGCTGGACTCACCATCCCTGGTGGTGTTCAAGAAACGTCTGGATGAGGTGGTAAGGGATACGGCTTAGTAGTTTAATGGGAAATACTGGTGGTAGGAAATCAGTTGGACTAGATGATCTCATAGGTCCTTTCCAACCAAGTAATTCTGTGATTCTATCATATGCCTTCAGGACATGACAAGGTGAGATTTCAGGTAATGTTAACATATTTTAGTAGATCACAGTATCCTATAAGCATAGAATTATATAGTATTACTGGAAAATGTATACAGGCTTTTAGACATGTAAGCTACTCTTTGAGTGGATCTTCTTCTAATGAACAGGGTAAAGCCTGAGTTAGATTTAGCAATCCGTAACTAAGGGACAAAGATGTTTTAGTGCAAACAGCAATGGTGGTGAGTAGGATGCACGCCTTGGAAGGTACCTTCTAAGCAGAGGTGAGTTCCAGCATGCAGAGGGATTACATCTTTGTCCAGGGCACTAATTAGCCTGATCTCCTTGGACCTTCACTGGAGTACATCTGCCTGTTTGCTAGGTGCTCTCTTTAATCTCAAAGCTGGACATTTGGGCCCTTTTTAAGCTATGTTGTAGATGTATCTGCATTCAGCTCCACATCCAGCCCCCTCTGCTGAACGGACCTTGCACATATATTTTAGTCTTAGCTCCTGGCTTTTCTCTGGCCCCATCTCCTGCTTCTTCTAGTTGGAATCCTTGGATGGACCCTGAAACTTGTTCATCACCTTGTCTTGTTTAGGACTGTCAAAGGACCCTGTTGTCACCACTCCTGTTCAGATCAAGTGTTAATGCGCATGGTGGATGCTCTGCCCATGCTGTGGCCACCGTCAGTTGCTTTTGCTTGATGGAGTGAGGAAAGCCTGTGTACTGTGAGGAGATTCATTTTCTTTCAAGGTGGTAAAGCTGTGGAGAAGTCATCAAAGGAAAATCAGCTTACCAGAAGAAAGAGACACACACATGTATCCTTCATACTTCGGCTGTGCACATCATCATAGGCACCTAGATTTGCTCCAACTGCCCCTAATGATCCAGTTAGGTCAATGCCACTTTCTGCAGTCTTGCTATGTGTCTGCTGGTCTCCAGGTTAAAGGGAAAGGGAAAACAAGAAGAAAGCATCTTTGGAAGATCAGCTACAGGTTTGTTTTCTCGCATGAGATTTTAGGGGATTCAGCTGGGCGGTGCTTGCAGAGAACATTTGGGTGGGTTCTTGGTAAAGCTAATGCCAGCTAGGGACTATAATGACTCATGACCATATGGCTTGTGAGCGGTATTCATTAAAAAATCCCTCAAGGCAGATGTTGGCTGACACCAAATAAATGCTGATGAATGGAAACAGCAAGTATTTGTCAAGCCTTGCTGTCAAAAAAGCCAAGAACTTACTCAGGGTGTGAGGAGGATTGAATTCCAAACCAAGCTTCACATGTTCAGCTGTGAATAGGTTGGGCAGTGGACAAAACAGCCCACTAGAAACTATACTTCTTCACCACTTGCTCAGTGCCATGGGCTTTCTATGGCGTCACCCCTGTCAAAGCTCCCTACATTGTGTGGAGCCATTTAGCAGAGCACGTGGTGTGTGCACAGCACGTTCCACACCTTCCTCATTCCCTTTTCATCCACTTTGATGGGACTGTAAAATGGCAATTTTAGCATGCTAGCTTTGGCTCTTTGCCTGCCACAGCCTTTCAGCATGGAGGAAATATTGGCATAGTACATTCCATACTCCACTCAAGGACTGGTTAGTGATCCTGTGCTCTGTGTGTGCATGGGCCAGCTTGAACAAGTTTGTGTGCTGAGTGGGACGTGGAGAGACGATGACTTTTTGATTAAATCACACCAGATCTCTGGAGCTCAGCTGCTGTTGCTTCACGCATTTTGATTAGACCCCATTATATTTTGAGATGATTCAGTTGACGGTACTTGACAAGAGCGTTCCACTTCACAAAGCTAACAGTAGCTCTGGGGCATACGGACAGAATGTGCATGTGCATGGCTTGCAGTGCCTTTGGAAAGCAATTTCTTCCAAGGGTTCTCCATGTTGGTCAGCTTACAACAGAATTTCCCAGGGATTCCAAAGAGGGATGTAACTGCAGAAAGTATGTTTCCTTTGCTTTGGTCCTTCTTTGAAGGCGCCTTTTAAATACTCTAAATATTGAGGAATGGTGATGCAGATGGCAGACTTGTGGTTTAGGAACAGAAAACTGCCATTTAGTTAAACTGATGAAAATTCATGTTAGAAAGCTGTGATTTCAGTTTAAAATAAATAAGATTATTACATTCAGAGCTGGTAGTGCTACCTAGAGCTAAGTATTCCTTATGTTTTCCATTGTAAGACCACGTTTTCTGTTTCTTGCTCTTTTGCCAAACATAGTCTGAAACACTCCACTTCCCTGTCTGCCTGTGTCTGAATTATTTGAACTTAGGGCCATTTCTGAAATAAGACCAAAAAGAAAATTATTGTTTTGACACATGAAGAAAAAAGGCTGGCATCCTTCTATCCGAGAAGTTCCAAACTTTGAGAGAGGATTTTGCATCAGTCATCTCTGGTATAGGGGAGTGATAAAAAAAAAATCCTTTCAAAAGTGATCCACCTGTAACTCTTAGAAAAGACATTGAAATAGACTTGGGTGTGAGGAGTAGGAATGAGGATTTTCTGAAACAGAGACAAAGGGTTTGGGGGAAGGAAAAAATTAATTAGCATTATTCCCAAAGCATTCAGACATTAAATGTCATCCTGTTTCTTCATGACGTTATTTCATCACGTCTTGGCCCTGCACACCCGTTGTGCAAGTGACACGTTTCATGACGTGCAGCTGTACCCCAAGAGTATATGTAGCACACCCAATCCCTGGTAACTGTGATTCAGGCACGAGAATCCATCTCCTCTAGAGTGAGAACGAAGGAGGAAAATTATATATAGTCTTAGAGCTTACATGATGCTACCGTGACAAACTCCTATCTTCTTTTGGGAGCTCTGTGTCATGCTGTATGTAGAGGGGATTCGGGGGCAGTCTCAGAGACTCATGGCTTCTTTTCACAGTGCCTGTAACTTCTATTCTGTTGTGCGGTTTGTGTTCCAGATGACCTGAGCCTCTGCAAACGAAATCACCATAGGGACAATTGGAAACATGCAGCCTTCATAGTTTTCTAGGGAATCCCAAGTTACTCTGAGTTTTTGCTCTTACTTCTGGTGTGATATAGTTCCCCAACCATGAGATGAAGATGGAGTACTTCTGCTAACTACACGGGTTTGTGTGCATGAATATATGCGAGTCATCGCTCTCAATTTGTCAAATTTTGTCAGAATCACCCAGGGGAATTAATTCTGTGATCAGAGCAGAATTTAGATTGTCTTGTGATAAACCCAAGCTGAATCCTAGATTGTGCTAATTGTGGTAGGAGAGCTGGAGTCTATACTCCTGTGAAGTGTTTACAGAAGAGGACTGAGCTGAGGCTGTAAGATGCAGAAGCTGAGAGCAGGCAGAGGACTAGACAGATGCTGCTAGCAGCTCCAGGAGGAAGATTTTCTTTAGGTCTTAAATCTTCCTTGCGTGCATCTGGATCTGCAAATGAGCTAGTGAAGGATGGAAGAGGGAATGTTGTGTAGAGGCACTAAAACACTTGAAAGGCTGAATTACTGAGTCAATCTGTGCTTTGAAGGACAAGATAGAGGTCAGCTGCCCTCCTGCCCCCTACAACTACTGCTAAAAACCTTTTGAGTTAGTGAAAGATATGTTACCGCCCTTGTGTCTGTTCTTGCCTTAAAAACTCACAGCTCTTTTCCTGAGTGTCCTGATCTTCAGGTGACTTGAGTCACACCTGCCAACCACCCCAATGTCCAGGTTACCCATTTAGACCAAGCCAAGGAATAGTTCAGGAATAGAAAGTTCTGGGGTCTCAAAGGAAAATGGCTTCACCTGTTAGAGCCGTGAGGTGGGATCTAATCCCTGCTGTGAGCTGTTTTTAAATTTCACATTGTATAGCAGCAGGATGAAAATTGGAAATACAGTACTACATGGCTGGACATTGAGATCTAATCTTCCTGCCAGTGTGCATTGCTGTCATTGGAAAGGATAAGCAGCAAACTTGTCCATGAGCTAGGCTAGTGGTAAGTAGGATTATGTATATCAGGCTGTGATGATGGGGATATTTCTGTCCTCCTATGTTGATAGGTCTCTGTGTGCACTAGTGTCTTTCCTCGGCAGCATTCAGGATGTGTAGTTCACCTTCCTTCCAGCCAAGACCAGGAGTCTTGGCTCGCTGCCTGCTGTACTATCTTTCTCTCCAGCTCTGCTCCAGCTCCCCCAGGAAATCCCTCTGCTTGTACTGATCTTTTGGAATTGGAAGCAGTGACGAAGCAGGACTGCTCCCTCTTTCTGCTGTTCAAGCAGAACCAATCAACACTAATTTTGAAGTTGATCTATAGCTGTGGAAAATCCCTCTGTCATGTACAAATTCTAGGGCTGGATAACAGAATCCTGCTGTAACTTAACCTTCAATAATTCCCAAAATGTCAACTGTTTTTCTCCATCACTTCTTTATCCCTCAACTTCCTCCTCCCATCTTTTGTTAAGCATATCTCAAACAAAACATTATAAAACAAGATCTGAATGCTGGAGTTACCAACACATGTACATGGAAAGTGATGTGCCTTTATCTGGAGCCATCTCTTTTCTGCATTGCTAGAAAAGGATGCAGAAATGTCTGCGAATTCCAAGTTTTGGCTAAAGCAACTGTCTCTGAGAATCCACCAGAGAACTATAGGGCAATCCAATAACAAATTTTGCTCCAATCTCAAGCAGTAGCAGAGCACCTACTCGTCAGAAGCTGAGCAACTCCCACGTCTCTTACTTCCTCCATTTCACTTGCTCTTCAACTTTGTCTACCAGAGCTGCTGGATACCCACTTGATATTCAAACAGCCTTAGTCCTGATATGTCATTAGATGTTCAGAGAGGAGAACACGCGTGGTAAACATATCTCAGTAAAACAGATTAGCTTCCCTTTGTGCTGCCATGAACATTATGCAAACAGAATGTAGTGCACGAAAATATGGAGAGGGACAGAGTTAACTTTTCTTCCTAGTAGCTTGTATGTTGCTCTGTGTTGGATTTAGGCTGAAAACAGTGGTTATAATGCACCAACGTTTTGGTTGTTGCTGAGCTGTGGTAGCACTAAGTCAAGAAATTTTCAGCTTCTCACTCTGCCCTGCCAGTGAGGGGCTGCGTGCGCAAGAAGTTGGGAAGGGACAAAACCAGGACAGCTGGCCCAAACTAATCAAAAAGGGATATTCCAAACCATACGATGTAATACCGTAGAATAAATCTGGGGGAGTAGGCTCAGGAGGAAACTGCTGCTTGGAGATGGGCTGGGCATTGGTTGGCATGTGCAGAGCAACTGTTTTGTGCATTACTTGTTGTGTACACTCTTTTTCCCCCCTGCTGGCCGCCCTCTTCTTTCTTATTAAACTATCTTATATCAACAAAAAACTTCCTGTTTTCTTGTCTTTTCTTTTTTTCCAGTTTTCTCTCCCATCCTACTGAGGGTGGAGGATGAAATAGATTAGGTGTGTAGTGCTCAAATGCTTGCAGGGTTAAACCACAACAATATCAATCAGATTACTCTAGGATGTGGGACTTTAAAAAACACATAAGCACGTTGAAGCCTGCAGACAATATTGTTGAATTGTTTTCTTTTCTTTTTTCACTGGCTGATAATTCTGTCTTCCACAATTTTGTAACATTGTCCTGTTCTTTTCCCGCTTTCTTTGTTTCAAACTACATTTGCAGCCCTTGTCCAACTCTGTAACAGTGCAAACATGATGAGTGAAATGGGAATAAGGTGCTCTCATGGTGTGACATCTCCTCATCTTTTTCAAGACAAGACGAAGCCACAGCTGACCTAACCTAGACTTCGCAAATAGCCCTGCCCAGAGATAGATTGGACAGGAGATACTCAGATATTCCATCCAACCAATACTTCTGTGAATCCATGGGTATCATAAAGCCAGCATCTACATTTCCTATCCTCTTCATCTTTTCCTAGTGCTATGACATAGTCAGCTATTCCAGGGGCTGTGGGATGTAGGGGACGTGGTGCTTTATTTTGTCACACACTTAGGGATAATGAGATGAGAATAAATAGAAAGGGAAGAGCACCCTGAGGATCTTGCAATGCAAGAGAGCTGTCTTGCCACTCCGTGGCGCCAGTGACCCATGCGTGGCTGTATAGCCTTGGCCAGGCTCCGACCAAGTGGAGCAGAGCGTGGAGCTCTGACCTCATCACAAAGCTCCTTCGATCATCTTAATTTCACTCCATTGTTCTTCTGTTCACATTTTGAAGAACAGCCCGTCTGAACCAGTTCCCTTTACATTTTGGCCATTCTTTTCCAAATGTAAATCGGGACACGGATTTCCTCGTACACAATGAGATCGACCATTGCCCTGGTGCCCTCTGTCACAAGGCTAGGTCCCTCCTGGCTCTGATACATGGAACTGTTCCACCTTTGGGCCAGAGCTTTGCGCTTCTCTATGACAAACTGCAGCGAGGTGTGATTATTCTGTGGCCAATGCAATACAGCATTGGCATTTTCTCATTTGAGTCAGAAAACGTCACTGCCAGCACTTGGGCTGTGTCCTATCTTCTTTTTGAGAAATGGTGCTTTGTAATTTCCCAAGGTTTTGTGGGTACCAGGCAGGTGGTTTGTGTATGAGAGAGGAGGTGTATTATTGTGTAGGTCCCATCGGCACGTAGCAGTTTGCTGTCTGATACTTGGCAGTGGTGCAGCCAGGAGCAGTACCAGCATGGTGCGATGGGCCTGCCAGTGGGCCAGAACTATCAGTGACAGAGAGATAGCTGAGGCTGTTCACCTCTGGAAAATGTGCACTCTAGTGATTAAGTGTGTGGACAATACTGACGAACAAGTATTTATATAGAAATTGGATATTAGTAAAAATGGAACATTTCCGACAAGCACTTTTCATCATTGCCTGAATCTAAATAATTTCTATTCTTTAAGTCCCAAATTAGAAACAACTAGAGCCTAGTTCCTTCTATTAGGTATTCTGCCTCTCATGGCACCACGTTGATGTACTTAGCCAAGTTGCATTACCCCCTCAGACTTATGAACTATCGACAGGGCCTGAGTAGGAATGATTCCTCACATCTGTAGTGAACAGTCTTGGCCACGGTATCAGCTATCTTTCATAATGGAATGGTGGTTCTATCATCAGCAACTTAAGGTATAGCAGAGAAAATATGAAAAATGACTGAGCAGAACAACACAATTGCGTAGCTAAGAAGAAAGATTTAACATAACAGGCGAAGATTTGATTATAAATTTTAAAGTCTTTCAAGGAAGGTCTCTGACAGTTTGGGATGGTCTTGTACAATGTTATAGACCAAGTGGGAAAACAAGACCAAGAACAGACTGCTTTTGGAAAGAATAGGCATAGCCTCGGTATTCCCCTCATATTTGGGCTTCCAGTGCTGCAAGGTTGTCTCAAACATCTTCTGAGAGCCTCCTGTCACCGTCAGCTGTAGCCAGGGGCAGCAGCACAACTCACAGATCTCAGATGTGATCAGTGAGTTGTAAGAAAACTTTCAGCTTTGCTGTGTATATGGGTGCAGGAGCAGATTGTCGTAAGACTCACTGATTCTCCTTCCATCCTTGGCAGAGCTTCTGAGTTGCCCATGACTAAGGGGGCCCCTTGTTTACTGTGTTTCGCATGTGGCCAGATTATCGTTTTTCTTTCTGAAACCAGTGCATGTTCAATCTATTCCTTTTGACTCATTTATCTCACAGAAATGGAGCGAAGACGGACTGCACAGGACTTGCAATTCCCTATCTGCAGCCCCCTGGGGATTTATGGAGATCTCGGCTGTAGCAAGACCAAGGTTGGCAGTCCTGTCTCAGAATCACCACGCCGATGGGCCTTGCTCTGCAACAGGGCTTGGGCAGACGGTTGACTCGTGTTAAACTTGGGTGAGGAGAGGCTGGTCCCGGTAAATATAATACATTTGCACATTGTCTTCATGTTTGTCTCATTTTTTAAAAATGGTCTCTCACGGCCTTTTTTGCTTAGGGGAAAACATGTTTTTTCTTTTTTTTCTCTTTTGCAGCTGCTCCCTGAGCTCTGGACTTACTCCACATGAAAGTGTCACATCCCAAGGGCATATGTTCAAAGACATCTGGAGGCTTTCTGCTTCCCAGGGAGCCTCCACTGCACCTGACATGCCACAGCTTCTGGGATACTGCCTGCGTCAGACACACAGTCCCTGGAAAAATTGAGAAAACAAAATGGGAATGATCCTCTTTGAACCAAGGTCAGGAAAGCTGTGGACTGCGGTGTAGTACTGCTCCAGTTCTGTCAGGACTACAGAGTCTTTCATCATCTCTTTAAAGAATCTGCTGAAACCCAGGGCAAGAAACAAACACCAGGAGTGTTGGTGAGGCCATTCTGCATAAAAGCGAATGTCCTGCCACACAGTGTTTCTGGGGCATGAAATGCCCTGGAAGGAAGACCAGGAGGCAAGGCAGACATGCCTTTGATCACCAGCCGTACCTTGATTCCTGAAGGTGCTACCAAGAAGGTAGACCCAGTCCCAGTCTGCTTTCCCAGTCCCAGGCGCACACGAGGTCACTCACCCAGCCCTCTCTTTCCCATGGACATTGGGGCCATGGAGGATTTGGCACCCACTTGGGCCAAGCCCAGCAATCAGACTGCCGTGTCTTTGTCTCAGACAGGAATGCTACTTCTCAACCAGTCTGACTGCCTTCCCCACCAGTCCTAAGCACAGCCTCAAAGGCTTTTGGTTGCATTGTACAGTAAAGCTAACTGCACAGCCTTGCCTCTGTTTCTCTACCATTGGGAAGAGTACAATTACCATATGGCAGAGAAGAATGAGTTGCTGTTATGTGGGAGAACCAGGGGTAAGAGGTCCTGCCCAAAGAGGGTGTAGGCTATAGCAGACCAGGCACAGGCTGATGTGAGCAATGTGGGAACAGAGATCCTTGATTTAAAGAGCTGCAGGTGGAAGGGGTCTGCAGCCACAGTGTTAGGTTTCCAGCCACCATGGAACATCAGATGCTTCAGAGAAGACTTATTCCAAAGCAATACTTGGCTGAAGGGCATCCTCAAATGAGTCATTTCCCACATCTGAAGTACCCACTCTGCTCTCCAAGGAGGATCCTGATGAAAGGGGCACCACAAAACTTAAGGAATACAAGAAGTACATAGCGTGAGGACAAAAGATGGCAAAAGATGGCAACCAGGGTTCATGGGAGGTGAAGTGCTGATGTGTAGATGTTATCTACAGATCTTAATGGGAAGATATAGAGAGGGTGGAGCCAGTCTTTTCAGAGATGCACAGTGAAAGGAGAAGTTTTGCCGTTATAATGATTTAATAGTGACACAAAAAACACTAGGTGCACTGTTTAAGTCAGCAGCTTCCAGCTTTGAGATACAAACATTTGATCCTAGACAAACAGAACAAAATTGTTTTATGTCATAGATATCACAGCCTGGAAAAATATAATCAGAAAAATATTAGTCTTCTGCTCTAAGGCTACAAAGAGCCATTCCCTGGGGGTGTCCGGCAATGAGAAGACCTATGTGACATTCTTTTTGAAGAACACCAGTTTTTCCCAAAGCTGCAAGTTGGCAAGAGTCATGTGGAGAGTGAGAAGAGACCTAGAGCTTGAAAAAATGAGATGAGCTGCTTGGATTAGACCTGGTTTTGTCATAGGAATGGACATGGAGTCCTTGAACTTCCCAGCGAAGGAAGTGTTGTATGTTATTCTATTTGTACTCCCTTGGACTTCTGTTTTCTTCCTTGAAAGAAGCACAGTGTTTTTAGTGACCCCAAAAATTTCATCCAGGCTTGTTCTACCGCAGTTTGCCTGGCAGCAGGGACTGTAGCGCGTGACTTACTAGGGTAGCAGGCCAGTCATCTCACTAGACTCTAAACTGTCTTGGAAGACTGTGATTACCCTTACTGCAGCACAGCTCAGTCTGGCCTTCCTGCCTTTTTTGAACACTGTGACTACAGAGAGCAGCTCTTAATTTCATAAATTATGGAATTTCCTGTACACCGCTCATCTCCTTTCTTAGATGTTCTCTTGTAAACATGATCCTGCCCATGTCTCCTGCTCCTTTCCATCTCATTGTCCAGATGGCTGCTAGCGGCCCTCGGTGCAAACAAATGTACCAAGATGTTGTTCCTTAAACTAGATATTTAATGTGATGTAACTTCCACACGTGCAGTCAAACCTACCAGTATTTGCCCTTTTCTGCTGCTGTGCGTGCAGTTACCCTTTAAAAAAATAAAAAGCAGAAAGAGATGTAAGGAAAGCACAAAATATGTAGGCCTTCTCCTCATCATCTTCCTATAGCTTTCTTTCATCACTGAAGGGTGAAGCAGATGTTTCTTAGTCATTGTACGAACAAAGAAGTTACAGAGCATTTTTTGTACCTCGATGATTTGCCTTCATTTTTTTTCTTTTTTTTTCTTTTTGCCATCTCTGTTTTGTCTGCAGAAGCTCATGCTGTTCTTTTTGTCTTGTCCTTATTGCTCTGACCTAGTTTCCAGACACAATGAAGCCACATTTAGAATTTAGCCACACTTCCTCTAGTTCCTCTGCATGGAGGAATTTTGAATTTTTCTCTCAATAATTTCTTTAAGGAACTGCCAGTTCTCCTGAATACTTTTTCTTTCACACTTTCAATCCAGAAGGGGAACTACCACGTCTTTGACTGAATTCTGTTCCATTTTTCTATTTTCCCTATTTCCGGTTTTGTAACTATAAAAATCACTCAGCTAATGTTTTCTCATTCAAGTTGCTTTCAACGTTCATGTTACAAGTCTCCTTCTTTCTTGTTGAAAACAAATATATATCTAGAAATTTGCCTTTTTTTCCTTCACCATTTTCATTTCAGAAAATCATTTCCAACGGCTGAGAGAAGAAGAGAATTCCTGAGACTCTGCGCTGTGACAAACATCTGACTTTTGTGGTCTCCTTTCATTATGAAGACAGCTCATACTTTTCTTTGAGAGCTGACATAGCTGCAGTCGGTTGAGCCATACTTTGAGGTTTCTGTGTAGCTCAGAACTAGCCTGACCACAGGAACAAAGATTTCTGCTTCTCTGCTAAGCTGCTCAGCAAATGTTTCTTCCAGAAAAAAATGCAATTTCTTATGAAAGATATCTTTGGAAAAAACAAATAATTTTCTGGTTTTCTTTTTCAGTTAAGATACTGAAAATGTACAAGGACAGCAACGACTTGCTATGAAAATTTTTGTTAATTTTCTCTTAAAAAAATAGCAGGAAAATAGTAAAGGAGAACAGCAAGTCTGGGAGCTTGTGCAACTGAGACAGCAATGTAAAACAGACTTTTGAAGTCTAGGGCTGTAGAGGAAGAGAGATTTTGTTAACAGATGAGTTGAGGTGTAGGAGATTTCAGGATCCTTGTGTGGGAGAAGCTGAGGCGTTCCTGGACCCCGCTAACAGTGCTGTTCCAGAAGCAGGTGAACTAGTGAAGTGCAGTTTCTCATGTACCAGAATCTCATGGTTGGATAACCTGGTGCCGAATAAGTTGTGATTTCCAATCCAATAATTTCCCTCGCAGTTAGGGGAGACACAACATTTCTTTCCCATGTGAATTTCATTATGGTGCAAGTATTGACACCACCTTTTCCTCCCTGGGGGTACCTAGAAGTGCTCTCCCCTGTAAGTAAGTGAAATGTGGCTGTATTTACCATGCTTTAAGCATGACTACAGTCTAGCTTTATTAAAACATCGGAAATTTAATCTTTAATTGCCAAAGTTACAGAAGAGACAGAAATTAAAATAATTTCAATTATGTTTTCTTGAGACAACACTGATAACAAAAAGAAAGAAAAGTTGATTTCAATTCCACGTCTTACAGAAGTGAGGGGGAATAATGGGCCCTTTTCACCTGTGAGTTTTCATGAATCAGTGTTGGCAACACTCCAAGGCACAGTGCAATGCAAACCCACGGGCATTATCAAATGTTTTTAGTTCAGAGAAAGGAGAGATGGACTTTGCTCTTCGTTAGAAAGTTAAGTGTCTGGATGAGTGAAGGGTCAATTTTCCTCCTCCTTGTCTCATTTGCTTACCTCATGGCTGCTGTGAACTCCAGGTATTTTTGATGAGTTCCAGCAGATACTGGGATACTCTGTATGCTGGGAAGATTTTTGGGCACACTGACAGGACCAGATGGTCTCTCTGGATCCCAACTTCATTAATTTGTCTTCCCTGAACTTTTTCCCTGGCCTGGGTACATGATGTCCGTTGGGCAGCAGCTATCTTACAGTTTATTGTTAGACAATAGCTTTTTCCATGAGGACAAAGGAGGAAAAGGACGGGAATTTCTCTCCGCTTTGCCTCTTTACAGACTAGCCTAGAAGGTTTCTAAAAGATGTTGACAGCCACTAGTGTAGGAGCTTGTCAGGGCCCCAGCCTACCAGCCATTCCCTTCTTTCTCTTACTCCCATCATTCCCAGGGGAGATTTTCTGTCGATTTGTATAAAGAAAACTCAGGATTCATCCATCTCCAGCCTCTGAAACTCATGGAATTTATACCACACCTTTGGAAGGCTCAGGTGAGCTCTCCGGCAGCGGGAGATCATCTAATGCCCTTTATCACCTCTTGCTTACCTTTGTAATTCTACCTCTCAGATAAGAGTGAGACCAACAATCCACATTCCAACTGCACTTGTGGTCACTGGGGCAAGAAATTGACTGAAAGGTGGGTTTGACTTGCACACTCTTCTAGGCTTCGCCTTAGGATGTGCTTCCTGGGCAGGGAGATAAAAGGCAATGAGCATGTACCAGGCATCCTGGCTGCTTCCTTTGATCTTTGCCTTGCACTGCAGTTGTTAAACAGACTGTGGTGTTTGGTCTGGCCAAGACACAACCATGCTCTGGGGGCCTGGCTGGAATGCGCTTGAAACCATTTGGATAAATAAGCAGTAGTTCATGCCAGTTCAGACAGTACTGGGCTGCACTCCATCACAGTTAGAGCAAAAAATATTAACTCTTGCATGTCCAGGCTGGGACAGAATATGCGAAAATGAAAGTAGGAACATATGCTGATCTAGTTATCTGGAATGCGGATTGTTTGCAGCCAAGCTGCTGAATTTGGGAAACAGAGGCTGAGGAACAAGTCTACTTCTAATGGAGTAGCAGACACTCAATCCCTTGGTGACTACTTACATTCTATTCTTATAGGTTTGGAAGCTACATTTTAGCCACCAGTTTCTGCTCTGCATCACTGGGAGTCATTAAGTTTTTTTGCAGCCAAACCATTCCTTGCTCCTGCTCCTACAGGTATTTTGCAGGTGCTTGGAGCAGTTCTGACACTGAACGTTGACCCACAAAGTGAAATGGAGAGAAACTCACTGTTCCACACCACTGCAGGGCCAAGTACAGTCAGGAAAAGTCCCAAATTACTCTGTAAGGGAAGATTCTTGTATTTTAATTGAGTCTTTTGCTCCTTAGTGGCTCTCAGCTGAATGGAGAAATAACATGGAGTACCATTGAGCTGAAAACCTGACATGGATCTCTTTTACTCACTGTGCATGCTTTCTGTTTGTACTTTTCCACAGAATGAGTACCACAATGCACTCCTTGGCCTGCCCTAGTTTTTGCAGATCTTTGCCATTTGTTAGAATTCAGACTAAAGAGTCAGAGATACTTAAGTCTCAGCTAGACCCTTGATAGTTTTGACTACCCTGTTTTTGTGTTTATGCAAGTCTGTAGCTAAATGATCCAGATGCTGTCATTGAGGAGAATGCGGAGGACAATTGGGTTTTGCAACAACAAAACTGAACTTCTTTGGGGATGAGTAAGCTGTACAGCAGGATGTTTGATAGATTCCTCATAATTCCTGAAATATCTTTATAATCTGAGCCTCCATTTAAGGCCGCAGATGCTTGAGTTTTTCTAGGAATCTGGAGTCTTACGTGCAGTCTATGTGTGCATCATGTCATAAGGTTCCGATATCGTATTTGCTCCTGGGGCTGTTTTTATATTTATCTTTTAAATACAAAATGCTTCAGACTCCTGAGCATGAAGTATCTCATAATGTTCTCATAGACTCACGTCTCCATCCTGCCCAGGTACCTCTGGATGGCATCCCTTCCTTCTGTCATATCAACTGCACTACTATGCCTGGGTTCATCAGCAAGTTCGCCAAGGGTGCAGTCACTTTCACTGTCTATGTCAAGGATAAAATTGCTGAAGAGCACTGGCACCAGGACGAACCCCTGGGGGACACCGCTAACCACCAGCCTCCACCCAGCTTTTGCCACCTGTCGGAGGCACTCAGGCCTCTATGGACTGTGCAGAAGCCTTATCTTCCTCCTATCATCTTACCCTAATCCACCCTGATGTGATCAGTCAAAGCTATCTTAGGTGTGGTGACACCTACACACACAGCTTATGTAGGTCTCTATGTTTCCAGACCTTTGTCCAACAGTTCTTTCCATGACAGGGTATACGTAGTTATGTGTTGGTTTCTGTAGAAGCGTATGGACCTAGAGAGATAAAGGCCACAGTAAGGAGCACTAGGGAGATCTCTCTCCGATACACGCCTTTCCAACCAGCACTGGGGATTTTGGAGCGTCTGCTGGCTGAGATCTGAGGGAAGGCAGTGAAGAAGTGTTTTGCTGTAAGCTGCAAGGTTGTAGCTGTGTGAACGCTTTGGGATGATAGGAGCAGAGGACTGAAAAGGGAAGCAGAATGTTACCCTTGCATCATGGCTGCTCTGCTGCTCTTGAAATAGCCGAAATGAGAAATAAATGCAAAAATAGTCCCATCTCGTGGAAAAGACACAGACCCTGGCTGTAAACTGTGCAATGGCTATTTCTTCTGTTTCCCTTTGGTCTCCTTGTCTGTGACTAAGATCTCTGTGAAGAAGCTCTTTGTCCACATGACAGTGTGGTAACTCCTGGTCTCCGCGGGCTTGTTGTAATAGTGACAATGAGGACAGCAGTCCGGCCTAATTTGTACGTGCTCTGAATCCTGCTCTGATTTTCACAGAGAAAAACAAAAGACAGATTCTTCCAAGCCGTGAGACCAGAAGGCCGATACTCTTTGCTGTTGTACAGTTCTGCTCAATGCTTTAGAGAATGGAAAACTAAATAAAATGTCTATGTCCTCCTCTCTAAGACCTGAATCAAAAAATGTGTAATGGAGAACTTGAACCCTGCTGAGGTTCATGCCTCTTGCTTTCAGTCTTTGCAGGACACGTTTCCTAGGTGTTAGCTACGTTTAACTGCATGACTACAATGTACTGGAACACTTTAGCAAGCAACGAATGGTGATGTTTTCCTACTAGAAACAGCGTTTCTATACAGACTTACCTTCCATCCACGGACTGGCGGAAAGACATAGCTTGTTAGCTTCTGATGATATGAACTCTTAGCTAGGGCTTTGACATTAATGATTCTGCAGCTGACTGGAAAAACTGTTCATTGCTACAGCCACACTGAACAAGAACTTTTAAAGCATCTGATTGTTTCACCTGTATCTATAGTTACACCCCAGCCCAGCAATGTAGCACTCTTCTTTGGCCTTATACTCCTTTGTGCATGTCTTAAAGAGGAAGCTGGTTTTGAAATGTCTCTCTCTAGCAAGATATCTTGGATTCTATCATGCTAAGCATGATGAGGGTTGCATTAATGATAGCAAAGAACTCTGTGGCTTTAGCAATTGTTCAGTTGCTTCTCTGAGAAGCGTGAAACAGAATGAATGCAGTAGCCTAGAAATGGCACGAAGGCCTAAAAGAAGACTTGTTACTCCCCATAGAAATACAGTCCAAACATTCAGGATGTTTGGTGAAGAGCATTGCAGCTAGTGTGAAATGCTAGTGTGAAAGGCTTGGAGAGTGGCTGATTAGTAAAACTGGAAAACCCTTCAGTGCATTTCAAAAAACAAAAAGTGAAAGTTATCTTCTCAAGGTCTACAAGGTTTCTGCATTCCAGAGAAAAGCACATTGCTGGACTGCTCCTATCTGTCCACAATGTGTGGGGTAGGGCTTACTGCAGGAATTAAGAACGTTTTTCTGTATAATTTATATTTAACTGTCTGGATTTTTGCTTACGAGAATATTTGCGCTAAATTTCCCTACCGTGCTGTGAAATGTGCAGACTCCTAGATGAACATCTGTGCTATTCTCTGTTCTCCTCTAATGAACTTACCAACAAGAAAACTAGCAGGGATGCTTGCTTTTGAGTGCATTCATTTCCCAATACTGTTTTTTGTGCTCATCATTCGAGGAAAATGCAAAAACATGTCATGGTATTGTCAAAATAATATCCAAACAAAAGTAAAATCAATTAAGTCTGTTTTCCGGGGGGTGGGTAGAAAAATATTATGTGAAAATATGAAAGATTTTGGGATTAGAAGGATGTTTTCGTCCCCCTAGTATCACTGCTGCCTGTGAAGGTAAAGAGAAGATTGCACAGGCACAGACAGTGGGATCAAGTGTACCATCAGCAATTTTGCTGATTACCTCTGCTGAGTGGTGCAGTTGATGCAATAGAGGAACCTGAACAAGTTGTTCTGTGAGTAATCAACTATTGGGTCCAGTAGCTATTGGGTAGACTTTCTATGGCACTGTTTGAGCAAGGTTTTACTCTGTTATGCCATTAATAAGCTTCTCCTTGGTATTTTGTTTTGCTTTTCCATATTGTAACTATACATACAACTTGACTGAACATACAGACTGTTTCTCTGTGGCTTAACAGTCCTGGCTTTTTGAATTTTTTTGTGAGAATTGTATTTATTCAGACATTTAATACATCCCTTGAAACAACCTATGATTTGTTTACCAGCATTTATACTCATAGCTGCTTTGTTTCATTTCGTTTCATTTCACTTCATTTCATCAACAGAAGTCTAACTCTTTTCCCACTTAGAAATGAAGTGCCCTTGTCGTTTTTCATTTTTTTTGAAGATTATTAGGCTTATATACGTCATGAACATTTACAGAGTGGCTTGCGACCCATCAGTAACATACAGAGAGGATCTCATTGCGCTGCTCAGAATTTCTCAAATGGTTATTTTTCCATATTCTCTCCGACTAGTTTATCTGTTGCCCGTAATAAATATTCAGTTGTAGGGGCTCTAACATCTTTTTGTTGCTAAAAACAGCTGATAAGCGTTCATATATTGACATTCCAATATATGATGAAAAACTAGTCATCTGATTTTGAATCTTCAAGACAGAGGACCTCAACTCTTGCAAGATACCTTTGTAGTTCTCAGTCCTCATATTGCCTCATTGCTGCTGGATGCTTTAACATCTTAGAATATGGCAGTGGCATACACAACCTGAGAAATCAGAAAAGGAAGCATTTAAAGGTGCAACTTCTGTCTCTGGACAACTTCCAGCTTTTTCTTCTCTTCTCTAGCACAGAACTTTTGTCCTTTAATAATCTAAGATTTTATTTATTCCAACTTTGAAATGTAGCTGCATTAAAAAAAAACCAAAACATAACATAATGGACGGTAAATGAAAGCCCTTTGCAGTCTCTTCAACTGTAATAAAAGCCATTCCGTTACAGTCTGGATATTGTGATCCACTCTCCAACAGGTGTCAAATCGGAGTTTCATAGCCTTGCAGAGCTTCAGGATACCAGATATTTATTTACCTTTCAATTTAACAGGTTACAGTTCAGGCTATATTAACTCCGTACTACAACTTTCTTCTTCTTCTTTTTTTTTTTTTGAACCATTCCTTTGTTCGGACTGGTTTTTATCTGGACTTCAAAATCAGTGTCTCAAATTCAGAAAAAGTGTACCTGGAGTACTGTGGCTGTGCTGTCTCATGTCAGTGGGGATGCTAATACTGGTCCACTGCTCTGAGACCTCTGCCCAGCTTCACAGAATGGGCACTGCTGGTGCAGGGCCTTTACAGTACAGACCATTTCCTGCCATATCCCGTAACTCTCTCATCAACATCTCATCTAAAGAAAATCATGGTATAACAGTTCGCTTTTAATTTTTAGCCTTCAGCTATGAGAATATTTATTTATACTATGGATTTTTGTAGATAACTTTTAAAAATAAGTAACTGTTCTTGATATTGACATTTCATATGAAGGAATTAATGAATGTGTGTCTTTTGCTGTGATAATTATATCTGAAATGTATTCTGGCCCCATGGAGATCTCTGAAAAAAGAAGAAAAGTAAATGTTCTGAGTGACTCAGCCATTACTATGCTATTTGCCTGTTCTGTTGTGGTATCAACATCCGATGGAGAACCATAACTCATGAATTCACCACTGAAGTCACTTTTTGGGGAGTATCTAATCTGACCAATATTTTAATTAAAGACATCATTCTTTGCCAACTTTTCACAAGTCTTTTCTAAAAATACACATTCTTTATGAACAGAATATTTTTCTCGAGGAGCAGTGTGTTTTCTGCTGAAACCATTGTGACATCTTGAAATTTCGAGTGTATGGGAACTTGCCCCGCTGACTAAACGTCCACCTTTCAATGCAGTGTGGTGTGATCCTTGCAACTTTCCCTTCCCTAATAGGAAGGAATGTTCATTCTCAAGAAAAAAAAAATAAAAAAGCACAAAAGAACACAATGCAAAACAAAGCAGCACTGGCAGAGTTAGCAGCCCTCCAGCAGACTATATGCTGTCTGGCTGCACTATGATGACAGAACACTCTGACCTAGGAGGACCTATTGATCCATTATGAGAGTAAACTCTGCCATGAACTGTAGCTTCAAGCTGGAGACCTTTGCTGTACTGTAGCCTAGCTACTGTTTGGACACTATGGAAGCTCCAAGTCCAGCCAATTCCATTCCAGCTTCACACTTGTTTTTTCTCTCTGAGATATAGAGAAGAAAGGTGAACTGGTGTGAGGGAGAACTGAATTACCCATTTTTGCTTTCCCCTTATAATCAACAGTTTGAGTGCGTGACTACACTCTACATTTATGATGCACTCGAAGGTTCCTTTTTCCACATGGAAAGAATATTGTTTACTAGTACTGTAAGAGCATGTGGGATTGCATAAAAAGTATTTCCTAGAGCTCTCTTTGCCTTAACTATTTGTTACTGCCAGAGAGCAGCTGGCTACATTTCCTGCATTCATACAGAGCCATTAATCAACATCTCAGGAATGCTGGTGCCAAGAACTCCAAATGGGAAGATCTCAGGCTTTTCAGCAAAAGCAGTTTCTTTGGAAAATACTAGTAAGTGTCTCATGTAGATTAATCTGAATATGCTTTAGAATGAGGGTTTTAGAGGAGTACTTTAAAAATACAAAGTTGGAAATTATGAGAATGATGTCATATGCCAAGGGAGGTGTGGGTGGATGGAGAAAGATGACATCACTTCCTGTCTGGTCTCTTAACACTGCTGTAAATGAAAGGAGAGAGTGTTTGGAAGCTCGTCTCTAGCTGTTAGGAGTTATGGAAACATAACGTCCCAGACTCCCCTAGAGACAGGCTTTTGCAGTTCATCTGGCCTCCAAACAGACATGCATTACAACATCTACATGGTGGATCTTGAAGGAATGAGCTAGAGCCTTGGGCTTAGCTGAGAGCTATCTGCATAGTGGATGGTGTAGAGAAACTTGCAAAGGATCTCTGTTCCACTGAGATGCTAAGTTTCAGACCTCTCCTCCTCCAGCCAGCTTCCAAAAACAGCATGGTGAGGCAGATATGCTAGGACAGGAGAGCATCGCACTTTGTATTCATGTTTAACTTTCCTTGTATCTTCCCATACTGGACAGGGGATAACACAAAACCCAGATTAATATAAACCTCCCACATCTCAGAAGTGTCTTCTGTTTTTCCTGGCCTTTCCAACACGTGGGTTTTTAGTTGTCATGAAACCCCAGTGCTACTTTACTCCAGGGAAAGCTGTCTCCTTCACCTCTAAGGATGTCTGTGTCCAGAAACAGATGCACATACTGCCAGTACCCTGGTACTCTATGGTTCTGTGCCCCCTCAGAAACCCACCCTTTGAAAAGTAATCTTCGTTTCCCTACCTTTCATTCCCACTACTTACTCAGTGTCCCCAAATAGGCAATGTTAAAGACTTGTTGACCACTCCTTGTGGATGCTGTCACACTGTGGTTTTGCTGCACATATGCAATCCACAGTTAATGATGGCAGGACAATAATTACTTTAAATGAGCACAGCTGGAATGAGTACCCTGGCGTGGGAACAAGGCTACTCTGTCAGTATAAATATTTTGCTCCCATGCACATTCAGTCTTGTACTGGTGTTAGCAGCAGTGCAAATGAAGGAAAAACTAAGAGAGGAGGTGACTGGTGCACTAGAGTGCTGGGAAGTAGCTGGCAACAGTGAGGTGTGGGGGAGGAAAATGATGTCACAGACAGGAGGATTTTTAGAGGAAATACAGGGATTGAAAGGGACATACATAAAGCACAAAAAGTGATCACGGAGCTGTAATGGCCAGACCTGGACTAGCAGCAACGGGAGACAAGAGGCAAGAGGGCACATGGAGCGGATGAGTGTCACAACGGGCATGAAAATAAGGTATTTGGGCACATTTTGTGCCAGCTAAGTGTGGATGATGAAAGAGTAGCAGGAAGTCGTATGAGAGCTTCACCCAAATTTTGGGAATGAAGCTGAATTTCCTTGGGATTCTCAGTGAAGATGGGGCCTGGAGGCCTCTGTGACGATCTGCTCTGTTCCAAAACACCAGGCCTCACTGTTCTTGTCAAAGCCCAGGTCGTGCTCAAGCCTGCTGCCTGAGCAGAACTGAACTGTCAGCCAGCTCCAGGTGATAATGCACTGCCAAGATTCTGGGGAAGTGCCTGGGTGTTCTGCGATCACTCCAGGCCCTTTCATTTGGTTAATGACAGGGCCACACAGAGTCCATCATGGTTCTCCAGAGGCTGCTGCTATAAGCCCCTATCACCCAGAAGATTCTCCCCTTTCCAGCCACCTCCGCAACTCTCCACAGAAGTCTGTTCATATACTCCAGTTTTGGTTCATCCTGTCTGAAGTAGGGAAAGAGCCTGATGGAAAACCCTGCTCTAGAAGATTGTGTGATGCAATGGGGTACAGCAGAACTGAGAGGAGCCTGGAAAGGAGGCATTTTTTCCCAGCATTGATGCTGGCCCTCAAAAGGAGCATAAAACCGCCTGAGGCATTGCTGTAACTTCAAGATCTTTTTCTTCTCCTTCAAGAGAGGGTGACTGCCAGTGGTCTGCCCAGAAGTCTGCTCTCCTGAAAGGGGTAAATATAGGGTACAGATAGCAAAGGGAGAGTTGGGGAGAGCTCAGGGGGTCTCGTGAGCTGTGGAAGAATTCCTGGAGAACAGCCAAATTGTATGATTTAAGGACACAGTCCCTGTTCTTCAAACTCAAAGCAACCACCAACTTAATAAAAAATTGTCAAAAGCTCCTTTCCTTGGCAAGGTATATTTTGTGGGCATTTCTCAAAGAGAAACCTCACACTCTGCTTTCAGCACTGTCCTGATGATCAACTCATTAGTGCTCAAACAGACACATTGATGGGCTGGGTGTGCATTTGGGGTCTTGTTAATGAGAGAAGACTGTGGGCTCCCTTGGTAGGGATCTTAGTGGAAGAGACGTCGTGATGAGGAATGAATTGTTCAGAAACTCTAGGAAGTGTGCGTGTGTACTTGGACCACAGAGGGCCTTGCTCTATAAATTTTTTAGCAGCTGTGGAAACTACCAGTGTGGATTAAATCAGCTGTCTGGGGAATATGGTTTTGTATCTCCACTGAGAAACACTAGAATTCCTTATCTTTGATCCTTGATTTTGACAAAAGAATCTCTGATGTCAAATTAATCTAGAATGGATTAAGGCTATTTTGCTACAGACAAAAATCTAAAAATCTAAACTTTTTGTTAGAAAAATTGTGACTATCTTCCTGAGGTTGGATTGGCATTGACACATACCACTGTGAACAGCTGTGGGGCTTTGATAAGAGAAAGGTATTGCTTTTTGTCCCAGAACTCCCTTATGAGACAGATGGGAGAAAAATTCTTGTTCTTCCTTCTGTTCAGAAGGGGAGAGGAATGAAAAAGAAATAAATCTCAGTACTGTGGGATAGCAAATCTGACCTAACAATCAAAGACCACATGTGGGGCAAAGGAAAGATATGCTGTCTTAAGGGGAATATCTGGCATTTTTACTTTTTGGGAAACAAGAGACATGTCAAGAATCCAAGTTCCACCAAAAGTCATAGCTTGATTCTCTCATCCTGATACGGGCCTATGAAAATGCTCTACCTTTGTATTGAGGTGTTAGCTAAGATACAAAAATTATTATTGCACTTAACTATGTGAAACATTCCATCCGATTCCTCTGTTCTCTGTTATTTTGTTTCTTTAATAGTTCTGTTAATGTTTTTAATGTTTCCTAAAGATAACAGATGAGGTTTGGCTCTTGCTACAGTCTCTGTTTAAAACAGACAGAGGAATCTTATTTTTCTTCTGTTAGGACATCTAGAATCTCTTAAACAACTGGAAGACTCTAGAGAAGTATAATATGGGCCCCAATTCAACTTTCAATTACTACACCTTAAAATTAGATTTGGAAGCTCATCCAAAAGGGAGATCATAAATAAATTGTTGTTGACATCAAAATTAAAAATGACTTTCATCATCCCTGCTTGTGTATCTGCAAACAGTTTGTAACTGCAATCTGTCTGCATACTGCATGTGTTATGGTTATAAACACTACAGGGTTCGGATTCAGAGTTCACATAGATTTCATAGACTTTGCGTGTAACATTGAAGCCCTATTTCTGAGAAGCCAGAAAGCATCTTTCTGAACAGGAGAGATTTAGCATTTTTGTTGCCAGTTACCAAGTTGGGAGGAATTTCCAAGGATAGTGACAAACTCCTTTGAGCAGTGCCTGTACCAGCTTCTAAGCTCCAAAAAATAGAAAAGAAAGGGAAGTAGAGTAGAACATGCTTCACAGTCTGGATTGAGTCACTGTCTGCTTCATCTGTCTTCGTTTCTCATTACTCAGCGACTGGCAACAGGCACTCTCCCGGCAGCTCTGTGTCGTTAACAGCTGGGTCTAGGACAGACAGCACAAGCCGTGCTCCACTGGCGCCTTGTGATGTGAACAATCTCGTCTTGTACGTTCTGCTCAACATTAAATAAAAGCCATTCTCAATGAACTCTTTCATATTTGATGAAATGAAAACGGGCAAACAGTTTACTCCACAAAGCAAATCCATACTTCTCTTATATCTTAGAGTAATTGTCTGTGTCCAAACAGAATCCTGGTTGACTAAGATGCTGCAAACATCTGATTGTCCGTGTTGGACATAAATCACACGTGCATGCAGGTATTCTTGCCTTCTGTGAGGAACTACAAGTGAAATCTACAAAATAGCCTTCAAGTTAGCTGTGCCACTTATTTGAAGCTGGTCTTTTACTTTCTAATGAAATTGCATTCCTACTTGATTACAGAAATCTCTAGATATTTTATAATTGGGCGCAAGACATTTGTCATGTGTATCTTTTCTGGCTGACCAAGATAATTAGTAAGAAAGTTTTCATATGAAAGTTCAGGGATTCAGAATTTTCTTTTTGTATTCTGTTTTGTTTACTTAAAAATTGTTGGCATCAACTTCTTCAAATATTGACAACTCCAGAACGCTAATAGGAAGTGAGCATTTCTTCATTTATTTGTAGTTGATTGAAAGGAGGAATACACTGTGAGGAGGCAAAGTTAGTAAACACATGTGAGGTGGCTGTCCAGGCATACTTATAGGAAGCAGAGATCCAGTTAAATGAAATCTGGGGTGCTGTTTGTCTGGCCAGTGCAGGTGTCTACACTAGGATGAGAGAACTAGTGCCTTACACTGTTATGACTGAATTACCCTAAATTCCCATGAACACAACAGTCCTGATTTCCACCAAATGAAGCATGTTTTATTTTATGTGCTCAGACATGGACAGTGGAGATATCTGCACCATCACAGCAGGTTCTGGAAATGGTGGATATGTCTGCTGCCGGGACAAACTTCCGAAGGACAATTTTAATGCTGGTGGGAATCTAAGGTGCAAAAGCATAAAGACCTTAATGGATCAGTGGATCCTCAGTGGATGGCTGGTTTGACAACACATGATTTTGGGGTGGCTGTGAGAGGTAAGTCCTCAATTGTTGTACCTCTTGCACTGATACTACAGAGGTTACACATGACATCACACAACAGAAGCATGTGTGCTTGAATGATAAGAGTCAGAAGTCCATTGTGTGCACAGAGAATTATCTGAATAGCTGAAACAACTTTTGAGATTGTGATGGACGTGTACCACATTTTAGGATCCTTTCTGAATGCACAATTAATACACACAGCTGGATTGACTTGGCAGCAGCAGTACACAGGAAAATAAGTTTCCCCATTCATACTATTGAGTCCAGAAATGTTAACCGTATGGACACTATACTGTTATGAGAAAACGTAATTGAGAAAGTTAGTAAGAAAAGTTAGGTATTGACTAAAACACCGCCAATCAACTAGCAGAGCTTGGGAAGCAGGAAACTGGAAGGTTTGGATAGATGAGGAGAGTGGCCCTAAACAGAGAAAAGGAGGAACCCCATTGTATGTAACAAGTGCATGTCTAGAAGAAACCGGTCTTGTGGTCAATGGCTCAGCACAACTCAGCATTTCCAGCCAAAGGTGAAAAGTACACTATGAGGAAGACAGTGAGCCTTCATCCGAAAGACTCCTCCCTGCCCATGACCACCAGACAGCAGTGCACAGGCATCAATGGGAGGAGAAACAGTATATCGAGTTCTTGGAACTGTTCAGGATAATCCAGCCATTTCCTTAGAAATCTTATGTATATGTGTGATTTTGTGAAATAAATAGCTGCTTGCTGATAGCTGTAGTGTGCAAGCTAGGAGGAGAGATCCCCCTTGCACCTGGCACCGCAATAAACATAACTGCTTTGTAACCTACTCTGGGTTGTAAGGATAGTTTCTGCACGTCAATACCTGGCTGCATTTAGCTACAGACCCCATTTTCAACTTCTCTAGTCCTTACAGCTGTCTCAGAATCACAGAATGGTTGAGGTTGTAAGGGACTTTCAAAAATCTGGTCCAGCTGTCTCTGCTGAATCAGGGCTACCTAGAGTTTGTTACCTGTGCTTTAAAGCAAGGTCTTGAAACTTGACGCTTGCCTTCCCACAGGAACACTCTATATCAGACAAGATGAGTGGTAGTTTCGAGCATCTGAGTGACTTCTCTGAAAGGGAGCCTGGAAACAAGAATTTCAGAGTCAGAAAAAAGCAGGATTCTAAGTTGATAAGTAAGCTGCAAGAAATAAGTAAGCATTTTTGGACTGTTTCAATGCAGTTGAACACTTTAACTGCAGACTCCATGTTATCAAGGATGGGACATAATAAGGCATAGATGGTGGTTAGATGTTCAAAATTTCTGTTTCAAGGCAAGGAAAAGAGATGTAGCTGTGGTATATGACGTCCTCTGAGCTAAGACTCTCTCTGTGTGATTGAATGGACATATCTGAATGCACGTTGGATAGGAAGGAGGAAGAACACTCACTTAGCAATATCTTAGAGGCAATTAAAGATCCTTCTTTCAACAAGCTGTTTTCCCACATTAATTGGGAACTGTTAGGTGCTGTGGGATGGGCTATGAATGCAGATAGCAAGATCATGTGCTTATTGGAGCAACTGGGCTTGCCTAAAGTGTTGTGTCCTCCTGGAAAGGAGGAGGTATGTCTGGGTATGACCAGACCCAGAACATTAGCTCCTGAAAAGTTTTGGTGTCAGACGCTGGACTCTGGACTTTGTATACCACTTCAGAAGGCATTGGCAGGGGTCTGGGGAACTGCAGTTTTGAACTGAAGTGTCTCAATTCCACTTGACGAGCACAGGTTGTGTGGATTCAGGCCTTAGCATTCAGTCAGTGGTGGGACAACATGAATGAATTTGTCACCACAGAATCTCTGGGAAGGAGATAAACAAGAGTCACCTTGATTTGGCATGCAGAGCCAATCAAGTAGGAAAAACCTTGGCAAACCCACTCTGATGGTGCTGCAAAATCCAGCTGCTCCCTGCTCTGGAGATGGATCAGCCCTGAGGGGAAAATCACACAGTGAGCTGCAAGAGATCCAGAATATTCTTGGAGTCCATTGATGGTAACTTTCTGGTTCAGATATTGGACAGATTGACCAGAGGTGAAGTGCTACTGGACCTGGTGCTCACCAATGCAGAGGAGATCATTAAAGTGATTAAGATTGGAGGCAGCCTGGGCTGCAGTGACCATGCCCTGGTCAAGTTCATGATCTCAAGGGACGTGAGCCTGGCAAAGAGTGGGGTCGGGATCCTGAACTTCAGGAGAGCAAACGTCAGACCATTTAAGGAATTCTTGGATGGAATCTCCTGGCAAGCTGTCCTTAGAGACAAAGGAGTGGAGGAAAGCTGGCTGCTCTTCAAGGATGCCTTTCTGAGAGCGCAAGAGCTCTCCGTCCCTCTGAAGAGGAAAGCAGGCAGGGGAGGCAGGAAACCAGCATGGCTTGGCAAGGAGCTGCTGGTCAAACAGGGAAAAGAAGGGCAGGTACTGGCTCTGGAAACAAGGGAGTGTTACCCAGGGAGAATACAGGGATGTTGCCCGGACTTGCAGAGATGGGATTAGGAAAGCCAAGGCGCAGATGGAACTGAACTTGGCGAGGGAAGTTAACAACAACAAGAAGGGATTCTATAGGTCCATTGGCCAGAAGAGGCAGGCCAAAGAGAGCGTACCTCCTCTAGTAAATGAGAAAGGAGAACTGGCTATGACAGACACGGAGAAGGCCAAGGTACTCAATGAGTTCTTTGCCTCGGTCTTCACTGGCAGCCAGGATTCTCGTATTTCTCATGTCCCTAAAGCTCACATCCCTGAACCTCTAGGTGGGAACAGGGGGAGTAAATCCTCCCCCGCTGTAAGGGCAGAGCAAGTCTGAGACCGCCTCATGAGACTGAATGTGTACAAGTCTATGGGGCCGGATGACATGCATCCCAGGGTCCTGAAGGAGCTGGCTGATGTGATTGCTGAGCTGCTCAACATCATATTTGAAAAGTCATGGCTGTCAGGCAAATTCCCCAGTGACTGGAAAAAGGGAAACATCCCTCCCGTTTACAAAAAAGGCTGGAAGGAAGACCCAGGGAGCTACAGGCCAGCAGGCCTCAACTCTGTGCCTGGGAAGATAATGAAACAGGAATGCTGGAAGACATGCTAAGTAACATTAGGGATGAGAAGGTGAATCAAGACAGCCAGCATGGCTTCATCAAAGGAAGGTAGTGCCTGACCAACCTTGTGACATTCTATGATGGAGTGACAGCACTGGCAGAAAAAGAGAAGGCAGCCAGTGTCATCTACCTGGACTTGTGCAAGGCCTTTCACATGGTCAGCCACCACATCCTGACCTCTAAGTTGGAGAGATGTGGATTTGAAGGGTGGTCTATTCAGTGGATAACGAGTTGGTTGGAAGGCCACAGGCAGAGGGTTATGGTGACTGGCTCTGTGTCCAGGTGGAGGCCGGTAACGAGCGGTGTCCCCCAGGGGTCTGCCTTGGGACCGGTGCTCTTTAACATCTTCATCAATGGCATCGATGATTGGATTGAGTGCACCCTCAGCAAGTCTGCTGATGACACCAAGCTGAGTGGTGCAGCTGACACAATAGAAGGAAGGGATCCATCCAGAGGGACCGGAACTATCTCAGATGGTGGGCCCACATGAGCACAGGAAAGTGCAAGGTGCTGCACTTGAGTCAGAGTAATCCCAGGTATATATTCTGACTGGGAGAAGAACTGCTTGAGAGTTGCCCTGCAGAGAAGGACCTGGGGGTCCTGGTGGACGAAAAACTGAACATGAGCCAGCAGTGTGCTCTTGCAGCTTGGAAGGCCAAGGGTAAACTGAGGCCCCATCAGGAGTACTCTGTCCAGGTGTGGGGCCCCCAGCACAGGAAAGATGTGGAGCTGTGGGAGAGGGTCTGTCCCACTCCAGATATTGAAGTGAGGGGAGATTCTTTAACATACACGGAGTGAGATTAGGACACAAAAGAGGTCAAATATTGTCCGAACATTTTAACAGAAATTCTGGTCAGTGAGGGAGATGGGAATGGGGAAGCAGGCGATAGTAAAAGTTAGGAGGTAAGAGCGAGGGTTACGTACAAAAAGGCAAGGACAGTCACCACCATGTATCCCACGCTGTTGTATCAGTCCAGGAATATCTTCAGGCCAGTGTGGGAGCGAGGGAGCAGGAGTGCAGGCGAGCAGCAGCAAGCAGGCATCATCAGGTCTCAGGCAGCAGGCACCAGGTGAAGCAGGAGCAGGATTCAGGCAGCAGGCACCAGGAGACATTATCGGGCATCAGGCCATCAGGTAGCAGGGCAGAAGAACCTCATGTCTCAAGCATCAGGAGGTAACAAGCAGGCAGGCACCAGGCAGGTATCAGCCAGATATCAGACAAATATCAGTCACACAGTAGTAGGTAGGCAGCTCCGGTTCCCTTGTTGGAGAGGTCTTTTTATCCTCCTTTTTCTGCCAGCATAACATTCGTGGTTACCCAGGTGTGTCATGTATCCCACGAGCAGGCAGGAACGGGCTTGCACGTCTCCTTCGGTGGTTGCATCCCTCAAGGCGCCAGTCTGAAAGGCTGCTCGGTGGCTGTTTAGCAGCTGCTTGTCTCTCATTTACCCTGATCTGCCAGCCTTTGGGCAGCAGACAGGTGAGAAACGTCGAGACAGCAAGCTTTGAGACAAAAGATTCAGAAACAGTCCAGAGGAGACCACAAAGATGCTCAGAGGGCTGGAGCACCTCCCCTATGAAGANGTCTTTTTATCCTCCTTTTTCTGCCAGCATAACATTCGTGGTTACCCAGGTGTGTCATGTATCCCACGAGCAGGCAGGAACGGGCTTGCACGTCTCCTTCGGTGGTTGCATCCCTCAAGGCGCCAGTCTGAAAGGCTGCTCGGTGGCTGTTTAGCAGCTGCTTGTCTCTCATTTACCCTGATCTGCCAGCCTTTGGGCAGCAGACAGGTGAGAAACGTCGAGACAGCAAGCTTTGAGACAAAAGATTCAGAAACAGTCCAGAGGAGACCACAAAGATGCTCAGAGGGCTGGAGCACCTCCCCTATGAAGACAGGCTGAGGGAGCTGGGCTTGTTCAGCCTGGAGAAGGAAAGGCTGCAGGGGCACCTCATTGCAGCCTACCAGTATTGAAACGGAGATTATAAACAGGAGGGAGATGAACTTTTTTTGCAAGGGTAGATAGTGATAGGACAAAGGGAATGGTTTTAAGCAGAAAGAGGGAAGATTTAGATTGGATGTCAGGGGGAAGTTCTTCACTGAGAGAGGTGAGGTGCTGGCACAGGGTGCCTGGAGAGGTTGTGGCTGCCCCGTCCCTGGAGGTATTCAAGGAAGGAAGGTGTTGGAAGGGGCCCCGGGCAACCTGACCTAGTACCAGATCAGGAGGTTGGTGGCCCTGCCTGTGGCAGGGAGGATGGAACTTGATGATCCTTGGGGTCCCTTGCAACCCAGGCCATTCTATGATTCTACGAGGGGATCACAGAGTGTCTGGGGATTTTTTTCACAATCTGGGGACACTTGCTGAGATGTAAAGGTGGCACTTATCTTTGTTTTATTTATATCATTATGTGAGAGAAAATTTAACAATGGATTGATTTGTTATAGGGAATGATAAAAAATTAGTGAGAAGATTAGGAGCGAGGTGTGATGGGGAGAAGAGGTAGAAGGGAACAGTAGGACCGGGGAAATGGCCACAAACTGGAGCACAGGAAGTTCCACACCAATACACGTAAGAAGCTCTTCACAGTATGAGTGATGGAGTACTGGAACAGGCTGCCAGGGAGATGCAGAGTCTCCTTCGATGGAGATATTCCAGACCTGTCTGGACACCCAACTGTGTGACCTGCTGTAGGGAGCTGCTTTGGCAGGGGGGCTGGACTCCATGATATCTCTAGGTCCTTTCCAACCCCTACAATTCTGTGATTCTGTGAGTGTGGGGACACAAGGAAAGAGACTGGAGGCGGTAGGGGCTGGAGAGACACAGGGCCATGGCAGATAGGAGAAAAAACAGAGAGGGGTGAGAAGGGAGAAAAGCAAAAGTTGAAGGGGGAAGATGAGCCCAGGACACAGAGTGATTAGTAGATAGTGGAGTGTGAGGAAAAGGGTGAAAGAAGGCTATTACTATGGTAGGGCAAACAGTGGAAGGGAGAGAAGAGAGAGAGGATTCAGCAATTACTAATTTGTATTCTGGGACATGTGCAGAATAGACGTTTTTAATCTTGACTTGCTAAATACGTAAGCCAAAGCTTCTACCATTGCTATGCACACTGTTATTCTTCCCACAGAATGCACCCCTCTTTATCTAGTGTATCAGTTACAATCTTGATAAAGGGGTGGAATGTCCTGCTCTGCACTAATCCTCCCCTTCCTCCCTCTTGCCTAACCAGCCATGTAAGATCTGTCACACTCCTTTTTCTGGACTGAGAGGCAACCAGCTTCCCCACACTGGCTTTTGGTGTCAGACAGCTGAAACCACCGGAGTTTATGGAGTTAATTCACTGCTTTTCAGGGCTCAAGAGCTACTCGTTGATAACAGCCTAAATGAAGAAAGAAGGAGCTGTGTCGCTGTCAGCCTATGAGTGGGTCCAGACCTACATCCTAGGATATCCTTTGGGAAGCGAAGAGTTCTTGGAGTCTGCCTGTCTGCTTTGTTGGTGTTAGCAAATGCAGTACATTCTTTCCAGCTCATGACGTGCAGCACCTCTGGGGAGAACATCAGTGTGCATGCAACGCAAGCTGCAATTCCCTGGTAGTGCAAGCTTTGCCCTCTAGGACAATTAATCGTGCTGCCCCAGTGTTGTGAATTTGCTGTACCATTACCATGCTAATGGCAACCAGGACCCTCCTTCCCTGGCTCCAGTCACTGGTGATCCCTAATGTTTGGGGCTCCTTAGAGGAGAGGGCCCTGTGACCTTACTTAAATGTGCTTTGAGGTCACAATGTGAAATTAATTAAAGGCAAGTAGAAATTGTCAGTCAAGACCATATGAGGGATCCTTGTCATTCAGTGCCTGTTTCCCCGGAATAAACACTCCCATGATAAATCTGATTAAAACTACACAGATAACTGACCTCTTTTTCTACTCCTTGGATCCCCATTACAGGCCAGATTGGAGCTGGGGCAAAGCGTTTGCTTTAGATCTATCCTAAGGAATGTGTTTCCTCCTGTACTACGTATCCAAGTCACACTGCAAAGAAAGTTGGCATGTAGTAAACTCAAGGAGAGTCAAGGGACTCAGCAGAAAATGACTCCTGCTCCAATCCAAGCGGCTAGCATAGTGGCCAAAATGTCTGTGCTGCTGCCATGCTTGCTCTGGGACCTGGTGGGACCCTTACTGGGACTGAATAGAGCAGCCAAGTCGTGGCCTTTACTAGAATGTGCATCGTGACATTAGACTATTTTGCTCTTATTTTTAATTTTTTCTCTAAATAGTATGGTGTTTTCAGTTTTATAGGATAATTCCACTGCACATTAACAAAATCAACAATTAGTTTTACCAAACTGACAGCTCAGCCATTTTCCTGAACTGGTCCCATTAGTGGAAGTGGAGAAGGGTATGTAACAAATCTGGATGATTTTGCAACAACAATGAAACAAATACATTGAAATTTCATTTGTTATATGTCCTGCTCTACTTGGATTAGATTCCTCTGACATTACATCCCCCAGCAGTTTTCTCTGGTCTTAAGTGAGCTAAATCGTCATACAATATGTGAATGTTTACCATATTGTTGCTAGTGCCTGGATAACAAATGCACGTTACTCAGCATATCCTTGTCACCTATCTTCTCTGTCATGATGCAGACCCAGTAGAATTTACCCCTGACTCCAAGAAAAGAACTCAAAGCCCATTTCCAAGTGTCACTGTACCCTGAAGGTGCTGAAAATCATAAACTACTTACCAAATTTGAAGATTTCCAAAGCTTCTCAGAACAGTATGGTAAAGACTGCCTGCTACCTGCCTTTGCCCACAGGTGTGTTATACAAGGCAAGGAGGCATGTAAAATCTACTACAAATGTCAGAAGTTCTAAATCTATAAAGCATGCTCTGTATAAACTAGGGTGCACAGTGTAACCGTGTCATAGTGGTACATATGGAAAGATGTAAGACAGGCCCAGCTGCATCCTGGTGAGTGGGAATTACACTTGTCTGCCATAGCACTACGGGTCTACAACTTAAAAATAGAAATATGTAGAGGCAGTGGAAAGCATCCAGAAAATTTTCCGAAGTTATGGCAAATTTTCACCATGCAATAACAGAGGAACCTGATGTCTAGGTTGTCAGAAGATTGATAGGTATCTTGGTCAAAGATGGTAAGTATTTCCTCTCAGCATTCCGTGGCTCTCATGTTTTCAGTTTTTTCTTACGGAGAAATGTCAAAATTAAGATTTGTATACCTTCTTCCACTCTCACATCCTTTTTCGAGAGAGCATAATGCATATTCTGAATGCACTGGTGATTGAAAACCGGGGGTGCCTTGACTTCAGTGACATGAAATTCTGAAATTCAGGATCCTGAGAGGAGGGACCATGGCAAAGAGCAGGGTCAAACAAATATCAGTAACAAAATGAAATTCAGGGAGAATGCTGCTGATAAAAAATGGGGACCTAGTAAAAAAAGAAATGGAAAAGGTCAAAGTAGTCAGTACTTCTTTACTACTATGTCAGGACTCCCATACCCCTGCAACACATATAAAGCCTGAAACAAGAAAGCTGATGGAGGAGGATCATGAAACGAAACATCTAGACAAACTGGATATACTTGAGCCCACAGGAGTGGATGGCACACATCCATGAGTGCTGAGTTTGCTGATGTCCTTATGAGGTAATTCTCAACAACCTTTAAATGTCATGAGGATCAGGAAAGAATGATCCTTACTATCCTGAGGCAAATACCACTTCTACCTTCTAGAATGGCTAGTAGGAGAATATGGGAAACTACAGGCTGGTCAGCCTCACCTTTTTCACTGGGAAGGAAATATTCTTCCTGGAAAGCATTTCAAAATTTGTAAAAGACAATAATTTAAATGGGAGTAGTCGGTACGGAGTTATGAAGGCCATATCACACTTTACATATCCAATACAAGCCTTCTACAATGAGACAATTAGCTTGGTGGACAAATGGGGAGCAGTGACTGTTTATTCTCTTGATTTAGACAATTTTGACATTTTCTCCTGCAGTATCATTGAAAACTGAAGAAGATGAGCTACATAAGTGGGCAGTAAATTGAGTTGAAAATTGGCTGGCCTGCTCTGAGTTCTGTGATCAGTAATGCAAAGTTCAGCTGGAGGCCAGTCACTAGTGGTGCAAGCCAGGGACAGATACTGGATCTAGTACTGTTGAAAATCTTCATTAATGACTGGATGATGAAATAGAGTGCACCCTCAGTAAGTTGGTGGTCAGTAAAGAAGTGGGTGGTGTGATTGAAACACTGGATGGCTATGCTACCACTCAGATGAACCTTGACAGACTGGAGAAATGTGCCAATGTTCTGGCAAAGGGAAATTCCATTACCTACACAATTCCACACACCAGAACAGGTGGGAGGCCAAGACACTGAAGTCAGCTTTGCAGATAAGGACCTAGGGATCTTGGCAGACAGTAAGTTGTCTATCAGCTAGCAGTATGCCCCTGCAGCGAAGAAGGACAACAGCATCTTGAGATGCATTACGCAGTCTTTCCAGCAGTTCTAGACTGGTGAAGACACATGTGGAGATCTGTGCGCAGTTTTGGGCTCTCCAGTAAAAGAAATATAGGGACATGCAGGAGAGAGTCCAGCAAAGGGACATGGAGAAGATAAGGGGTTGACACTTCTTTCAAATGAGGAAAGGATGGACTAGAGAAGAAAAGGCTCTGGGGAGAGCTCATCAATATATAGGAATGTGCATGATGGAGCCAGACTCTTCTCAGCGATGTCCATTGACAGGACATGAGGTAATGGATGTAAAGTGAAATATGGGAAATTCCATTTTAATGTAACAAAACACTTTTTGATACTGTGAGGGTGTTTGAACACTGGAACAGATTGCCCAGAGCAGTGGAACCATCACACTTGGACTGAGAAACCTCTGGTAGTTGATTGGCCCTTCTCTGAGCAGTGGCAGATGTGCAAAATGACTTTCCGAGCTCCTTTTCAGCTCCAACTATTCCGTAACTATATGTTCTACATCACCTTTGTAAAAGCCTCTTGGTAATCCCATCGTTCCTGGATGATTGTTAGCATTTTTGTAGCTATGACTGCCACCTTGGAATCTGACCCCATCAAACTCAAGCTGAAACGCTTCTTGTACTGCCATTGAAGGGATGTGAAAAGATCATAAGTAGAGATTCCAGGATGGGTTTGTTAGATCCTATCTTGGGATCTCTGTGGGCTCCCCAGCACTCTCCTGAGAACAGTTCATTGGAGAAATGATCTCGCTCTTCTCTTGTTGAGCTGATTATTTCTATAATATTCTAGTTAGGCTGATCAGATTTCTGAGCTTGTAATTCCTCTCCCAGGACAGGAATTGGGATTGGCACTTGGAAGATACAATGCACTGATTTTAAGAGATTTTTAATGTGTTTTGTCGTCCATTTTTCTGGAGAGTCATGCAGTTCTAAATAAAGAATTTTGTAACATCTCAGGTACTGACTTCTTATATAGGAGCAGGGAGAGCAAAGTAACCTGTCTGACATTTCTGTATTCATGGAACAGAAGCTGTAATGTTGCCAATAATTTTGCAATAATTAATTGTGATTACCTAAAGCAGATGCCAGATGTACAAAGAATATGTGTATATATCAAAACAATAAAGGATTAAATAACAATGGTGTATTTCCATTTCATTTTCAACTCTAAATGCAGCTGAAGTTATTTCTCCATGAGGATTTCTGGGATAAAATGTCATGCTACATAACCAAGAATTATAACTGGAGCAACCACAGAACAAGACACAGACTCATTATCGCCGAATGTAGCTGACCACAGCCCTCTTCTTGTCGCCTTGGCATACAAATAAACTGTCTCTCTGCTGTTTACCCAAAACTTAATTCAGAATGATTCACATAACAGGTGGCTCCAGTCCCCAAAAATGATGTCATGGATGAAAGCGGTGCTTTATCTAAAAGCAGAAGAGTAAAAAGGCAAATCAGATCTTTGCCAGTTTGATTTTCCTGTTGATCTGGTTCCTTCCAAGAGATGCAACCAGTATGTAAAAAAAAAAAAAAAAGGAAAAAGCCAAGGGACTGAAATGCAGAAGCAACATTTTGATGAAAACAGACAGCTATTGGAGAGCTTTGTTGAAGAAAGGTGTAGCCATGTGCATCCTGAAAACTTCTAGTCCCTTCGACCTCTTCCTAGAGCCCACTCATAATTCCAGGCCAGACCTGTTTTTTGAAGTTGTATGTTGCATTGCACTATTTTTTTTCCATATGTTTGCAAAATCTTGCTTCAGCTAGTGCTTATTTCCCTGGAAATTTACCTGATTCCCAGGATTTCAAGCAGATAACAATTGAAGGTCTGATTTTAAAGGCAAAATATTTTCAGATGAGACACTAAAGTGACAGTTAACAGAATCTTTCACCTTGAGTTGCTCATGTAGCATTAAGGGAAAGCTTGGGTAATGTGTTATGAAATAACAAGCACAGATTTAAGGTAACGAAAACAGAACTACACATAGGAAGAATGAAAATGCTTGGTCTTTAGATCACCCCTCTTCAGATTAAAGTAATAAGGAACAGCAATTAACAAATTAGAAAGGTATCTAAGAGTCTAATAATGAAAAAAGTGTTCTTAAGGGAGAAGAAGTGGCTGAAGACTCTTGCAAAAAGAAAGATGCGAAGATTTCCCAGGTATAGTAGAATACATTTGTCAAGAAAAATGCATCTCCTCTGCTAACTTTTGAAATCGAAGATAGAATACAGGGAGATAAGTCTCTGTTTCTCTAGCATAAACTTTTCCCGTGGTGTTCTTGAAGAACAATGTGGGAAACTGTTCCTTTTGGGAGAAGAATGAGGCAGGTGCTTTGTGCAAGTTAAGGAGAGGTGAGCACAGCATCACCAGTGTGGTACAGACCTGAACTTAGCAGGGCCCAAGATGTGCTCAAAGAAAGGAAGAAGTTGGATTCTGGTTTTGGTAGAAGGCACAAAATTTGATTCCTGATGACTTACGAGAGATCTGGAACTCAGGGAAACAGTATGGCAGTTCACACAAAGAGCCATGTGGAGGCAGTGTCTCCTCCATCTCACAGAAGGCAGAAAGGCCTGCTTTCAAGCCCCGTCCTCCACAAGCAGGGGCCGCCACCCCACACCAACATGGACTATCTCCCATTGAGGCTCAGCACAGCTCGGCGCTGTAATGCATTGGTAGAAGACCACAGAGTGATGGTCTGACAGTACTACACCGACCTGCTGGAGTTACAGCAAGAATGAAACTCAGCTAGCGTGTTCCTGCTGGCAGTGTAAACTCTATCTTTCATTCCTGTGGGTGCTATGACTCTCAGATACTTCAGACCTCAGGTCTTTAATCTGGGTTCTGGTTCAGCTCTTCTAATGTTCTCTGTGTTGTGCCTGCCAGGCAGGAGGGAGCTGTGTTTTCTCAGTGACTCTCCATGGTGCCTCTGACCTCAGCGTTGAAATCTTTTAAAGTGTGTCTGCTGGATACCAAACAAATATGTCAGCTGCTGTGTAATTTCGATTGCAGTTCTTGTCTGTGGAAACAAATGCACTACTTCAGCGCTAGAAGTGCAGTGAGGTTGGTAGTGTGCCCTAGTGGCAAGGAAGGCCATATTAGTAAGAGCACAGTTATCATTTTCCAGGACATTATTCTACTGTTCTATTGTTCTATTTATGTGGCACACACAAGGGCACGTCTGGGTACAGTGGCTAGTGTGTGGCAAATGAGTGAAAATGAGTGAGTGCAGCAGAGACCATGAAAGTGGTTAGGGTCTGAAGCGTCATGAGGAATGGTTATGGGAATGGATCTTCTGCAGCCTGAAGATGATAAGGCTGAGGGAGAAACAATATAGGTCGCTCTGAAAGTAATGTCCCGTATTTCCATGGAAACTGCAACAGACACAAAGAGCACAATAACACTGTTTGATAGAGTGAATTCTCAGCTACAAAACACCTTTTTCAACATAACAATGACCCTTAGCTCTTCATTTTTGTAAGCAATGAACAAAAGTCTGCATGCTGTGCTTGTAAAAATCTGCATAAGTGGAGATGACTACCGTCACCACTGCTGAAACGCACCACCATTCCTCGCTGTGCTGGCATCTGCTGTTTGGTCTCCATAAACAAGCATTGATGAATGTCAGTGGGTGCCATTTTTTCCGTGCGGAGGATTTCATTTCCAGCCCTTGGTTCCGTACTAGGAGATGTTTTGGGAAAGATTGGACCAGACTTCCTTGGAATTGTGCTGTAAAACAGCAAAAGGTGACAATTGAAGATACAATCTGGGAAATTCTGACCGAATTTTGAATGAATTCTTCTCCATGGAAGTGCTTCATGTCAGGAACCTGGACATGTGGGATTCTCTGTATTGCAAGATGCCCAAAACTGGAGTGAAAAAGTCTCTGTGAATCCCAGGCCACCTCCCGAGTTAACCTGGAAATTAGCCTCCCTTGGAGGCTTGAGAGCTTCCTTTCAGCTTTCACCTTTCTGCACCTCCTGAAGCACTGCAGACTCTTCTCCACCTCTGCAGACTTATGGCTTGAACACAGCCTCTGGGTGGTCCCTCATCCCATGCTGTTCTGCTGCAGGGCCACTGCTGTCTGTTTGCTTTTCTAATTCTGGCCTTCTCCCCTGGGAAGTGATCACAGGGAAAGTGGCTCTGCTGAGACACCTCCTGTCTTGTGTCCTTCCCTACAGCTAATGTGGGTAGCCCACAATTATTTGCCAGCACACAGGGCTCTATATCGGTTAACTACTTTGGTGGGCTGGTAGTATATTCATCGTACTGAAAGCAAGGGCCTTGGTCTCTCTATATTTGGTGGGCAAAGATAATGAAACATGAAACTAAGATTTCTTGTGAGGGAATAAAGGAAGTGCTTGGTGTATTCCTGCACTTGGCCTTTGTTGGTGCTCAGGCTTGCTGCAACTTCAGCCTCCAGTCTGATGTTTTGAGGATTATGCAGTCTTTTAATTACATTTGCTCTGCAATCTCTTCTTGGGAGATTACACAGAGCTACAATAAACAGTTGTATAAGTTTTTATTTGTTAGGAGATATGTTTTTATTGTGTGCTCACATTGTAACAACGTCGCCTTTCACTGCTGGTGCCCAGATGAAGATATGGTCCAAAGAGAAAATATTTGTTGACCACAGTTTGAAACATTTAATGGAAAACAGCTTAATTCGATCATTGCCCTCCACCAGGCCTCTGGAGACAGCACTGCCTGGGAGGAGTGTGAGGGTGCAGGGGCTGGGGGGCCCTCCAGGGCAGACGTCATTAGGGTTTGTGTGCTGGGACTGCAGTTGAATCAGTGCTTGCAAGGAGTAACTAATGGCGTCCAGAGAATGGCTGGGAGCTCAGTGCCGAATTGATTGGTACAGGGCACTCACTTCCATGGTTGCCACAGGAAGCACTATCAGCTGCTCAGGAGCTGAAGGAAAGACGTGCTCTGGGTAAAAGGTTGCGCAGAGGCCCTGTACCTCCATTTTGAAGCTTCTTCTCCCGATGTTTGGCTGTAGCATTCCCTCCAGACCTTTGAAGCACCATCCATGCTCCTGCCATCGGGGATTGGTCTGTTCAACACTGCTGATGCAACGACTTGTAAAGAGAATATAGTAGCCAGAAGGCCTAATCTGGGCAATTCTTAACTCCCATGGAACCGTAATAGAATGGGCTTACTGTTTTTATGGTGGAGCAAGACACCAGTAGGATTCCTGCATTTTTATCTAGCTTGCTCTGAGCTTGGTGCTCAGCGTCAGGGAATTTCGCTTACCAATTTCAACTTCAATTCGTTCACAAAATGCATGGAGACAGCCTGGAGCTCTGAAACACTCTGCAGGGGCCAGGTATTACAGCATCTATATCATATAAAAATGTATCTCAGCTCTGAGGCACATTTCTGTCTTGAGAAAGTCACTGCCTAGACTGTCAGTATTTTTGAACACCTGAACAGGACTTCCCTGGACCCTTTGGATTGTTACTGAGTTGTGAATTCTGCTCAGGGAAGAATTCTGCTCATTCAGAAGGAAGAAACCATAGGGTTTCACAGATCCTTGAAGAAGCCAACACTGCAGAAGAGATGTACATTTTTCTTGTTTTCTGCCTTAAGAGGAAGCATCTTCACATCCAAATTTATTACCTGCATGTATTTGTTTGCTGAGGATTCACACTTTGCAGGAGATCTAATCATTTCCCTCCCACAGGAGTGTGGAGGAGCAGGCTGAATAACATGTTCATACAATTCTCTGGTCTTGCAGGGTACCCTGCATCCAGGGTACATGTAATCCAGGGTACATGACTCTGGTCAGGTGGATGACTACAGATCCGTTTCTCCACGGCAGTGTGGCTCTTCTTCTCACAAACAAGACTGGATGCAGTAGTTTCCGTTCATTTTCCAGGGCTGCTCAAACAATGCCACGGAAGAAAACCCTCTGCTGAAGGTGGCGGTAACAGTCATTTGTGTTCAGCTGCACCCAGCCTGAGAAATGCAGAAACCAAGAGTGAAGGAGGTGGAGGAACAGAGGGGCGTTTGTTGAGGTTGGTAGAGAGCCCGTAATCAAGCCTTTCTGAATTATTTGCTTAACCAAAACTGCCTCCATTCTGTATTTACCAAGGACTGCTGAGCGCAGACATTGTTTATCTATGTCCCCAGATGGGACTGAGTCAAATAAGAGGAAACCATATGCCTCTCCAGGGAGTCCCTGCATGTGTGAGCAACTCTGGCCTCAAATCCTGCATCCTTCAGTCTTTGCTCTTTTTCTTTCTTTCTTTCTTTCTTTCTTTCTTTCTTTCTTTCTTTCTTTCTTTCTTTCTTTCTTTCTTTCTTTCTTTCTTTCTTTCTTTCTTTCTTTCTTTCTTTCTTTCTTTTTCTTTCTTTCTTTTTCTTTCTTTCTTTCTTTCTTTCTTTCTTTCTTTCTTTCTTTCTTTCTTTCTTTCTTTCTTTCTTTCTTTCTTTCTTTCTTTCTTTCTTTCTTTCTTTCTTTCTTTCTTTCCTTCTTTCCTTCTTTCCTTCTTTCCTTCTTTCCTTCTTTCCTTCTTTCCTTCTTTCCTTCTTTCCTTCTTTCCTTCTTTCCTTCTTTCCTTCTTTCCTTCTTTCCTTTTCCTTCTTTCTTTCTTTCTTTCTTTCTTTCTTTCTTTCTTTCTTTCTTTCTTTCTTTCTTTCTTTCTTTCTTTCTTTCTTTCTTTCTTTCTTTCTTTCTTTCTTTCTTTCTTTCTTTCTTTCTTTCTTTCTTTCTTTCTTTCTTTCTTTCTTTCTTTTTCTTTCTTTCTTTTTCTTTCTTTCTTTCTTTCTTTCTTTCTTTCTTTCTTTCTTTCTTTCTTTCTTTCTTTCTTTCTTTCTTTCTTTTTCACTATAACCAGAGCTGATGCTCTGACATTCATTTCCCAGTGCTGCCTGTATCATTCCTACAGCCCTTGCCAAAGCTGCTCTCATCCCATTTCAAAGACAAAAATAGTAAAATTTTCCAAGCAGATGCCAAATCACAAGTGTAAATCTGTTTTTCAGAGGAAATGCTAGAATCCTTGTCCTTTCTAAGTGTTTCTACTCTGTTATTCCCACACTCCCTAGGGCCTTTCAGCTCTGCTTATGGGGTGGAAATCAAACAGCTATAGCAAGGGAAACCAATACACAAATAATGCTGCTGTAAAAGGAGAACACCTCCCAGATCTTAGAATCCTGCCAACAAAGTTTTTAAAGTCTCGTCACCATTGACTGAGTCTGAGCCTTACAGGCTGGCTGTGATGTATCTATCCTTTGGCTTGCGTACCATGCTTTGTTTTGGCATGAACAATTCCTTAAAAGCCTAATTCCATTCTCGGAAAAACTGTTCTGAAGCTTGTGAAGCTGAACTGGATTGCTGACCTTGTAAATGGACCCTGAACTTGTCTGGCAGTGACTGGGGAAGACAGAGAAACTCTGTGACCTAGGAGACTTGTAAGAGCTTTGGAGAGAATGGGAACTTGAAAGATAGCTTGGCAACATTGAAACTGGCAGGAAGGAATTGCTTGAATCCCTCCTTCCCTCTGCTTGGTATCTTAGCTTTCAAAAAAAAAATTTTTTTAATTTCCTTGTGATGGAATTCAGTGCTCAATTCTCCATGAAAAGATCTGCATGCATTTTAAAGCCTGGTTGTGTGGCTGACAGTTTGAGTTTTATTGAAAATACAAAAACTGGCAACATCGAACTAATGATAGAATCATAGAATGGCCCGAGTTGGAAGGGACCGCAAGGGNACAGTACTGCAGATGGAGCCTCACGAGGGCAGAGTAGAGAGGGACAATCACTTCCCTGTCCCTGTTGGCCACCCCTCTGCTGATGGAGCCCAGGACACCATTGGCCTTCTGAGTTGCAGGAGCACACTGCTGGCTCATGTTCAGTTTTTTGTCCACCAGGACCCCCAGATCTTTCTCGGCTGGGCTACTCTCAAGGATCTCTTCTCCCAGTCTGCATACATAGGTGGGATTACTTCAACCCAAGTGCAGTACCTTGCACTTTTCTGTGTTGAATCTCATTAGGTTCACATAGAAGTAAGCAAAAGCCTATTCTTGAAATTCTTAGACATGCTTTCTAGGTAGATTCCCAGGATAATTTAAGAAACTCAACCTTAGAAGGAGCTGTTGGCCTTTGTACTGTATTAATGCAGCATTGCCGTGCTGATTAAAAGTACAGAAGAGTACATTCCTCACAACTGCCATCTGGTTCCAACTACACCCATGGCCTGCCTGTTACAGACACTGCAGACACAGTGGCCTTGTTTGTGTGATTTTCCAGATAGGTTTTAGCGTGTGGGCACCAAATTCTGCTGGTGTAGGCTCACTGAACGGGCCTGGTCAAAACAGAGAGCATCCTTGAGGCATCATTTTGTCATCTCAGGGATCAGGGACACACTGTTTTGCTGACTTTCCAATGACACTGGTTAGATCTGTTATTATGTTTTGCTTTGATAGGATATGCATACCTGCCTTCTCCAAGAAGCTGGAGTGTGAGCTGCAGCAAAAACGAACTGTACCTTCCCAGAGAATGAGCAACTCCCACCAGCAGTCCCCCTGCCCGGTCTTCAGACAGATCCCATTTCTGGTCTGTGGTAGTGTGCAGCTTAGCTGACAGTACCAGCTTGAGGAATGGATGAGGATGCACAGTCATGCGAGAGAGGAGGATCTCTTTTGTATTTCTGCCACTTCAGCCGTGCAACCAGAGCCTTGGATGAGACTCTTTCTGTACAAAGGACAGGTATTAAACATCATAAAAGTGTTGCACTTCAAGTAGAATATTTGTTTTGTACTGTTCCTTCACTACCTTTTCTGTTTTGTCTGACCAAAATGTAACAAGTTCATAGCTCTTTTAATGAGGACTCAAGATTCAGATTACTTCTATTATAACACCGTAAGACGGAAAAACAATAAGAAGCGTAAATAATGCCCTGGCAGAGAAACACATGGAGATGTTTTATTGAACTCCTTTATTTAAATCATGTGTTCAGTCCATTCCTCTCTTGCTAAACTGCCTTAACCTGGAATTGTCCTGCCAGCCCATCCTGCTCCCATTCTGCACCCTACAGCAACAGCAGCAAACAGAAGGGCCCCATGGGCAGTGCAGTTAATGACTGCTTTATCCCAAGTCACTTTCAATTTGCCATTAATGGCCATGTCGAGCTCCTTGGAATTCTTTCAGTGTTATCTCCATGAGTTATGTTTATCCGCTCAAGAAAAGGTATTTTTTGAAAATGTCAATCCAGCTGTTTGGTACCACTCGTGTAGAAGACTGCTGAAAGTTGGTTTTTATACTATTGAGATAAAAAGTTAAAGCCCCATGTAAATGACTCTAGTGCCATCAGCAAAGCTGGTGAGAATGTGAAATTTGGCAAACAATTCCTAGGTTACAGATGTAGCATTCAGTATTACAGTAGAAAATGGCTTTTTTTACTGACCTTGGTTTCGAGATATATACAGGCAATTACAGGTTGTTCAAAAGCTTTTGATTAAAGTTCAAAGTTTGCATCTCACACTTAGAGATTCCCATAGCAAAAACATTCCATTCTGTTCCGTTTGCATTGCATGAAAACGGGAGGGAAAATTCTGGTTTCAAGAATGGATGATAGTGGCATATCCAACAATGGAAATGTGTGTGGAATCAGGATCCCAAACCAGCTTCCACAAGATTTGGTCACCAATGTGCAAAAAGTTAAATAAATGTAAATCCTCTAGTTGGACAAATTCAAGATAAATTACACATAAACAGACTTAAGTAAGTAGAGATGCAACATATTGGAGAAAATGTTTTGATAAAAATATGTGTATTTGTGAATTCTGAAGGCTGGAGGAACAGGGATCAAGAATTTCCAGTAATAAAAAATGATTCAGACCCTGCAGCCAAGATCAAATAGTAGCCAACTCCAACAATTCATCCTGGGTCCGTTCTTCTACAAGGCCTGCCATGGCCAAAACAGCATTTCAGCCTTTCCAGAGATCTGCTTCTAGTCTCCCAGTGCACCCTTCTCTAATAAATATTTTCCATCATGAGAATGTCTTGCTGCAGCTGATGGCATGCCAAGGAGCTGGTAGAACAAAGAATTTTTGAAAGAAGATAAATGATATATTGAACGAAGTCCCAGTTCTCCTGCTTGAAAATTTGATATTGTATACTGCAGATCACAGCCTTGCTTCACTACAGTATCCCCACCAGTAATGAGTTCAGAGAAGAGCCTGTTTCTTATCAAATGAGAAAATAAATACAAGCCTAGACAAGTCACTAGGTCACAGATGAGACAAGAGTTGTCTGCAGGACAAGCAAGCAGCAGTCTGAGGCTGCAAAGGACTTCCAGCCATTGAAATGGGCTCCCACCAGCAGAAGTTGATGGTTTGTCAACCTACAGGAGAGCTTCCTTCCATAACACGTGTGTTTTTAAGGCAAGAATCTCTCCAGGGTTTCAGCTCCTCCTGTGTCTGACTTCCAGCTGTGTAACCTTCCAAACACAAAGCAAAGATCTTTTCTCTGGGAAAGTGTCAGCTAACTTTGGCCTCACACTGACAATCAACCATTGTGTGCCATTCACTGATCCAAAATGCACTAAAAGAAAGACTGCAGGCTGTCTAGCCTGAACACCTGGCCTTTCCTAGTGTGATTCTGTAAGCCAAACAGCCTTTGAGTTAATACTGTGGTGTACGGAGTGAAATTATATCTCTGTAAAGGGAAGACTCTGCAGCTTAAAGCAACGCATAGCTCAGTGATACGTGTGCATTAAGAAGGAATATTTTAAAGGTCTTGCAGTGTCAATTATTGATTAAACATACGGGGATAAAAGTCTGTCTTCTGAATCTTTCCATTTTGTGGATTCTGTTGTTTAAGCAGGAAAACAAATAGTTTGATAATTTATTTCAGGGTAGCAGAGTTGCTTAATTCTCCAAAGCCAGGACTGATCATTTTTCCTCCTGTCTCTGCCACTTGCAACAGAGTATAACCCTAGGGATGTCATCAGCTTTACTGTGAAAGTTCTGTACCGTTAGCATGAAGATAATAACCATTATCTCACTGGATGCTGGAATGGAATTAGTTAATATTAAAAAAAAGTCATTTGAAGCTTTTTGTTGAGTTAGATCTTAATAAAGCCATTACTTGCAACAGAAAGTTTTCATTCTAAAATCAATTTGAAACACAGCATAAAATCTGCATTCTTTCCAAAATGCGATGGCGAATCAATGAGAATTTTTACAGGACTGTTCATGTCATCTGAACATTGTGTGCATCTTTTGTCTGTTTTCACTTCATGCCTCCTTAATAAGAATTCTTTAAATTTGGATTCTGATTGAAAAATGTCCATGGTGGGGCAGTTTATTATTGCTGCCTTGCAGATCTCTAAACTTTCACAGATGTCTATTCATCATTTGCATTCAGTTTCTATTCCCGCGTTTTTCTCTACAATGACAGTATGCCAATATTTATTTCTTTATTTCATCTGAATTTTTGGAAAACAGGGCAGCAGACAGTGGCAGTTTTTAACTGCTCGGTTATTGCATCTCCATAGCTGAAACAGTAACTCTGCTCCTACATGGTATCATATCTTACTTTACAAACTTTGCTAGAGGGGGGGGGGAAGAAAACAACCACATACAAAAACCAGAAAAAAAAAAAAAAAACAGCGTGTCTGAAAATTTTGGAATCTCATTCCATGTGACTTTTCAGCCCCAAAATTTCAGTCATACACTTCCTGGAAGTCTTATTCTTTCTTTTGTGAAAAAAATTTGGGGTTCTGTCTTTGTAGAGTAAGGATGAATATTTTAATCAGCAGGATGAAAGGAGTTATTGACTCCTGCTAGTCTGCATTGGTGAGACCATAGCTAGAATAATATGGCCAGTTTGGGGACCTGCTAATCAAAAAGGATATGGAAAAAGATGAGCTGGCAGATAACTATAGAAGTGGCCTGGAGCACATCCTGAGAAAAAAAAGTTTGAGGGAGACCGGCTAATCTGTCTGGAAAAGAGGAGGCTACAAATACGTCTCTTGGCATTAAAAAAAACAATATAAAAAATGTTACTGACCACAAATTTAACCTGGGATGTTCAGTTTGGATATGAGAAAAAACATTTTTCACAGTAGGATTGTACAGCTCTAGTCTCCAAAAGTTAGGTAGAATAGAATAAAACAATAGCCGATCTCAAAGAATTACAGAATTATAGAATTATAGAATCATAGAATCATAGAATCACAGAGTGGTTGGTTTGGAAGGGACCTCACTTAGCCCCAGCTCAGGCTGCCCAGGGCCCATCCACGGCCTTGGCCAACTCCAGGGATGGGCACCCACAGCTCTCTGGTCCTCACTGCCCTGAGAGAAGAATTTCCTCCTGAAATCTGACCTAAATCTCCCCTCTTCTAGTTTTAAGCCTTTCCCACTTGTCCTATCACTATCAGAGCCCCAGGTCTGGTTTCCCCAGTGACGAGAGAGCCTGCTATCTGCTCTGGTCCTGCAAGTTGTCCATCATCTTAATCTCTCCCTCCTTCTCGCATGCCTCCTCAGCCGCTCTCATGAGGGCAGCTCCCGGTAGCTACTGGAGACCCTTTCCTCATCCTGTGGCATCTTTGATTGCAGGACCCCCACAGACACCGTGATCCTCCGCTCTGCTGCAGAATGCTCTTGCTCCAGAGCTGATCTCAGAGATTTTACCTGGTATGGTGTTGATAACTGTGTCAGCTAAAAGTTGGATGGCCAGTCTCAAGAAGACCTCCAGAGGCTCATTGAGCCTCATAATTTCCCTATGAAATTATTTTCTTTTTCTCTGTTTTCTTTCCACCTCTACTGCCACTATCTTCTTGGATGGTGCTGTGATAGCCATCTCTGCTGATTGATAAATACTCAACTGGAAGACCACCCTTCTTAGTCAACAAAACCGTGGACCAAAGATCCACGAGATCCTTTCCAACAGATATTATCTCTGATCACTTGCAGTCATTGTGGAAGCGCGAGTGCTTTTTCCTGCTATGCCATAATGTAGTTTAGCTGCCATTTCTGTGTGCCAGCAACACAGCAGGTGGCAAAGAGTGTATGTAACTAAGGCTATGACTTGATGAGAAAAGATCCTGCATACTCTGACTTTCCTGGGTGGAGAGCTTGGCAGTCATCAAATAATTCTGATCCGGACCGAGTCTCTTTCTCTTCGGCCTCAGGAGACGGAGACCACTGGAGAGCTGCCCTTGACGAATGTTATCTTCTTGCACCTCCACAAGGCTCCTTATGTTTAGTCTGGGGCTTGTTGTAACTAAACAGCATTAGGTAAATTAATAATGACAGTAACTTGCAAGAATGATAGACTAAAAATCGCTCTGTGCCAGGCAAAGTGTCTCCACTGGTGAAAGGACTCATGATGTTATACGCTCCCTCATTTCCTTTTAAAGCACATTTAAGTCTGATAAAAGCTGCCGATTCCCGTTTAATGGATAACATTGGTTACTAACAAGCTCACTTGCCTCTTAAAAAGCCAATGTCAGTCTCAAGAGATCTGATTTAGGAAGCAAATGTAAGGCAAGGGTGTCCTACAAGTGCCTCTGAGGTGAGAGCGGCACCAGGCAGTACTTCAGGCTACTTAGCTGCCAGAGCTCAGGGTATTTTTTTCACAGCTTTGCCCTCCAAAGATGTCAGAACCTCTCCTCAAACTGCTGCACCTGAGTGTTGTGGAGGGCAGACTTGCATCTACAAGAGGCATCAATTCTTTCTGAGCAGTTTGAAGATTCCCTGATCGCAGTAGCCAGCAGCAGGCACTTATGCTAGAACAGAAAGAGCTGCACTGTACAGTGTCAGCCTACCCTATTCAGTCTGGTCCACTGGATCTGTGTCAGATACTTCAGCCTCCTTCTGCTGTGGGTCGTCCATCTTCTTGCCTTGGATGGCTTTCTCAAGACATTGGTACTGACCCAAGGGCCCGGTGGATTCTGCAAGCTCCAGTTTGCCCTAGCCAGCTTTGCCACGAGGTTGTTACCATTTGCTGTTTGACAGAGGCTTTGCTAGAGGATGGTGTAGGGCTCTGGAGCTCATACATCTTGATCCCTTGTTTTCAAACAGTTCCAGCAGAGGCAAGGATGAATTTCACTAGAGAAAACTAAAAAATGTCTTTTAAACTGCAGAGCAGAAAGGCCTCTTTCAAGACGTGGTAGCTTTTGAATGTGAAAAGGTCAGATACAGAGGAATTTGTTTTCCCACAAATGATATTTGCTATCAACTGTATTACCCATAGGGCACCATCTTTCTCCTGGAAATAGTGAGTGATGTTGTAGGTCATATTTAGCGCTATGGAGAAGATTAAGTGCAATTACAGTTCTACCACTGCTATAATGCAAGAGTATATGAGTTGATCAGCAAAGATCACTAGGGTACTTATGCACTTACACTCACTGCCCATAGCCACCCGTGAACTATCTCAAGTTTTGTGTGTGCACAAATCTCTCCCTGAACTCCTCCCACATACATTTCAAATTTATCATTTCCAGTCTACAATTAGGTAGAGGAATCCATCTATGATGTCCTGTTGTTTGCATGAGTGACAAGTTTGTATGAGAAGACCAGAAAAGTGTGACATCCATGCCCATGAAAGCCTTTGTGACGTGAATGAAATGCAAATAAAGGGCATCTTGTGTGTCCTGAGACTATCAGGAGACATGAAAGCAGACAGCTTCACCCCGTTCAATATGGTCTTTCTTAAACTATGTTTTCACTTCAGATTTGGACTGCCAATAACTCATTCAAACAATGATCTAATGCCGATGTGAATGTTTGTAAAACCTCACTGTTCTGGCAGGTTGAGTGCTTGCCAAAAAGAAATCACATGTAATTAGAGAGAAGGAATTTGAATTTACTGGCCTTTCACTGCAGCATATTTTCCAGCTGTGCTCGTGCCATTTTAACCATCTAATTAACTGAGATTGTACTCCACTTTGGGGTATATATGAATTTGTCCTCTTTTCAAAGGAATCTTCTCCATAGACAGGACAGTCAAAAGCCTGTCTAAAAATTGCCTGGAATGTGGATATGAGAAACTTATGTGGAGAAACAGGAATGAGGTATCCTTTGCCCACATGGGTTTAGTCTCACCTTGCACCTGAGGCACAAAAGGAAATTTCTGGACAATCTAGGAATTTTGACATGGAAACTTCAATGAGAAAACTGTCTTTGAAATTTCTCCAACAACTTGGAAATTTTCTTCACCTCCTTGTCTATTTCTGGAGAACTAGACTTGTTCTGCGTTTCCCTGGACAGTGGCCGGAGCTTCTGAAAGTGCTGCTTGGACACTACCTCACTTGTAACTCAACAAACACAGTGGGAATGCCTCAGATAGGCTCCCCAAAAGAAATAGGAAGCTGATAAGCAAGCATAATCACAAGGATCAGGAAAGCTTAGTGTACAGTTCTCCAACAGCCCGATGTTATCTGCAACAGTAGTGACATTGGTCAGTCTCTGGCAATATGAAAAATTGAACTGTAAAGTCTGCCTCCACTGAACAAGTCTATAGCTTATCACTCATCACACAGTGGGTTTCAGCTTCTCTGAAAAGCTGGCACAGGGGAGAAGAGGGAGCTAGGAAAGCTGGAAGAAGGAGGGAGAGGTTAAGACAATGGACAACTTGCAGGACCGAAGCAGATAGCAGACTCTCCCCTGTTACTGGAGAAGCCAGGCCTGGAGCTCCAAGTGCTCTTTCTGTCTTGTTTATGCATGTGGTGATCAGTGGTCACCGGCCCTGTTTCTTTGTTCCCTCACAGAGAAGTTGTCTGTTGCCCTCTGTGTGTGCTGAAGCTCTCAGTATGAAGACCAAAAGGGCAGCAAGGACCAGAAATTGTGCGGACAGCAGTTCTAAGGGTGAAAGGAGGAGTGTGTCAATCAATGTGTGGTAAACCCGCATGGTCATTTGACAGTTTAATAGACAATAGACATAGCACTGGGTTTGGGCTTGATAGGTCACGTCTCTCTTGCAGGCATTGGCTATATTGGGTAACATTGTCAGTATATCTGGGTAACATTGCGAGAAATGATTTAAGGACAGACATAAGAGCATGGAGAGTTCAAGCTGAGTGGAAAAGGTCCTTTCCAGTAGCCATCCGAAAGCACCTTGACTCCTATGTTATCAGCTGTGCAAACGCTAACCCGTGTGCAATGGACACCAGGCCAGGAGGATCTGGGCCACTGCTCCCTTCTTCTGCAAGGGCCAAAGACCAGAAATATTCCTGTTTTGGTAGATGTCTCTGAAATGGTCCAAACTGGCACACCTATTTGCTTTGCTAGCTGTTAGCTGGCTGATGCTGGCTTGTCCACCTCTCCATCCTCCTGAGCAATATAATTAGGGATTATATTATAATCTGAGATTATCATCCAAGAAGGGGCAAATATCAATGCTGTAACACACCAGGCACATCCTGTAGCATTGAAACAGCCAGTTGGACAAACTCGAGATGGGACTTCTACAAGCATGGGCTGTGGCTACTGCCATCCTGCTCCATAAGCAGGTAGTGGGATGCTGATAGCTGAGAGAGGACAAGCAGAGTGGAAATGCTTTTTGTGCTTGACATCAGAAAGATCAGTCCATGCAGCATGTCAGGCTAGTGCACCTAAAGGAAGCTACGTAGGATTATGCCTGACCATTACCGCCAGTCACTGCTACAGTGACTCTGCAGCTCGTTTCAAGACTGTGTTGTCAGACAGTGGCAGATACAGCGCTGGGACATACTTTGCTCCTTATCTTTTCTTATTGACAGAATCTGTGACTGCTTGAACACAGGATGCTACTTTACCACATCCTCCATGCACTGCACGCAGGCCAGGGCTGTGGCTGTGCGGGAGGAAGTTCTCTTGGATGTCACCCTTCATTAGGGTCAGTGGGGTGCTGAGTCATTTGGTGAATTTATCCAGAGGCCTAAAGCCATATGTTAAAGCATTGGGCTTTTCAGATCTGAGTAATTATGGGTCACCAAGTCACACAAATAAACATAAATGAGGTTTCCCACCCAGTCTGTGTTATCCATAGAGATATTGCTTGTTTCATGGACAATTTTTCTCCTGCGGCACCAGGTACTGAATTTCGTGGGAAAATGTAAGCATGTACAGGCCACCACGTGAACAGCACTTATTTCATGCAGTCAACAAGTTTGTCTTTGGAACAGACAGCGTCCCGTGTCCCAGTGCAGGGCCTTCATAGTGACATCTGCATGGCACACACAAACCCACACAGGGACTATTGGGGGCCTCAAACTCACAAAGCTGACTGCACTGCACGGGATCAGGACTCCCTTGCAGATAAACGACATGCAGCAAAGGCTTCCCAGTGAAGGATTGCTGCAAATACTCTCTCTAGGTTTTTCACATGTTCAGAGGGTGAAAAGTGCCCAGTTTACAGTTCCTGTAGTCAGTCAGAAAAGCAGACAGAGAGCTTGTGTCCTGACTGCCTGAGCTAGATAAAGCTGTCCAGATACTTAGCCGTTGAAGAGAAAGAATGTGCTCTTCATTTATCCGTTGGTTGATCTACCTGTGATCTATTCTCTCCAGTATCTCTGATGAGAGTAACAGGTAAACTCCAGAACAGCTGAAGTGTCTGTAGGAAGCCACGGTTGGCAGTCAATTCAGGAGGTCATATAACTTGTCAGGGACAGGCACAGATAAAAGCTTGTGAGACAAGGGCCTGTTGTAGGAGAAAGTTTTTCATTTGTTGAGAGAAGAGAGGTGAATTCTGCTCTCCAGTGACCATTGGGCCTAATTTCTAGGCAACAGGCATTGCACTGAAGAGCCTTAGTCTGAACGATTAAGAGGTAATTCTCAGCTTCTTCCAAATGACAAAACTCTTAATCACCAGCAGATGCTTAGGTCAGTTTCACAAAAAAAGGCTAGAAACCCACAATGGGATGGGGAGTATTGTAATCCCAAAGGCAGCAATTTACAGGAACGGTCAGGAATTTTCCTTAGGGTTTTTTCCAATACATGGTCAGCTGCTCAGCCTGGGGCACTGGTTCAAGCTCATGGTCCAGGCATCTTTCCAGAAAATCTGTAAATATGCTTTAAGTACAAAGATGACTTAGCCCAAAGAATCAAGGAACAATTTGAGATGGAACAGTTTTGAGACAGTGAGCTGAAAGTTTGGGAATCCCACAGTGCCGTGGGTGCCAGACCCTTGAATACAGTTCTCTCAAACCCCTGCTCTAGTCTAGGGCTTCCTAAAGCTCTTGGAGCCTCGAATGTGGAGGCTCTGAGAGACACCTGTGTGCTCTGTGGCAATAGATTGTTGCAGCTGTCTGCTAAGAGTACTGCTGGGAAGCCAGGAAGACCACTGGAAGCCCCAGAATATCTCAGGAGACCAGTTTTCTGTGAGGTGAATGAGGGAACCTTTGACTTGAAAGATTGCTTTCTTCCAGTCTTTTTTGGGAAGGACTGAACTCCCAAGTCCTGATGATAGTTAGGGACAGCTGGGAAGGTAAAACAAAAGACTGCAGGAAGTTGAGGTCTACTCCCAGTCCTGTCTGTGCATTTCACCCGTCTGTGAACCCACTACCTCACAAGCCACAACGAACTCTTCCCTGCACACAGCTGTTGTATCACGGTGATGGGAGTGATAGAGGACAGATGGCATGAGGGGGCAGCAGCTCATTTGAATTGTACAGCAAAGAAGGGAACTAAAGGCCCAAGAATTTTCAAATCAGCATGCGTATAGGGCCTAAAGGGAGATAAGGAATAGCTGTTGGACTGGGCAGAGTGTTTTGCCCAGCTAGTGGAGCTTATCAGCACAGGCCCCAGGAAAAAAGATAGAATGTATCCATAACTTGAACATGAAGCCACAGAAAACAAGGCCTGGCCTCTGAATGTGCATAGAGGATTACGTAATATAATGAATATGTAATGGTGTGTAGTGAATATATAATACTTACAGTAATATGAACAGCATGCTTGACGAACTGCTTCAGGGACATGCCTCGGTGGAACTGATCCCCAGCACGACCCACAAGGGCTAGTAAAGAATACCTGCTAACAACAGATCAAAATGTCTCGTTAGCTCTCCGAGGAGCCTTTGCTCTGTATCCAGAGAGACTGCTGAAGTAAGTCTTTGGGGGCGTGACTTTATAAAAGGACCCTGACTGCAGCACCTCTCCTCTCCTTGAGCTGCAGAGATATAAGCCTCTGTTATCCTGTCTCATCTACCCTTCAGAGGAAAAGACTCCTGAGTGTCATGATCCTGCCCTGGTGTATCCCCAGCCCATCTCTCCTAAGAGCATCTCCCCGAGTTCAGCTGTTGCTTCCCTGCGATGGTCACACGCTGCATGTCTCTGCCCTTGTCACTAGGAGTAAGGTTTCAGTCTATGGCTTTTCACAACTTCTTTAAGCTCCAGTTCATTCTTTCAGGGCTTAGTTTCTGCTGCACACAGAGATATTAGCGACACCAATTACATCCTTCAGGTCATGAGTTAACTCAGTTTATTGTAAGCCTGTGAGGTTGGCTACACTCACATAAAGCCACTCAATTCTTCAGGTCACATCATATTCCCCCTGCAAGTAGGCAAAGCCTTGAAGAAAGAAGACGGTATCTGATAGGGGTAAGAACACTGACGGGAAGAGAAAGATACATGGCACTACCTGAAATATTCCAGTCTTAGCTAGGCATCTGGGTGGGTACAGATGCACTGTGTTAGTAGAAATGGGTGCCCCTGCAAGGGTCTGTGCTCACTAGAGAATTCACCTGGAGTGCTAGTTCCGGTACATTGACTGCAGGTGACAGCTAGGTGATTTGTAATTACATGAAACTTAGGAAAAGGAACACTTCAAGATGATGTGAAGGGAACTGGCTGAAGGGAAGCGAAGGTTTTACTAGTATGATGGTATCAAGCAGTGCTAAAACAGAAAAAAAGAGCAAGAAGCAAGCCTTCACAATACCCAGGAACCAGGGCTCCCAGATGTGTTTTCTCTGCTGTGGAATTAGATAGTGAAAAGTACTGCAGAGCTGGGAAACTCATGGAAGTGGTCGTAGCAAGTTGTTGTTCTTCCATTCAAGTAGAGCTGGGACAGATGTACTTTCTGTAAAGAATGCTATAATGAAACATTAAAATTTCTCTGAAATGGCTCTCAGAACATTGGAGCATTTTATAACTCATCTATTCCTGTGCAATGCTCTGTAATGGGACTAATAATCAAGGATCGTGCTTCTAAACCTTGGGAAGTGTCTGGGACTCTGCAGGCTTTGAAGCAGACAGCCATGTGGAAACAGTGACACCAGTGCAGCTCCCACAGAGTAAGGGGTCTCCCATCTGGGCATGGGTGTGGAGCTCTTCAGCCAAAAAAGAGTGAAAAATACATTATAACAGCTTTGGGGAGAGGTCAGTCTTCCCATGATGTGTTTGCAATATGTTCCCATGGTGTTACTGCAATACTGCTGCCACTGCAGGACAGGGCCATTAAGGCATATTAATGTTCTCAAGATGCTGACAGAAATGCACAGGCCACACAACAGGATGTGACCTTCAGCAAACTCAATTCCTCCACTGTTGCCTCCTGCCAGGTCTTCCCAGCCCAGACTCAGGGCCTCATCCCCTTTAAAATCTGCTTTTCATGTGTCTCTCCCCAGAGAAGGGGACGAGATGATGCCAGACTCCAGTAAACTGACTTGATCAGTCACTCAGAGCTAGCAGGTTTCTTTTGCTGGAACAAACTCCATCACTCCTCTCTACGGTGCTTCTAGCCCAGACATCCTCCTCTGGTCTTGCTGCCAGCATTGTAATGAAAAATTGCTATTCTATTATGTCTGCTTCCATTTGAAATCCTCTAGGAAAGATCTCGTGCTCTCCAGCTCTTTGCTGCTGAAATTAGCACTGGCATTCTGCAGAAATTTCAGGGCTAGACTCTAGCAGCTAGCAGTGGGAAGTGTTACTGAGACTGTAGAGAAAAGATGCATTGGAGAGCCAGATGTCCAAAAGTCCATGTTTAATAATAACACAGAGAAAAGGAGTGTTCCTTAAAGGCAACTAAGTGATCCTGCTAAGGATGAAAGAACCTACTCTTGAGGGCTGGCACAATCGAGAAAGGGTTAAGCTGTGGCACAGCGTCAGATACAGCTGAAGAATGCTGGAGTGGGCATGACTGCAACGAAAAAGACAGATTTAAGTTACTCACAAAGCTTTCTAATTACACTTTTGGGGGGCAAAAAATTGTGTTTTTTATTCTGTAAGTGCTGAACATTCCACAATTGCTGTGTTTAATAAATACTGCAGGGGCTCCTAGGAGACTGAATGGGGCTGAATGAATGAAGTATGTGAGACATCTGAAACCTATTAGTTGGAGCAAACTGTTAGAGAGGCAGGAATTCTTTTTTAAAAAATATTTATACATTTTGCTTTAAAGTCAGGCCAACATCTTATTTGGGGTTATGTTCCAGTGGAAGGAAAGGTGTGTCAGGGGGAAATGCAGGGGGTGGGGAGCTACATTTTTGGTTCAGTCCCAAAAGAAGCATAAGGGTTTTGTGTCTTTTGTAGCATACTTTCCTCTCTGAAGTGAACTCAGCACATGGAAACATATGGCCGACATTGCCCTAGGCTTAATGGGGAAAGAAAGTCTTGGGGCTCCGTTCATTTTGGTATGCGTTTTGAGTCGTTGATAGGGCTCATGAGACCTGAAGCCTCTTGCCTGGAGCACCAGCAGAACTCTGCAGCACTCATGAGATCAGCATTATGGATGTGAGATTTAGTTTGTTTAATCTAGTTTAGATAGAGAGAAATTTGAGTCCCCAGCCAGTGTCTTCTCCAACGCACGGATGGTACCATGAAGCCAGACTGGTGTCTAGCACTAGAAAGGGCGGCACCAGATCTGTTCCTGTTCTGTTCAGTGAGATATCCACTCAGGCTTTTCCTTCCAGCTCAGAAATCAGCTTATCTACTTATTTAAAGGGACAAAAGTAGGGAAGATGGATGGGAAGAATATCGTGCCACTGGAGAAGAAGCAGGGCTAAGAGCTCTGAAGGACACATTTCACCTGCACAACACACAGATGTCTCTGTGTTCAGCAGAGAAATAGTTGATAGCACTCTTTCTGCTCAGCTTCAGTTTGGACGTATTTTAAGCTGAATAGAGCAGCTCACACCTCTCAGAGCCACCGTTTTGTTCTGACTAGCTCAGGACTGATGACCACTTTCACTGAGAGTTCACTTCTAGGCAGTCAGCCTAGAATCTCGTTTTTTCTTTCTTTCTTTTCCACTTTTTCCCTTCTCTTGTGACAGCCCCAGTTGCCAGAAGGCCAAAGAGACTCTTGAAAAGCAGCGGAATGTTGCAGGGGCCCCGCTCAGCTCTGCGTGCTCTTTCACCCAGGGTGTGCCCACATCAGGCCACAGACAGCAGAAGCAAGAGTCAGCTCATTGCTCTTGCTTCTGCTCCTTATGATGAGGGTATAACAGCAGGACTGGATTTGCTCCTCGTGTCAGCTCAGTCCAGAACAAATACAGATGCTCTGGCCTCAGATCTGGCTTTTGTCTGCTTTAACATTCTTGTTCACGTTCTCTTCACCACCTGCCTCTGTGCTGATCTCTCCTCCGCTCCCACCTTCATTCTCTTTTCTAATAAGTGTATGAACAGGGAAATGCATGAAGAGTTCAAAAAGCCCTGATGAAGGCAGGGCTCTTTCTCAGCATACTACCACCTATTTTCAAAAAGTGCTGGAAGCCTGACGCATGATTGTCCCCATGTATAGAAGCTCTGGTCCTTCAACTCTGTCAGAAGAAATTGGAATGACTGCTTTTGTAGCCAAGTTTTGGCTGTCCCCCAGCACAAGTCTATGTGAATTTCTAGTTTCCAGTAACACACTGAACTGTATCATGTTCCATCTTGCAGTTTGGGCTGGGATCTGGGGAGACCATGCCTTGTGGTTAATGAGATGGCTGTTCCTCGTAGAGCCCCTTCTAGAATTTTCACAGGGCCAATTTTCTTAAATTTGGTTTCTGGGATCAGATCTTAGAGGAGAGGAGATGTAGGAATGTAGACACTCATTAATCAGCTAGTGGAAGAGTGGAGTGGATGTTGCCAGATCATGAAATTTAAGCTAAATGTTTCCTGCTGGAGGCTGTGTTAGGGACTGATACCTAGATCGAATTTGTAGAAATTGGTGGCAAGCTTCACAGCCTTTTCTTGCAGCAATTAAAAATGTTTCTCAGGCATGCGCTCACGTATTATTTTTAACTTAAAAAATTTTAAGGATTGCCCTGTATTTGTTCACATGTGACATTTCTCACCTCTGAAGTGTTAGGTATCCAAGGAGTCATAGTAAGAGATCAAACAGTCCTGCAGCTGCAGAGGGGAGGATCCTTCCATGCTCTGAGTACGTCAACCCTCTGTGCTCGCAAAACTAGGTTCTTTGAAGATTCGACTGATGATATTGAAGAGAAAAACTGTGCATTTAGGTATAATGATACGTTATGATTTCCATGACGTGAAGTGACATTTAAGCTCACGTGTACTTGTGCATAAACTTTGGATCACAGCTTATGATTGTCCTTCTTTTCTGTGATTTCCAGTGATCTTTATTCAGCACAGTTTTATTTCATGTGGCACATATCCATATTGGAATTCAACCCCTTCCTTTCAGGCTTCTTAAAGTTGTAGGAAACTGAGAAATCGCAAATGTCATCCATTATCTTTTTAATTTTCCAAAACCTATTAGATTGTAGGATGTCTCTCCACTGCACAGGAAACAGATGTTTTCGCAGTGACAACATGTGGGAGGCATCATTAAATTTGTTCAGTTTAGGGTGTCTTGGAGATGTGATTGTTCTTTCTGGTTACAAGTTGTTGCAACCTTCTATATGTGATCTAGAATCTGGCTGAATTTAGAGTGGTGCCAGTGGTGAATTTCCATAGAGTTTCTTTTCACCATCTGTGCCTATCTCTTAGATAAAGCTTTGGAAAGCAATTCCAGAGCAGGTTTTTATATCATTTTCAATTTAACTTAGAGAAAACATGACTGTGGAATGGGATGGGATGTGGTTGTTTCTTATTTTACTACGGAAATAGCGTAACCTATGAATGGATTTAACTCTTTCTAGAGCTATAGTGGGTAAGTCATTCCTTTGACTGCACTTGTCTGTGACAAACGTGCACCATCAGTAGTTGGATCTTACTGGAATTCAGTCTGGTCATTTTTGTGTACCTGTAACTCCTGACTCACATTTGGTTGTTGCTGAGTGATGGAGCGTGCCCAGGGCCAGGCCAGGCAGCTTGACAGGGAAGAGCTGCCACCATGATGGTGTGGGGCAGCGGGACAGCAGCAGTGCCAGGACAGCTGGCCTCAATCAGGCACAGGGTTATTCCATACCACGTGACATCACGGTATGAAGCTGTGGAGAGTTGGCTGGAGTGCCAACTCCACTGGGTACTGGATGGCAGGTGAGTACTTGCACTGTGGAGATATATATATGTATATACATATAAAATCATAATTACACTTTTGTTTCTATTTTCCTTTTCTGTCTTAGTGAATAGTTTTCATCTCAAACCACAAGTTCTATTGTTTTTTCCAGTTGTCCTCTTCATCCCATAGTGGGGGGGAGTGAGCGAACAGCTGCATGGTGCTGAGCTGCTTGCTGGGTTAAACCACAACTGTGTGGTGCTGACAGATTTTATAATTTTCAACACCTCAAAAAGTTCACAAAAAGTATAAAATATTTCTGACATCTTTTTAATTACTTTTGCAATATGTATTTGTTTAGTGTTTCTGCTATTCTGACCATGTGGGGGCAATTTGAGAACAGGTTTCAAGATTTCCCCCAAAATCATCAATTTTTTGCTACATTTGCAACTCCTTTTTCAGTTGACATACATACATTACCTGAGAATTCTCAAATGGAAGGTATGGAGTTGCACTCAGACATTCGACTTGAAAATTTGATCATCTCTCTTTACTAGATTTTTATAAGACCTATCTTACCAGAGAAAAATCCCTCACTTCACAATCATGCCTTAGTCATGACATTGCTTTTTGGCAGTACATACATTTGTGAACAACCGTTTTCAAGCATGAAGCACAGGAGGAGTAAAATTAGATCAAAAATCTCTGATGAGCACCTTGAGAATTGAGTAAAAATTGCAGCCATTTTCATTGAACCAGACATTGATGCATTAGTTTCACAAAAACAAGGTCAAATATCCCACTAGTTTTATGTTTTTGTTGCCCTCTTTTAAATATTTTAATAAAAGTATATAAATAAAAGTGAGTTTTTGTTACCTATACACATTAACTATATTACACATTTTATGTGTAGCCCAAGACAATTCCTCTTCACTCGATGTGGCCCAGGGAAGCCGAAAGGTTGGACACCCATGCTTTAATCATAACTCACAAGATCTCAGCCAGCTCCTCATCCATTCCCAGGCAGAGCTCCATGCACAACAGCTGATCATGGATGTAGAGGATGATAACTCCTTTGTCTCCCCTTCCTGTCCTTCCTAA
>WBMW01002089.1:0-56625 GCA_013396635.1 Penelope pileata | reverse complement strand
AAAAAAAAAAAAGAAAGAAAAAGATCTTTTTACTGTTTACAAAAGGTTGCTTGACTTTAAAATCAGATGGGATTCTTCTCAGTGTGTTAAAGGTGCACACTAACTCACAAGCAGTTGTTATTTAGCCTTGTGTATGTAGTAGGGCTGCACATAGTTTGGGAAAATTTGATATAATCCCTAGCACTTAAACAACCTTAGTCAATTTCTGTGAATCCTCAGTGCAAACACATGAAAGTCACAAATAAAATACTAGTAATTGATTTGTAAATTTATAAATACATAGCCATAAGGAAAATACATTCAATGAAAAATTTCAAAATAACCTATTCTTCTTCCCAGCCTCAAAGCCAGACACAGTTACCAGCTTTCACATTTCTGTCTTTCTTTTCTAAGGCATTTTTCTGGGAAAATAAATGCTGAGCACTTACCTTTGGAAGGATGGAAGTTATATTAAAAAAAATGCACTAAGTGGACTTTAGTGTCCCCCTAGAGGTCATACAGTATTCTGCTAAGATCAGATTCACTGTCTCCTGAAAACTAGGCTTTAGAGCTTTATGAAAAAAATGAAACAGAAAAGCTAGCAATAGGAATATCTGTATCTTTGATGCTTTGTAAACCACTGCAGTAATTTTAATCCAACTGTTACATTAAAAGCCTAACATCCTACTGCTCAGTTTTCATCATCCAACACACAGCTGTGATTAATAGAATTTCTTGTAGCACTTCCTCAAAACTTTCTGATAACAAAACATGCATTCTATAATAATATGCCTTCTCAGAGAACTTCTAAAAATAGAGGGCTGCTTCTTCTTGCATGGGTTGCAAAAGTTTCCTGAAAAGTTTTTCTCACAACTTGAACTTCATGCATTTTAGGTTTTAGTTGTTGTAGAAGTTATACAGGAAGGTGTTTTTCTAATATTGCCTAGTTTTGTTCAATAGTTCTTTGGAATTTGCATTTCCAGAAAAAAAAAGTATACAGCACTGAACAATCAAGGACTGACAGAAGAACTATTAGCTGATTGTTAAACTTTTGATTAATACTTGAAAAGGCATTATTGTTAAACATAATAATGGCAAATACTACAACCCTTTAGAAGTTCAAGAGAAATATCTAGAAATGCAGTTTTCTGAAACTATGACAAGAATTCATGACTATTCTACTTAAATTCAGTTTTGATGTCACCTGGATCTGTGTGAAAACTTGTTTTTCTCCACTGGAGAGTTTTTGTTTACATATCATTCATGTTAACAGAAGAGGTTATTGCAGTAACAGGAAATTCCAAAAAAGTGAAAATACTAATGTGCAAAACACTTATGAATGAATTTGGATCTATTGACCATGTCTAAATGCTATCCTTACATAGTCTTTAAAGATGGTAATGTTGTATACAAATAATTTTTCCAGGGAACTCTGCAGTAGTTCTGAATCAATCACTTCTACAGTAGTGTTTTTAGACTTTGGAGAATATAAGGAAAGGAAAAATCATTAGCTTTCATTCATCTTGATAACATAAGTACACAAGTAAGGCGTGTGGTTGATTTATTTATTCATGTTTCTACCGATATAACATTGACATTTTATTTAACCGTTTGGTACAACATTCATGTTGTTACTTGCTCTGCATTTTGCCAAAGGTAAAGAATGTGGAATGCTACTTATGCTTTCTTATAACAGTGTATAAACATATGTAAACATAGATGTTATGTAAATTCTGCTTGATATTATGACATTCTGCATGTTTCACTGCTCTAATGTAACTTAAAATACCTGAGATTTTGGCAAAATAATTCTGCTGTCAGCCTCAGTTTCTGGATATTTGTTGTCTGTAGAGCAGTGTAACTCATTTATTTTAAACATTACCTTGCGGTTTATCATTTAAGTTTCTTTCTGTTCTTACTGAAGAAATCTATGGCTATGAAAAATGGCTATGGTGTGAAATGGACCATATTAAGAAAACATCATACTGAATGGAGGTAAAAGCTATTCTAACTGTGCAAGTTTGACAGATTTCTCAGTCAGGCTTTAGCTAATGGTTAAGGAAATGAATTCTGGTAGCATGATACTATTATCATGTATTTGTCCTTGATCAAGTATGTTTTCATACTAGTCTCTCTTACTTATAGGTCTCATAATTTAGTAACAACTTGTCTATACCAGATTTTTTTTTTTCCTACTCGATCATGGTAACTAGTGAAATATCTTTTCTTACTGAACATAGGAGGATTGAATAAAAATTGAGTATGTACTCTGAAGTAGATGGATGTAAACATATTCTTATTTTGAGATCTCTTTCCTCTTCATGCTCTTTTGTTTCTTTCACGTTTCTGTTCCAGTTGTCCAGGTCTTTCACAGCCTGCTGCTCTTGAAAATTTCATCATTATGGCTCAATAGATTAATTGGAGTGTGTTTGCTCTTTTGTTTCAGCTTTTTTCTTCTGTGCACTCTTGTTGTGCTGGGAAAAAAACAATGTCCCTAAACAGCATCTCCTACCGAAATTAAACAAACCCACATTAAAGTGTTCCATAATCAGTCTTGGTCACTGGATGAATCATACACACTGCAGAGAGAAGCTGAGGTCTTTTGTGTTTTTATCATCAGTTATTGTAAAGGGACTGTGCTTTGTGTGTCTCTGAGATTAAAATTTGTAAACATGACTTTTTCACAGCAGTGTCTTCTGTCTGTTTTTTAGAGACAGAAGACACTTTCAGAGACAGAAGCAGTCTTTCTGTCTGCTTTTTCAGAGCGGTCTCTTCTGGCATCAGAGAGACAAGTAGCTAATTTGAGAGATCTCTAATCCTGTGTAATGATGTCGTCTTATTTTTCTCCTATCTTTAACTGAAAGAATTTTGGCTACCTTATGAGCCCAGAACTGCTCAGAAATAGAGACGTGTCAGAAACAAACTGTATGAGTTCTTCATCTCACTCACGCATTTGGATGTCCAGTGACAACAGGGAGTAAGCTGTATTTTTAAGTCCATGTTGCACCTTTTATAGAAAGATTTTAGGCAAAGATAGGCACCCTTAATCAGTTTAAAATCATTCTAGATTATGAGTGTTTCCAAATTATGAACTGTAACATTTATGTTTGTCGTCTCACAAAAAGGAAAAGGAAAATAAAAAGCCCAGAGCTCTATTTTTTTTAACAAAGCTCTGGTGCAAACAGAGTTTCCTTTAGAATCAGATATGGTAAAACAGTAAGTAATACTATAATCTTGCTAGCTGCCAGCAGTATGATCCCCAAACCACATCAATCTGAATTTGTATATTGAAAACAATTTGCTCAGGTTTTAGATATGTGCCTAAGGTTGAAATACTCGGACCAGGTACCTATGATTGAGTAAGCACAGTATCTAGGCATGCAGAGTGCTAACTCTTCATGGACACAGGGTCTTCACTGATTGTTAATCATTGCTTTTAATTACTATTTGTTAAATGCCTGGGACAAGGTGGATGGGTGGCCGTTATACCCAAGCATATTCAAGATTGTTTGTGGTTAACTTGTAAATATCAAAACAAAGTAAGAGGTTTGCTGCTGTACAACTTGTAGTGAATGACTTTGAATAAGAAATAAAATTAAAGGAACATAGAGCTATCTGGCAAGCAGAAATTGTATTAGTTCATGAAACTGCACCAGGAATTATATTGCATTGTTGTATAGCTCTTTTTAAAGAAAATATGTCATATGTCTCTTCATATGTCTATGAAGAGGTATATATATATACAATAATATTCTAGATGTTACAAGAACTTCTCTTACTTACTTTTAAAATTTCTTGATTCAGCTCAAGAAATCTGGCCACATTTCTGGTTGTTTTTCATTTTTCCTCTTTGAATATTTCTTTAGTATTTTTTTTTCTAACAGCTTGGAATTTCTTGAAGTGAGTTATAGTATTTTGCTTTGTGTAAATATCCAGTTTTGGACCCTCACTACATGCAATCATCTTGAGAGAGTAGCCAGAATATACTCCTAGAAACAGAACACAAATGGGAAATTGCTTTTGTTTTGCAATCTTCATTTCAGGAAAATAGAAATGCCTTGCAATGGAGCTACCAACTCAGTTAAAGCATTTGCATTTTAATTTTCCTTAATTGTTTAAAAAATAAGCAATATCAGAAAATTCATCTTTGAAGTTAGTAAATTTTTTTCTTTCTTAGATGATGTTTGACAATTTCTATTTCAACAGTGACTACTGGGACTTAATAATTAAGATGTGGTTCTGCTTAAAGTCCACTATGGATAACTAATGTCTGTGCTGTTTCTTATGGTAATATGTTGGTCATATGGGTCATGTTCAATGCTAATAAATTCTATAGCACCTTGAATAAAAATATGTGAATCTTTAAAAAAATCTTTAAAAAAATTCTCAAATTAGGGAATGTTCTATTTGTATGGATTGTGTGCTTGTTACGTTAAATTGCACCAGATTGGCTGCTGGAAGCTTCTCTGGGCTGGCTGAATGAGATCTCTTTTCTAAAGATTCTCTTCTTGTTTCTAAGGTTTATAAAGCTTCTCTTCTTGTGAGGCCACATGACAATTTTAGGAATTACATCACAGAAAAATAGTAATCAGGAAATGTTTTCCAGTCTCACTGGTCAAATTTATGCTGGGCAAGAAGTTCTTTCTTCAAATTTCATCACAGCACTGAACATTCTATTTTCTTTCTTTTGTATTCCTTGATTATAAGAAGTCTGCTGTCTTGTTTTGTGGTTGAGGCGTGAATAGTTTCAATCCAAATATTTATATAAACATCATTTTAAGTGTTTAAGAAAGAAACTCTTTTACTTTATGAAAGACATAACTGACTCAATGTGTAGCTACTGCTTTCCTCAGCTAAATCTGTGAATCAATACCTTGTTTTCATATGCGGTCCCATGTATTTTAAGTGACCTGACGGATTTTTTTCAAAATGCACTTAAATCTTATTTAATTAGATAAGTACATTTTTCTCTTTTGTGTATTTTGAGCATTGATGGAATGGATTAAAACTCAGGCATGTCTATGATTCTATATATCTAAAGGGGAGCTATAAGAAAGAGGGGGACAGACTCTTTAGCAGGGTCTGTGGGAATTGAACAAGGGAGAATGGCTTTAAACTGAAAGAGAGGAAATTTGGGTTAGATTTAAGGAAAAAGTTTTTTGCAGTAAGGGTGGTGAAGCACCGGAACAGGTTGCCCAGAGAGGTGGTGGAAGCCCCGTCCCTGGAGACATTCAAGGTCAGGCTGGACCGGGCTCTGAGCAACCTGATCTAGCTGCAGGTGTCCCTGTACATTGCAGGGGAGCTGGACTAGATGACCCTTAAGAGTCCCTTCCAACTCTAAGGATTCCATGATTCTGTGTCCAAACCGCTGCCCATGGGCCACATGTGGCCTGGCACAACTCTTAATGCAGCCTACTCCCTCCTGCCACACTGTCAAGGTGATGGCTCCTTCCCACCTTGCAGCTCAGCCTGGCCCCAGGTGCACACCCATCACTCAGCAACAACCAAACATCAATGTGAGACTAACCCTGTATCAGCTGAAATCAGGACAAGGAGAGGGTGCAGCGCAGTGCTAACTCGAGTTATGCAAATAATTTTATGCATTTTGATACATTGCCTATACACAGTCCTGTGAACAGTGAAAAATTTTCAGCCCTACTTTCTGTTTTGATAAAGGAATTTGATTCTAGGTTTTAAGGTTGCAAAAAAAATCATCAAGTTTTTGGTATATTTGTGACTCCATTTTCAGTATACATAAATACATTACCTGCAAATTTTCAAATGGAATGTATAGAGTTGCAATCAGATATTTGATTCAGAGAAAATTTTGATTGTGTCTCTCTTCTAGACTATTATGAGACCTGTCTTGCCAGAGAAAATTATCCATCACTTCACAATCACACATTATTCACGTTATCACTTCACGGCAGTACATTCATTTGTGAATACCTATTTTCAAGGATGAAGCACAAGAGGAGTAAAATTTCATCAAAAATCTCTGATGAAATCCTTGAGAAATCACTAAGAATTGCAGCCACTTCCACGGAATCGGGGTAATGCACTAGTTTCACAAAAACAAGGTCCAATATCTCACTAGTTTTTTGGTTTAGTTGCTCTGTTTTTTTTATGTTTCAAACAAAAAATATTAAAAATAAAATGTGTTGTTAGTTATATACATGAATTACATTTTTTATGTGGCCCAAGACAATTCCTCTTCACTTAATGTGGCCCAGGCAAGACAAAAGGTTGGGCACCAATGGATTAAGTGGTGATTTATCAGCCTTTATGCCTGTTTCATCCTGTAACTAAAATAAATAGAAAAAGTAATCCTAAGATACTCTTTTGTGGATACTGATTTGTATGTAGAGATTGCAAGTAAAATTTTGTAATCGAAAATTCATTTTCTTTCCACAAAGCATACATATAGCTCTTATGTACCTTTGCACATATTCATTTGTGTTTGATATTAGCATAGAAATAGCTGCTAATAAATTAGTTTTCAAAAAAAGCGTATTTTCTTAAAGAAAGCGTGTAAGAATAGCCCATAAATTAACACCTCTTTTTTTTCCGGTGCAGTCTCCCCTAATCCACTGCCTATGTGCTCCCAAATCTACTGATGTGATTTGGGGGGAGATTTTTTCACACACAGACTTTATCACCTGTGTTCAGATCCAATACGCATATTGCTTTTTGCTTCTTGCAGTGGATTAATATGTTTAATTAAAAATTAGACCATGCATTTTGTTGTTGCAAAACTGCCAATAGCAGTATGTACATATATATTCAAATATTAAAAAATATTAGCTGATTCCTCCACAGTCAGCTTTGCTTCTCTGTAACTGGATGCTGCCTATAAATAATTAAATACATAAATAGTCAAGACATATTTATTATTTATCTGAGGGAAGTGACAGACTTTTGGAAAACAAATGGAAAGATCAGGTAGTGTGCTGGAGACTTACTAATGTATTAAGAGGATTTCTTGCAAAGGAAAGCCAGACATTTAGACTTGGTACAAATCATGATGTTCTTCTGTGGGGGAAAGAAACTACACCTATATGTGTGTATATCTCCATAAATGAGGATTTGGTTTTTAGCATCATATTTAGTTTTCTGTTGTTGTGGAACTGGGCTTCAGAGAGTCTCAAAAACTTATTTTAAAATAGTAAGTTATGTTAGCAAAACTATACTGGTGTGGATGAAGTCTAACCTAGAAAAATATTTCTTGTAGCCATATGAGTTGTATCAGTAATGTACCTGCCCAAGAGAAAAATAAGCCATATCTGTAATTTTTGCTGGTATGATTGAGCCTGCATGAGGACACTTGGCTAGAAAAACTCTATTGGTCAGAAATTGCACTTTATCTCATCTTTGGCTGACAAATGAAGGAAAAAATGTGTGCAGAGATATACCTGGCTCAAATGAGAATATAAAGCTTTCAATTGCCTTATCCTAGAGCATATGAATTTCCCTTTAATTCTACTCTTTCATGATGACTGGGGTGTACTTAGCCAGGGGCTGATGAATGCTGCTTTTCAAAGCTGCCCTGCCATGTCATTACCAGTTGCTAGGGCTCATGCTTAGTCATTATTGTAATACAAAGGATAATTTGTCAAACCCTGTCCGCCGTACGAAAGTACCCAACTGCTGGTTTAAGCATCCCTAGGAGCCTGGATTTGAAAATTACTCTAGCTGACCTTCTACGCTTAGAATTAGCATGTATCTGCTGGTCTGAATAATGTGTGAGTTAACAGATTCCTTTCAGACTGAGAAAATGGTTAAAAATACATAATAAACCTTATTTCATTATTAAAAATAATGCTACCATTATCTAGTTAACTATCTGTGGCTAAAGGCCCTGCTTCAGAAGTCTGTAATCTTCTGTAATTTTGGGGATTCAGCCCACTTTTGTTATGGACTGGAAAACATGCATGGTTCGTGAATATGCTTGGGGAATGGTTCAGTGTAACTGTATGCCATGTATTGTTCAGTGTTATATGAAAAAACTGCTCTATTGGATCTTAGGATTGTTTGCAACTTATATGTACTGTGAAGCAGCAGCTTATGCTTGATGTTGTACAACTTGCAAAGACCTTGATGCTAACTGGATAAATTAATTTGCTTTCAGTATAACAGCTGGTATTTGAATAGTCAAGACAGAAAACATCATCTCTGAATCTTGCAGAAAACTTCTGGTTTAGTCAGTCACCATGAACAAGAATACTTGTACTATCCATGGGAGAAGTAAAAGTGTAAGTATTTGGTTTTCTTCTCTTTTTCTTTTTTTTTTTTGGTAGTAGTATTTGTCCATACCGCGTATGATTTAAGTTAGCCTTTCAAATGCCACTTCAGTAGGATAGCAACACTGATATGATCTTTGTTAGTCTTACCCTATTTGTGTATCTATATCCTAGATGAACATGTGTATTTGATGTGCACACACAGAGATAGGATTATTGAATGGTGTTAAGCGATTTTTTTAGAAACGACATTCATTTTTCTGAATGCATTTTCACTAAATCATTAAAAGTGAGATTTTTCTTGAGCACACATTGACATCTAAGTTTATATGCTACTTACTGATGTATAACATACTCAGTCATAGGACTATGCCCCTGCACTGATATTGGTATCAAGGAATGCATTGTAGAAATGTTGAATCTGCTCCACGTAAACAGTGGGACAATGAGCTAATAGTATAAGCCTAGATTTGGATGAGGCTTAATTTTGTTTGCCCTCTGGTCTTTATGGTGATTTTGTCTTATGTATGTCTATCTCAATATCCAAGAAATAGAAATAGAGTGGTTAGGATCCTTCTGTAGCATTTCTGTTGTCCAGATGCTTGTGGAACAACATTACCGTGTGGTATTATATACTGATGACTCTGCCTTACAGGCACAGACAAGAACTGAATGTTCCTTTCTGACATGCTACTGCTATGTTTAAGCTGTTGAATATGCCCCTTCTCCTAATAGCCAGGGACATTTTATTCAAGTGCTTTGATAAATGGTAATAGGAATGAAAAGTTATTGTGTGCCAGATGCTGCATCTACAAGGACAGAGGCTACAGATACAGTTATTTTTTTCTGAGGGGCTCCCAGCTTGTATGTAAACAAAGTGCTCTTAAGAAATATTCCAGATCACACTGGATCCAACTTCTCAATTCTCTTCCGAGTTTCTTCCATCTTTTCCTATAATGACACTGGGACTGTTGCCTCTTCTTTGTTGCTACTAACATCTTTGTGTGTCTGCTTCCCTTTGCTGCCTCTGCTTCCTAATACAGTATGGATGGTTCTTGAAGCAAGAGGATCATCTTAATTGACTACATCCAGAATTGTTCAAATATATCTCTTTTCTCCCAGCTGCTGGAAACTGATGCAGATGTCTCTGACCAGGTCTAATGTGGATCTTCCTGTGTCCTGCAATGTGTATCTGCTTGACCTTCCTTCTACTGAGAGCAGTTGCGCTTTTTGGCTTATTCATAAGAATTTATTTTTTAAAAAATAAATATCTTCCTATGTAGGTAACATTTTCTTTCTTGTAACTTTGTTGTGTTTGCCATCAGTGTATGTGAATATACCAATGGAGGATAGTGACAGACCTATGCTAGATGTTGCCAGTGTTAAATCAAATAAATAGACTGATATCAATAAACTGAAGACAAGGATTCAGAGTGCTTAATGAAGTTTCACTATTGTTTTTTTTTTATTTGCATGGAATTATTTGAAGTATGAAGCTGTCGAAAAAGATGTAAGAGTGCAAAACAAAATATTCATGTTAGTTGGACTAATGAGATTTGGTCACGTTTAGGGGAAAGAACAGCATTATTTCAGTTTAAATTAAATGAGTGAATTTTGAGCAAACGTTTCCATGTCTCAATGTCTATTAATTCAAAATATCTCAATACTTTAGAATTATAGAATTGTAACATCCTTAGAGTTGGAAGGGACCCTTATAGGTCATCTAGTCCAGCTCCCCTGCAATGTACAGGGACACCTGCAGCTAGATCAGGTTACTCAGAGCCCGGTCCGGCCTGACCTTGAATGTCTCCAGGGACGGGGCTTCCACCACCTCTCTGGGCAACCTGTTCCAGTGCTTCACCACCCTTACTGTAAAAAACTTTTTCCTTAAATCCAACGTAAATCTCCTCTCTTTTAGTCCGAGACGTTCGCCTTGTTCAATTCCCACAGACCCTGCTGAAGAGTCTGTCCTCCTCTTTCTTGTAGCCCCCCTTAAGATACACGAAGGCTGCTATCAGATCACCTCGGAGCCTTCTCTTCTGTAGGGTGAACAGCCCCAGCTTTCTCAGCCTGTCCTCATAGGAGAGGTGTTCCATCCCTTGAATCATTTTTGTGGTCCTTCTCTGGACATGCTCCACCAGGTCCATGCCTTTCCTGTGCTGAGGACTCCACAGCTGGATGCAGCACTCCAGGTGAGGTCTCACCAGCACAGAGTAGAGGGGCAGGATCACCTCTCTGGACCTGCTGGCCATGCTTCCTTTGATGCATCCCAGGATACGGTTGGCTTTGTGCGCTGTGAGGGCACGTTGCTGGCTCATGTCCAGTTTGCCATCCACCAGTACCCTCAAGTGCTTTTCAGCAGAGATGTGCTCTATCCTTCCATCCTCCAGTTTGTACTGATAGCGGGGGTTGCTGCAAGATGTTACACTTGGCTTTGTTGAACCTCATCAGGTTCTCTTGAACCCACTGCCACTCTGGATGGCATCCCATCCCTCAGGCTTGCAACAACATCACATAGCTTGGTATCACCTGCAAACTTGCTGAGGGTGCACTCAATCTCACTGTTGATGTCGTTGATGGAGACATCAAAGAGTATTGGTCCCAGCACTGACCTCTGAGGTACAAACTTTCTAATATCTATTTTGTGAGATTTACCTCCAAGAAGTCAATAAACATATCAAAACAGGCCCTGAAAGAGGTTTTGTTTTTTTTTTTAATCTATAAAATAAATGTATTGATTTTTACTGTTAAATGCTAGTACATCTTGCTTTAGGCATGCAATCATAAAAACCTGCAGCTATTTTTCCTTAAACTCGACATATAAAATACTTCCTGCATTTTTTTTTTAATTGCAAAATATATAATCCCTAAGGAATTACTTTAAACCATGTGGTAGCATGCTGTTTAAATAATTTCTTCTCTGATGGCAGTAGGAGAAGAGTGGTAGTCTTTGAACAAAAGTGTACTGGAAAATTGTGTTGTTACACTTGTTGAGTACAGCCAAAGTCTTCCTATCATATGATGGTATTATTACATATTCCAAGTTCCCACATGTCCATCAGTTTGCATTTGCATTGTCAAAGTTATCCATGGTTTGTCAGACCAGTAATTTCATCAAGGACTTTTTAATGAAATAAGGAAAAATTTCAACAGGAAGTGAATAATCTTGAAGGAAGGATTATGACTTTTATTTCTTGTGATGTTATTGTGTAGCTTTAGTTTTGGTTAAGTCATTTCAGGAGTTACTGAACATAATGTCTCTAATATGGAAAATGAGTTTTTCATCAAATGTAGAAATGACTTAGTTCTGCCACCTGAAGCTTAGTTTAACATTGTAGAATAATACAAACTGCAGAGAAAAAAGACATTGTTCACACTATCAGATTTTCTGACAAAAAATTAGTTAAAGTATTAATGAGTGCTGCTGTAACTTGGAGTTTTGATGCTGTATATATATATATAAAAGTCTTTGCAAGCTATCAAATTAGAAAAGCGATCACATGAAAAATATGTTGTTGGTATGTATTTTTAAATTTCCTCTAATAGATTTTTATTTGACAGGCCCTGTGGCTGCCCTGGCTCTCACAACTGCGCAGGTTCGATTCCCAGCCAATGCACCAGTATACTGTTATTTCTTTTATTTTCTCTGCTATCTTAGTAAATAGCTTTTATCTCAACCCACAAGTTCTACCGTATTTTTTCCTTACTTCTCTCCCCCATCCCACTTGGGAGGGGGAAGGGTGAGCGCACAACTCTGTGAGACAGCTTTCTGCTGGGTCAAGCCACAACACCATTGCTGGTACTTCATGTCCTCAGACAGCACAATATGTATAATCCTGCTAGTCTGTCACCGTCTCCATGTCTGGTTTACACAATATTCCTATTCATTCCTCTGTTGATGGCCTAAGGAGCTGCATTTAACTGTGTTTTGTAATAAAATTTTACATAATAGTCATCTCTCTCTTTTATTCTTGCTCTCAGTATTTAGTGCGGACACCTGTGTTTATTTCCTATCAATATATGCATACAGTTTGTCTATTTTCTCTTAGTCAGTTTCCTTAGGGAGATTTTGTTTCTTTAAATGGTTATCTCATAAATAAATTCTTCCTTTTCTAAAATTTCTATTTTTCTCGAACTGCTCAGAATATTCTAGGTGTTTCATAGCTTTAACTTCTATAATTTACCATCTGGTATTTTGAAAATACAGATAAACATTGTTCTTTCCCTTGCTCCTTCTATGCAATTTTATTTTCTTTTTCTTACAAAGTGTCATCTAATAGAAGATTTTAGTTAGCCCTTACCTGCTGTTCAAGGGTTTTTTTTTTTTTTTTTTTTAAACATGCTTTTAATACTAAATTTCCCTGTGTTTTGGAAGGGCTTCATATTATTTTTATAGCTGGATGGACAATCTGATATATTCCTACGATGTAAGTGGGTCCAGATAGCTTTATAAATTACAACATAATTTGTTCTTTATCAAAAAAAGATAATGAAATGCATTATGCATTAATATTTTAAGTATCAAACTTGTAGCATGCGTTCAGTTAAATTGGCATAACTTTACACACTGTCAGTAATAATTTTTCAGTAGAGTATTATAAAAGCCAGATTTCTAAGAGAGTATACTGGAGGCATATAGTGTCAGCAGAAAGGAAGTAAGAGTTACTTTCAGGTGATGAGAGTGCTAGTATATGTGGAGGAAAGAATAAAGTCTGAATGTTACACTGTGTGGGTGTTCATCTTGGAACATTGTGTCAGAAGTGAGTCAATTCTTGTGAAATCAGAAAGTAGCTATGCTGCAAGAAAAAGAACCAACGAAGAGGATATGTTTAGCAACTGGGCCTGCTTTAGGTGTAGAATTTCAACAACTTGAACAAAAATAAAGAGTGGATGGGGCAGAGAGAAAATGAAATTAGAACATGCATACTGTAGTAGAGAACAAGGGCTGCTGTGTGCATCAACAATATGTGGTGAGCTTTCTAACTTAAAATATATTTAAAAGACTAGGAGTTGAGACAGTTTTGAATTCATAAACATACACTTCATAAAAGCCAAATTTTCTACAACTGTTGTTCGAGTTCTGTATGGACTACAGATCACCTACAGGAGACAACATTGCTGTCTCATTGAATGATCAAAACTTTAAAAGGGAGGTTGTGGCTACTGATGTGACAAAGGATGCTGGACCTCACAGGAGTGTGCTCAAAGACACTGGAGCAAAGATGCTCGAAGTTTAGTTGTGCATAGATGTTGAGGAAAAAACTCATCCAAAGCACCCACAGAGATTAAGTGCAAAGGAAGGGGCAGAGCTATTTGCAAATAAATGACTCACTGAGATGTTTTCATCCAAAGCAGTTAGGTCTAAATTGTCACAACCCTTGCTAGGGTGTGAGGGAGTGAGAGGAAGTTAAAAACTTTCTTTATTCTTATGCTCATTTCTGCTCAGATTATGACTCAGAAATGACAAGAGCAACGAGATCTTTGTCTGCCACTGCTCATGTAAACGAATGGTCAGGGACAGAGGATGGCCGCCGCTTGCTCTTCTGCTCACCAAACAGAAAAACTATTCAGCAATAGGGTAAGATACTCCACACCAAAGAGTAGAGTGATATAATTCTCCACAGTGAGTGTGAAGGAGCTGCAAATAAATTTAGTCCCAGGCCTTTTCTTGTCACAGTGCAGTTCTGTGAGACAGCAATCTTTGCTTCAGGGCATTTTCTAAGTAACCAATTCATCAACAGAAATGGGAGAAGCTTGCAGTGTCCCAGAAGCATTTCTTCATAGTAAATTTGCGCTACTTCCAAATAAATTGATTTTTCTTTTATTGCCAACAGTTAGATCCATCTGCTAGCTGACACAAGGGTATTTAGAGGGAGACTGATCAGACAAACAGTCCAATCAGTTTATTAATGGGAAGCAACTACATTAGGTATTCTTTGCCTTCTTCCACCCCTTCATCCATAATACTGTGTTTGTAAGGGAAATGAAGGATAGAAAAGGCAAAGGTGGTGTTCTTACAGCATGAATTGAAGCCTATTGAGTGCTGCTACCTTTCCTTTAGAGTTACTGTGATTGAGTGGCAGAACAGACATTTCTAAACAGCAAGCTCCCTTAAGTAAGGCAGCAGCTGATGCACAGGAAATGCTTGAAGAGAGAATAAGTAATGCCTGAAGAATTTTTAACCCTTTCTGTATGTTTTCTAACATTCCTTCTACAGAAGTTAGCAATTTATGTCCAGAGTGAGAGTGCAGTATGGGAAGGAATGTTTGGATTTGACTCCCAGTAAATTAATTCCTTCAATGGTCAATTACTATTGATGAAATTGGGTAGTTTTAGATGCATTTACTGCAATGACATGAGTACATCCGAATCCCTTTTAGCTGTGGGATTGGCATTTGGAGACAAATAAAAAGTTCTGTATCAGGAAGATGCTAGCGTATTCCTGACAAAGAAATTGCAAATGTGTTTCTTTCCTCCTACTCTTTCTGGATTTCTTCCTTTCTGTCTTCCACCCTCTCCAATCTTTCATGGATGTTCCGACTAATGTTTCCAGCCATCCCATTCTGATCAGATTTAAAATCTGTTCTGTATGCTTCCCTCCCTTCTGCCTGTGATATTTCTGACACTAATGCACACACTTTTGTCATCGTTCTCTTTTTGTGACTCATCTCCTGGTTCAGCTTCTGCCTACCTACTTAACTAAGTTCCATCTTTGTTGAAGCAGGTCTTCTTACTTCCATATCAAAGGCTTGGGCAATGCTTAGAAGTTTGCATCTTGTAACTGCATGGTTTGGAATATGAAAACATCCTACCTATATGTTACCTGACATAACAAGCCTAACCTATAACTCAAATGTCATCCATGGCTATGCAAATTTAAAAAATAATATGTGGGCTAGTAACATTTATTTATTTTAAAATGTATTAGCAGAAAATCTCTTGATGGTTTGAATGGATCTGACAGAGAATTTGACAGCTCATCTACACAAGCAAACCATTTTTGGAATTCTTGCATATTAGTGTTACTGCCACATCGGTTCTTTCTCTCCCAGGGGTTAATTATCTATACATGACACTGTATCTTCCAAGCAATACAAATTACTTTTATACTTTTGAATCTTTCCATCTGGTGCTGGATTTCAGGCTGTCTCTAGGAGGCACAGTGGATCACTCAAGTCCTGTTTTGTGGGAAGGCTGAGAGGTATCAACCATTTGTATCAGGATCACACCAACTTTTGTGTATTAATGCTTGCTGTTTGGCCAAATTTATTTCTTGTTCTCTGAAAACAACTCCAGCCCTCTTGATTTTGCAGTTTTAGAGAAACTGCTTGTTGTGGTTTGATCCAGCAGATAGCTAAGTCCCACACAGTTGTTCGCTCACCCTACCCCCTCCCAAGTGGGATGGGGGAGAGAATTAAGGAACAAATATGGTAGAACCCGTGGGCTGAGACAAAAGCTATTTACTAAGACAGCAGAGAGAATAAAAGAAATACCAGTACATATATATATGTAAGAAACAAAAGATGATACACAAAGCAAAGGACCAAAGACCAATGCCCAACCAGCCAGCAGCCCATCCCTCTGAGCAAGAGACCCCTCTTCTGTAAAAATCGCATGATGTGATATGGTATGGAATAGCTCTTTGGTCAGTTTAGGTCAGCTGCCCTGATCCTTTGCTGTGTTCAACACTGCCAGGTGTTAGCAGTTTTGTTTCTCTTCTGAGACTAAAACATAGCTTCATGCCAGACACTAGGAGAGAAGTAACTTCTGTTAGAAACTAAGACACTGCTCTTACCTTTGTAATCATTTACTACAGAGATGAAAATAAGAATAAACGAACCTGAGGATCCTACTGTAGTACTGTAAAAGAGTATACTTGCCTCAAAGAGCATACACTTGAATGTAGTACAGGGGAATGTGCTAAAAAGGATGCAAAGATTGATAACTGAAATAATTGAGGACTTGGAGAAAATCACTTAAACTGAAAAAGACTGGGAAGGTCAAGACTCTACACACTGCACTTCATAATGAAGAAGACTGGTAGTCAGGAGAGGAGTAGGTGATAAACAATGTACATTGAACAATGTGGTCTCTCCCTATTTTTTTCTCTTCTTATTTACTGGTGTATCTTTCTAATCCATTACTCCGTGTTTCCACACTGTTTCCTGTTCTTTAAATATGAAAGTGTAATTCATAAATTACAGTCTAATTCAACAGCATATTTCTCCTCTGCCTATAAATTTTAGCTGTCATTTTAAATTGCGTGTTGTTATGGTCAGCATTTATGTCTGTAAGAGTGCCTGCAATGGATAGAACTCTCCAGCATGATGAGGTTCTTGGCATGCTTGCAATATAAATATTGCATAGTTTTCATAAAATATGCAAATGTCAAAGATTCAGAAGTATAATAGATCTTACTGCTTGGGTACTTGTGGTAAGAAGCAGATACATGAAAGATGTTTCTAAGGGAACAAATATTATAGTTGGTGGTAGAATAATTTGCTAGAGATTTATGTAGAACATAGAAATGTCTTCCTTCAAGTCCTTGTGAAAAAAACAGATACATAGATACACAGCAAGGTTTACTATTCTTTGATCATGAGGATTAACAGGAGATATGAAGAATTTGAAACAGAATGCGAGAAATAGTTGAGTACTATTTAAGTTTCTGCGTAGGCTGACAAGAGCAGTAAATATAATTAAAACTGTCTCTGAACTCTTACACTACTCTTGTTACTGGTTTTTTAAACATTATATTGTGTCCCTTTAGCAACATCTTTAGAGAGAACTATGATTGTACATGCAAAATGAGTTTTTTCTTACGTGCTGTACACTTTGTTTGTAACACATGCAACATATCTCATCTTATATACATGTACATACATACACGTCTGCACACATATAGATGCTAGTCTAGAAGTAACAGTGTGCGCTATGAATATACATTAGGAAGCCCTTATCGAATAAACTTACAATGACCTTTTCTTAAATGAATATGTAGTTCCATTAGTCAGAAAAAAATTCAAATAGTATAGTCCCAAAAAGAGAATAACAACTTCCAATTTTCATCAACAAACTAGTTTTCTTCAACTCAATGTTCTACATTGGCAGTAAATTGAATTTAGTTATCTTACATAGCACCCGAAATAGAATATGGCAAGCTCTCTTCATGCCAGCCTATGATGCTCCATGGTCTGTAGTCCCCGGACTGATGATAATTCAAGGCTGGAAAATCTAGTAATATCCCTGAAAGTGATGTTTTAATCTTCAAATTATTTCCTATTTTCCACAACGATTCAGGATCTGGGAAAATCTGACTGGTCCATTTCCCTCCCACCTTTACTTTTTACTTTGATATGATTCAGAGTAAAATCCAGTTTCAAAAAAGGAAGAAAATATCCTGATTCTGGGGAAATTTTGCTCTTCAATCAATTCCTTTAATTATTATGTATAGCAAACTGGTTTCTGTAATCTATTTATTGTAACCGTATTGGATTAATACTAATTTCCTCAATAATACTTCTGTAGAGTTAAATCAATCTGCTTGTGGATTTTAAAGCAATTTACAACATCATTCTCTCATTTTCATTCTGCAGAAGAAGGAGTTTTGCCATATTTCAAAGAATGTGTCTTTTGACACATCTTGCATATAATTTGAAAACACATTTAACATAAAGAATCAAGCAGTATTATCTATAGTAAAGACTGTGCAACAATGTGATACAACTGCCAGGAAGTGATGGACTTTTCTATCAGAGCTGGGGCTGTGATGGTGCAAATGTTTTGATTTTCAAAATAAGAGCAAAACCTGTTTCTAAGATTTCTTTATGAAACTTTTGGGTTGTTTGCAACTGATGCTTTGGAGATTGGCCTTGAATAACATTCCCAAAAGACCAAATGAGACCCTAAGAGATGCTTGTCCCACGTGATGTAGTTAGTTTATTTCACTTCTGTTATTTGTATTTTTCATATTTAAATATACGGAATAGCTAGAGACTTTTCAGTTTCTCCCTTTTGTCTCTTCCTAGGGCCAATGAAAATTTTCCCTGCCCATCACACTTTCAGTAAGTGCTAACAAAAGCAGTTTATTATTTTGTTACCTCTGTAAGACAGTTCGTGAGTTAATGAACTCTGTCTTGTCAGCCCTCAGATGGAGGAGCAAAGGAAGATTTAAATTGCTCTACAGACTATCACTCCAGTCTCAGGCCCTACATTTTAGACAGTTGTTTTTTTTTTCAGATCTATCTGCCTTTCTTACTGCTATTTATTCTGCTTCTGGTCTCATTTCCCCATTTTTATTCAGGGTACTCTACCAACAGGCTCAGTTAAAAATGGCTTCACCTTTTCTCTTCCTGTATATAAACTTAATGAGTTCTTCAAATTTGACAGAATTTGGCTGTTATATGTGGCCTTTTTAAATACCAGGATTTCTTTGGTATAATGTTCCAGTTTCTCAGTTTCTCCAGGCTCCTGGCTGTTGACCTGCTCCTATGCTCTTTAGGCTTACTTACAGTTATTTCCTGGTCCTTTCTGCTGGGTTAGAATATTGTTTTGACTGAACAGATTTCCATTAGCTGTCTTCCCAGATTATATAACACCATCCTAATCAGGTAATTCCCAAGTAAAATATGACAGAAATGAAAAAAAAAAAAAAAAGAAAAAGTAAAATGGAAATCTATTAGGACTCACCTGAAGAAAGCCAATGCAGAAATATCAAACTAGCACTTAAGTACTAACTAAGGTAATCAGTGTTTCTTCACCAAGGAGATGGGATTTTTTTTTAGCATTTATGTTGTTTTTCTTATGATAGATTTTGAAATGTTGAGTCTTGAGAAAATTCAAGGTGTAACTGGGCTTTTGAAAATACGTAGAGGCAATACTGTCCAATTTTTCTGTTAGATAAATAAAGTTTTCTACATATGAAATTTAAAACTTAAACAAAGGCTATCACATTCTTTTTGTCTACATTTTTTTCACTGCATGTGCTTTATAAATAATGCCACTTAATAGTCAGCTTCCATCTCTTTCTGGGGCAGAACACTGCATATCATTGATTTCCCAGCAAGCCTCTATATCTACATTACATGACACATGCTGAGACATAGATATTGCTTAGTAACAGCAGTCTCTGAGTGCTAACGTAAGACAAAATGAAATAGAATGAAAAGACTTTACACATGAATAATGAGAAAAAGATAATTAATCAAATTGTCATTTATCTCCAATCGTCTACTTCTGTCCATTCTTGTGGTTGTTTTGCTTCTGGAAAGAAAATTCTGAAAGTTTTCTTGATTCTTTTATAAACTTCCTTCTAGGAGCAATTTTCATTTGTTGTCAATCTCCTTGTGAGAAGCCAGCTCAGCTTAACGGCACAATCTAGACAGTAAATGCTCAGGTCTCAGGGGTTTGGTGAAGCAGTTTTCAAAATAAAGTAATTATCTCAGTTTAGATACTCTTATTTAACGATATTCTCTAGATAGGGTAAATTAGGCTTTCTGTTTTCTTTCTGTGTTTCCATCCCTAAAAATGGCAGCTTCTCTGTCTCTGCAAGGGGTTGTTTTAGGAAGAAATAGAAACTACAATGGGCTGTGAAATGAGATTGAGCAATGATTAATGATGTTTTGTAGAGGCTGTATGATTTTCTAGTAAGATCAGAAGTGGGGTGAGTGAAGGTGGCTATAGGAAAAACAAAGTTATGTTGTGGCTTAGCCTGTACTTGGACCTTTCTCCAAGTTTCTTTGTAGGATATTCTGGCATCTCATTCTACATGTCATCTAGTCATTCACTCCATTTGCATATGGAATCATTTAAACCAACAAAAAAACACCCAAATCTAGAGTTTCGAGTCAGTTACAGCTTTTTTCTACTGTCTGCATTGTCCCATTTTCCTTCCACACGGTGCCTAATTTTCCTTTAACTACATTCTCAAGGAAAAAATAATTTTAATAGTTTAAATTCTGTCTTGCATGGCTGTAAATAATTTTTATTTCAAGTTAGTAGCCACCTTATGATGATGGTTAGCAGGTTTGTCATTAAAGGCAGCTAGTACTGCTTGTCATAAGCTATTGACCTGTAAGCATTATAAAAATGCTATCTGATTTAAACCTGTTTCAATCTGCTTATTTTGGTGTTAGTTTCTTTTTTCTCTCTTAAATTATCAAATGGTACTTCACTTCACCTACTTTTATGCAAAACTAAACTAAAATAAAGGTGAGACAAGAGTGATGCCTTTTACTTACACATTTATTCACTTTTACAGCAGCAGTGGGATTAGTTCAGATTTATGAATAATCTGAGGTAGTAAAATTGTATAAAAAAACAGTCTTGAATTTAATTTTCTTATTTTCTGCTGATAGAATCAAATGTTACTATGATTATTTTTACCTAGATTGCTAGGTAAGAGGAACACATAAAAAACAATTGAAAAACTTTGAAAAATTTTGAACATGCTGCTTACAGCATTCATGAATATTTCTATTGGAAGTGGTTGTTTGTTTTTCCCAAGCTATTCTCTGATTTTCGTTGGTCATGTAGTACCTTGAGTAGCAATGCAGTCCCAGCTAATCATTTGTATTTTCTTAATCAGGCACTGGATCAAAAGTCTGATCAGAACCGTTGCCATTTTACAAGCATCTGCTATTTTCGTGATTGCTTTTTACTTTCATCTGCATGTTAGTACAAAGATTTAATTAAAGTAATTAAAATAACAGATAACAGATGTGATCTACTCCACTAAAAGTCAGCACTCTGAGATTCTTCTATAGATTAAAAGAAATCAATAGAACTGTATTTCTGTAATTTATTTCAATTATTTTGTGTATTGAGTTTGGTTGATGACAGTTGTCTTGCACCTTCTCGACAGTGAATATCATAGGAATTCTCAGAAGTAACTACCGCCTGTGCAAAAGAAATTTTGGAGGTGTGAAATTCCTGCCTTCTTCTGGAATCAAACTGACAGTCTCCTCTCCTGTTCCTTCCATTCCTGTTTTGTTGCATTAAATAATACACAGTGCTATGCTCTTGGATGTGTTGTCAGCAGCAGAGTTAGAGACTGGAATCACTAAACCTTATATACTGTCATGGTAAGCTCATCAATCTCAAGCATACTGCACAGTGAATGAAATGTGACTTCATAATTTCCTGGGAAAGCAAACTGCCATGTTTTGATTGTTCTGTGCTCAATGTTCTAACTGTGGCTGAGTGTCTTAAATCTTCACCTTTTATAGGGTTTTATGTTTGTAAAAAACTGTATGCATACAAAAGAGAGGAAAAAGAAACCCAGGAAAAAAGGTATTTTTCTAGAAAAATCTAATTAGAATTAAATATGTGCTAATTAAATAGCTTGTGCTCACCCTGATGTCATTTACTGGCTGATGCCAAATAGACTTTTTCTGTTAGCAGGATAGTCAATATAAAACATGATGTAAATTATGGAGTAAATGTGTCTGATATTTCTCTGCTAATCGTGTCTTTTTTTTCTCCCAGTGTTCACAAGTACTGGGTCTCTCTTCACTTCTCTGTTAGTTAACCATATGTTCTTATTCTGTTTCTCACTGCATAACAATTCTGTCTCTGTCTCCAGTTTCTGAATGTGGCTGTATTTTAACTTTAGAATCCCCTCTGGTTGTTTCTACATGAACAACTCTTCTAAATTACAAATGTAAAATCATTCAAAGAAATTTAAGTCCAACGTGTTATTCTAATGCTGAATCAACTAACATAAATTTAATAGTGAAACCACAGTAAACCTGCTGGGTCTGAAAAGGAGAATGTTATTTTGGCTCCAAGAGCATTGAAAATTAGTTGGGATGCATTGTATTTATTCCTTCAGCTTACACATCACTATATCACTACAGAGAAAAAAAAGATTAATAATGGAATAAAGTAAATACCATATGATTGGAGTACTAATTAAAGAACGTCATCAGGCTTTGGTAGACCACAAGACCACAGGTTAAAATATGTTTAAAACTGATTTATTGCTTCTGTCAGAGATCTGAGAAAGCACCTCAGCTGGTGTTTATCAGACGAGAAAGGGAGCAATTTGTGATATACAAAGAGGTGTAGTATAAAAGCCCATGTGCACATGGGGTTCACAGGAGTCTGTGCTGGGAATGGCTGAAGATTGAGAAGCGCAAAATCCTCATCCCTAATGGGCAAAAATACCATTTTCTCACTCATTTCTGCCTGGTTGCAGTAAACAGAAGACAGAATATATTCCCCAACCTACTTTTGTAGCGTGGATATAAAATTGATACTGAAGGATGGTCTCCTTTCAATACTTTTGTTTGCTTTCACTGTTTCAATTGCTGCATTTCACCAAAAATGAGTTTCTGCATGCTGGATTTCAGTCAAGTGTGGTCTCAGCCAAAGAAAGCTAAATGACTGAACAGCCTGCAACTACTATGGGAAAGATGTAGAATAGATGGCAATCTCTACGCCAATAGTAATGCTATCTGTGGTCTCATCTTTTACCTTTTCCAGATTTATGCTAAGGTAGATAAGAAAGGGAGAATTTTGTGTGATGACTTTTGGGCTTTTTGAAAGCGGGTAAATAAGCAGTGCCCTGTCTTTTTAGTCAGAGACTGCAGACTTGTGAATGACATGAGGTCAATATTTTGAAGACACTTGATCAACTTAAAAGAAAGATGTTGCATTTGATGATTTACCTGTTATGAAAAGATTTAGCATGATAATCTTTGCATCTTGTTCAGTCTGAAAAGGCTCAAGGAGAAATGACTCCTATAGATGTTGCTGGGTTTTTTTGAGTCTGTTCTTGCTCAGCACGCTCTCCTTGATTCCAGGAATAGGAGAAGAAGAAAATAAGGGAAGAATGCTGGTGTAGTGACTCTTGAAGCATCCTATAGTGAACAACAATTTGCTGACACAATCTTAATTTTAGTGCCTGAATGTGCACTCCAAGGTGTGCATCAAGGATGTTGACAGCTACTTCAACCTTCATTCCTTTCAGCCTTTGTTTGCCTCCTCTCTGTTCCCTGCCCCATTCTTTTGGGGCTTTAAATTAAACAGTAGGGAAACAGAAGTGTTTTCAGAGAGGAAATGATGAAGGGAAGGGAGTGTGCAGTTTGATTTATTTAAGGTGGAGAGGAAGAGTTTGGGTGTTGAAACTCGGGAAAAGTTCAGATCTTACGGTTTAGAGGAATAGCAGATAAAAACTTCCACAGGTCTTGGCAAAACAATATTTCTGTGTTCTTCCCTATACATTAGTTTCTATCACAGCTCACCAACAAGACTTTTAAAGGTCCCCTCCAACTCTAAGGATTCTGTGATTCTATTAAAAAAAAATAGTAAAAAAAAGAATCTATTTCTGATGTAAGAATTCCTTTACTGGGTGCTGTAGAAACAAAAGTATACTCATGGCATCACCAAGGCAACACACAAATAACATTGTAAGTGTGCTTTCATTATCGGTGTGAGGAACTCTGACATTATGGGCTGAACAGTTGCAGTGGCAGATGTGTATGAAGATCCATATTCTTTGGTTTATGGTCATAAGTTACAAGGCTGTCATGCAGAACGATTGTGTAGGAAAGACTGTAATTAGTTGGCTGGGTTAGTAAACAGGAACAGAAAAGAATAACAATTTCTGTCATTCATGAAGAACTAGAAATGCGAGCTTTTCAAAGTACCAGAACAGAGTCCAGGATGCTGTCCAGGATGCTGTATATTCAGTAAAACTAGTAAAAGTACGATACATGGCTTAATGTAGCTCTTGATAAGCACAAGACAGGGGAAAATGACCACCTGTAGCTTCTTATTCTCCAAGGGTTCTTTAAAATCAAAAATTCTGGAACAAAAAAAAATATATAAAAAGATTGTTTTGTATAAAAATAGCGAAATTTAATTTAAAAAAATCCCTTTATATGCCAGGGAGTAAAAGAGTAGAAATCTTCCTCTTCCTGTATAACGTTTTCAGAGAACCTTGCCTTAACATTTTTAACTGCATAAATTAATATATGAGATCTAGGAGTTTCATTTCTGCAAGCCTGCACACTGTTATTAAAGATGTCTTAGATTTTGGAAAATGGCAAGATTTTTAGTTACTTGACCAATCTTTTAAAGAACCACTTTCATAGTAAGGGAAGATGTTGTCAGTATAAGCAATGTTTGCATGGACAGAAATAAGCAATTTATCTTGAGCTCTGGAAAGATTTGTGTGCAGATCTTGCACATGTTTTTGCCTGAAGCCCACCCAAATAGATAACAATTCATTTCCTTCCGCTTCTTTCTTCACAATAAATTGAATTTTTAAACGTGTTAAAATAAGAAATCTTTAGAAAAAAAGCTTTGCGATTTTAATATATTAAATAGGTTCAGAAAATGTAAAACAGTGATATTTGTAAAAACTTATTTGTTGGCTATGAGAAATTACATGTCAGCAGTTAATTGTCTGATTCTCAGGTGAACACAGCATGATTAGGAGATGTTCCTGCTCAGATATTGAGTCATAGCCTCTTCTTTTGTCTACATAGCAGTAAGTGTGGTGCCAGAAGTCTGCTTCACTGTGCACATACAGTGCTCCCAGAGACTCAGACCTCTAGTACTGAATTTGTGTTTCAAGAGCTGCAGTGACTTTTACGAGGGAACACAGAGTGCAAATACTATTGAAGTTCAACAGCAGCTTGACTGCTCTATACATATGCCTACAGTCACAATTTTTTTTAATGCTGTTGAAGTTTCATGACATTGGCCAAAGAAGCTTATACTTACAAAATGCAATATTTCTGTGTTCAATGATATGTGTATAACCAAGAAGTTTTGTGGCATACTAAAGAATAGAAAGTAGTGAGGAGAATGTATGGTATTTGAAGTGATTCCACCACCTAGATGAGATGGTTCATAGTAACGCAGTAACACCATTTTTATACAGACTTATTTGGTCTAAAATAAATTGAAACAATTTGGTTGTTTGTTCACTTGTTTTAAAGGAAATGGTTTGTGGATTTTTTGTTGGTGATCCTTAAAATAACTTCTGCTTGCTGCTTTGAAACAAAATGAGCAGTTATGATTCTGTATGTTCAAGTCTCATTTTATTTTCTTTTATGAAATGAAAAAGAATCTAGGATGATATTGTAGTATGACCCCAATTCTATATCCTTCACAGTGTGTGCTCCACTTCTGAGATTTGAATGCTATTTGAGGACTTAGTTTAGAAGCAGGCTTTCCTTGGGTCCTGCACTTGCATATCTTAGGATAAAATCCTGATATGTCATTGCCAAATTCAGCACATGTTGCAACTTTCTCTGCTTGATCAGATTTTATTAAAGGTGACGGGTAATGGAGTCTGCAAACAATCAAGGCCTTATATTGACACAGGAGGACATTTTAAATGTCATGCAAATGAAACCTGGTGACATTTATCTTTGGTTTTTTTTTTTTGTGTTTACTTGTTTGTTTTTTTTAATTAACATGAACTTTGGAAGTGGAGGAAACAGTTTCCATTTCCATTGTGGCATTCGGTGAAAGACACGTTTCAGTTTTCCTCCTTCGTCTTTTCATTAACAATCAGACATAAAATGGACAATAAATGGAAAAAGTTTTGGAAATGTATGCTACTTCTGGCAGAGAAGTCATTGACTTGAAAAGTGGTATGTATCTGTGTTTATGGAAGCTGTAAAAATGGTAAGAATATTCATCCACTGAGTGGTTCAATTCTATTTGCCTGCAAGAAACTGGTGAGATTTTGATAAACTTTATGCAAGGCTGGATAGCTGGGACTACCAATCCCTCACCTTTCACTGCTGGGATGAAAAGCTAAAGGATGTTATTACTTTTGTCAGAAATAGACAGACAGACAGCCTTCTTGAACCTCACGTGGTTTGCAAAAGCTTACTTAAGAGAGAAGTTAAATTTGTAGTTTGATGCTGTCAATTTATTCAGTAATACTAAATCACTCATTAAAGATTTATAAGCCTGCTGTGTGCACTGCAGTTGATTATATACTTTTGCAATAAGACTTTCATTATACAAATACTATTATGGGACGATTTAATTTAATATGAGTATGCTTTACTTAACTGTCTAGTCTTACTGTTCTGCCTCATAAAAATGAGTCTGTATGGGTGTAGAGAAGGCTTCCCTAGGAAACCTATTAATGTTGCTCAAAACTTGCACTGAAATACAAAAGCAGTTGTACTCCAATTAAAATTGTGTTGCATTATTATTTAACTCAATATAAAGCTTAGACTGGCCAAAGCTATTCCATCAAATATTTCACATGTAGCTGACAAGCAGCTGAAGTGTTTTTGTCCACCTGAAATCTGAGAAAGATATGGTTTAAAACCTAATCACTTTTAATTTCTGAGGTAATGTGATCTATTCTCTTGGTCTGCCTTTTGCCCAAGCACAACACCAGAATCACAGAATGGCTTAGGTTGGGACAGACCTTCAAGATCATCTACTTCCAACCCTCCTGCCATATGCAGGATCTCCACCCGTTAGATCAGGCTGCCCAGGGCCCCAGGGCCTTGAACGTCCCCAGGGATGGGGCATCCACAGCTTCTCTGGGCAGCCTGTGCCAGTGCCCCTCCACCTTCAGTGTGAAGAATTTCCTTCCAACATCTAACCTAAATCTCTCTCCTTTTAGTTTAAAGCCATTCCCCCTTGTCCTATCACTATCTGCCCATGTAAAACATTGGTCTTCCTCTTTATAAGCTCCCTTCAAGTACTGGAAGGCCACGATGAGATCTCCCCAGAGACTTCTCCAGGCTGAACAAGCCCATCTCCCTCAGCATTTCTTCATAGGAGAGGTGCTCCAGCCCTCTGATTATCTCTATGGCCTTCCTCTAGACCCTCTCCAACAGCTCCACATCTTTCGTGTGGTGGGGGCCCCAGGCCTGGATGCAGCACTGCAGGCGGGTCCTCATGAGGGCAATGGAAATTATATACAAGAAATATGTTTACCATATATATTATTGCCAGTAAATTTATACTGCAACTTAAAAGCAAATTATATCTCAAACACGATTAAACATATAAGAGTAGAAATAGGCTGTTGTGGAGATGTACAATTGTCAAAATATAGAAATAACATAAAACATCGAGAATAACAATATCTACGGAGTCCAAGTAGAAGACATATATTACTAACTTGAGGAGAAATTAATTTGTAATTACAAATTTTTGGATTTGATATAAACCTAGGGATTTTCAAGCTTACTTTGAATACAGACATGCTTAAATAGGGAAGTACATAGTAGCAGTATGCCTGCAATGAAGAAATAAAGTTTGCGAACCAGGAAGGATTAAGATTTTGCTTTAGCTGAAGGAAGTACCGGTAGAAATACAGATGGCACAAAGTGGCTAGGAATAAATTTAGGCTAGAAATAAGGTAACTGTCAGGAAAGTGAGATTTCAGAGCAGGCTTCCAACAAGATGAGCTGGAAAAATTGATTTTGGTTACTTTTTTGGAGGAATTATATGGCTTTGGTGGTAGTAGAGGATTTTTGTTGATCATACAGCAAAATTAATGGAATCCTTAACAATAAGATACAATTGAATAGCCTTTGCTAGTTTGGGCTTCTGTTACTGAGTTTGCAGTCAGGATCTTCCAGACGTACTTGGACTGCTTACTATAGTTTCACTTGACAATCCGACAAAGCAGCTGCTATTTCTGCTGAAATAATTAATCTATATGATAGAATATTGTTTGTGGCTCCCGTGAACAGATAAAGAAGTAATGAAGGCAGAACTTTTAGGAATCAAACCAGAACTGCTTGGGATACAGTTGCCTTTGAGAAATAAAGGGGATGATTGTTAGTCATAGGAAAAAAATACATTGTGAAATTTTGTCTATGTTCTGAAAAAAACTGCTTAATTGATAAATTTAAATGAAGAATACAACACTTGTGAGAGCTGTAAATGTGTTTGTGGATGTGTGCACTTTTTATTTTTTTTTATTTTTTTTTAGGATATTCTATTTTGCTTGATGATTGATCTGTGAAAATTTGGACTTAACCCCTTAACTTTTAACAGATTATCTACTGCCCCTGCTGGGACTTAAGTTCTGTTACAACATTGATTAACTGCATTATCAATTAGACAGTTTCCCGTTCTCCAAGGTTCTTAAAAGTACTTGGCTTTACTGTTTATTTAGACTCAGAGTTGTTTCTCTATATTGAGACATGTTTTATTTGAAGCTAAATGTTCTGCAGAATGATGTATCCTGGGAAAATAGCTATTTCTTTTTCCTCAGCTCTCAAACTTAAAACAGCAACAACAACAACAAGAACAAACCAAACCAAACTAACCAACCAACCCCCTCCCCCCCCAAAAAAAAATCCCTGTGCTTTCATACATGATGCTATTGGGCTTTGTTTTGTACTCCTTTCAGTAAGGTTGGGCCTGCACTAATGCAATGATTGATGCAATGGAAGATGTTGTAGAAATCTTGAAGTACACTGTCTGTAGCATTCAAAGGTATTTCAGAAAATGTCTTTGGTAAAATTAGAAAATATGTTAGAAGATAAGGCTCTTCTTTATATCATAGATGTCTCTTGGAAAATTAAGACTTCAAATAGGTTGAAAAAAAATCCTGAACACTATTTAATTTCCTCTTCCACCCAATCAAGTGAAAGCGGGACAATGTAATGAAATCTTTCTCATCATGGAAGGAAACAAAACTGGCTGTGCAGACACATTATAGCTTTTGGCTTTGGCCTGACTCATTTCACTCTTTTTTTTTCTCTTCATCTTTGTAACTTCCTTTTCCACACAAGTTCAGTATGTTCCCATTTCTGAACAAATCTTGGGTAAGAAACATTTTTTTTTTATTTTCAGTTGATAAAAATAAAACTGACTGTGGAAAGAACAATCACACTCTAATTTGAAATGAATTCAGCTAGCTTTTTATGCTCCTAAAATTAAAAACGTCAATGGCCAGCACGTTAAACATAATCAACTGGAGGGAATTGCATAGCATTCATGGACTCTACAAAATGTAGTGTTTCTCTCTAGTCACAAATGTTCCTCCAGATTTTCTTTCTTTTTCTGTATTATTATTTTCTTCATTTTTCATATTTGATTGGGTCTTCAAGTTTTATTATCTTAAATAAAATAACAAGATCTGTGTCATCCATCATAAAACCAGACATATCTGTTACAAGACAGTTGTAGTACACTATTATTGAGTTTTAATGTTAAAATATTTTAACTGGAAGCTTTTAACTTCAAAGTCTTTTTCTTGTTAGTAAGCCATACGAAAAGCAAAATTTCTCTGAGATGGACCAAAATTGTTGTCTTGGATTTTTGGGATTTCTTCTATTTTTGTTTGTTTGAGGGATTTGTCTTTATGCCCTCTCTCTTTCCAAGTGAAGCAGAGCGTTTGGGACAATTTTTAATGATCAGCAAAATATACCTAGGAGAGTTCTAGTATCAAATGTGTGATATAAAGCTGGAGATAGTCATAAAATGCACTGGTGGATGTGCTTGGGAGGGATTTTAGAAGAACTTAGTCTCCATAATGCATAATGTTCAAGAGCACTGAACTTGGCTTTCAAAACATGAGAGTTAGCCCTCATGAAAGAGGATTATTGCCCATCAAAATCATTATTAGTAATGCCTTGTGAGTCTTGATGGCATTTTTGCTGAATCCTCAATTGCCTGGTGTATGTCTAATTTAATGTCTGATACAGACAGAAAGCTGATGCTTTGAATCTCTTGTTAGACAGTGTAGGTTGGTTTATGAGAGATAGATTGCAAAATTGTGATATTTAAAATGGAAAATTTTGTTTGATACATGCTGTGTGAACAAGCCCTGTGTAGAAAGATATGTTATCATTATACAGAATTAATAAGGTGAAAAACTGAAGAGAAAAATGTTTTTCTACAGTTCCAATGGTAGGTATGGTTTACCAGAAACTGTTAGTTAAAAGAACACTAATGTAAGAACAGCAGCCACGGGCAAAAATGAGGGTTAATTTAGGCAGATATCACACCTTCTAAGCATTCACTAGAAGCTTTCGTGGATGTGAGTTAACACACCAAGTCTCTTCTTTAACTCACATAAACTTTCGTAACCATCAAGATTCTCGGCAAGAGTTCCACAACTCAGCCAGCTGTGTGTAGATGGTTTTTTCCTTTGCCTATTTTAAGCCTCACTCTTGTCATCTTCATTTGATGGCCCCTCCCTCTAATTTCTTTATTTGTTTTGGAGACTGAAGATAGTAATAAAGACAAGTCAGTTGAGTGACTTGCAGTGGAACAGCGGAGGTTTTGATTAGATATAAAGAAAATATTTTTCAGTGAGGAGAACTTAGAATTGGCACATTGCATAGAGAGCCTGTGCTATTGGTCTCCTTCCTTGGGTGATGACCCAACTGGATCACCCAACACCATCTAACTGGATGAAATTCTCACACTGTTCAGAATTCAGCGTTGATCCCTCTTTGAAGGACTAGACAACACCCACCTTTCCTCACAAGCTCAAGTAGTCCTTGGATTACTCTCTCTTTTTATGCTGATTATGAATATGATGAGGATGATTACTTTATTTAGCAACTCTTTGCAAAGAAGATTCTCTGTATCTAGAATCATCCTTCTTATCCATACCTGAATCTCTCTATCTGTTCTCTGCCCAGCCTATATTTGAGGTTGGGATTACTCCAACCTGAGGCATCCCTTCTCTCCAGCATGTTGATTGTACTACACAGCTTGGTGTCATCTGCAGACTTGCTGAGGGTGCACTCAATCCCACTGCTCATGTCGCTAACAAAGATGTTAAACAGTACCAGTCCCGTCAATGACCCCTGATGAACACCATCACACATCACTGATCTCCAACTTGCCATCAAGCCACTGACTGCAGCTCTTTGAGTGTGGCCATCTTGCCAATTTCTTATCCTCCAAGTGGTCCATCTATCAAATCTATGTCTCTCCAGTTTAGAGATGAGGATGTTGGCTGGGACAGTGTCAAATGCTTCACACAAGTCCAAGTACATAGCATCAGTTGTTCTTCCTTTATCCACCAATGCTGTAACCTCATTGCAGAAGGCCACCAGATTTGTCAGGTGTAATTTATCCTTAGTGAAATGATGCTGGCTGTCCCTAGTCACCTCTCTGTTTTCTGTATGCCTTTCCAGGAGGATCTACTTCACGATCTTGCAAGATACAGAGATGAGACTAACAGGACTGTATTTCCCTTTTTCTCCCTTTTTAAAGATGATGTTGCTTTTTTTTTTTTTTTTTTTTTTTGCCACCAGAAATATCATCAGACTGCCACAACTTCTCATGTATAAGTATAGTGGTTTAGCAACTTCATCCGCCAGTTCCCTCACAGCCCTTGGAAGCATGCTGTACGTTCAGACTCCTTACATAGTCTTGAACCTGATCATTTTTCCAGTTCCTGCCTTCCTTGTCTTTTAAACAATTGCTTATTTATGCAAAAGCCTTTTTTATTTCATTATCTTCCTAATTTTCTCAGAAGCCTTGGCAGAAAATCTTTAGCGAGTCCAGGTAGGTTATTAGCTAAATCACAATGATGTGACCCCCTTCAGAGGCTTTCATTGAGTTGACTGCAGTGATTTCCATTTAGAAAAGCTTAAATGGCTCTCTTTTCTAGAACAATTTTCTCAAAATAAATTTCTTTATATTGCATCTGCAAATTTATTTAACATGATTTTTCTCTTATATCTGACATACATTGCATTTTCCTTTGGTTTTTGTATAGTTGTATTTCTTGCAATCTGAGAAACAAGGAAGAACTAAAAGGCAATTAATATAAAATATTTCAAAATTATTTATACTATAGTCTATAAAGTGTACAATCATGCAAAAGGGCGTTCATACTCAGAGGAGATGTACAAAACTGAGGGACTGTGCTGTAGGAAGTAAAAAAAAATACATTTTTTGATCAGCATTAGAAATATTCTAAGAACAAAACATGTGTACATTTTAGTATGATAATAGTGCCTTGGAGGAATGTCTCTTTCATTCTCTTTTTTTTTTTTTTTTTTTTTTTAAATCGCAACTTCTATGCAGACACTTTTCTCTGGCAATTCCAACAGAGAGATCTGTGTATTCTGGAGAGAAGATACCTCAACACATCTCCAAAGTTCTTGTATTGAAATTCATTGTGATCTCAGATATAATCTTGTCTTTTATATAACTCCTGGCTGTTGATGTATAGCTGCCTCGTATTTATTATTTTTATGGTTTATCATGACTAGACTAGGAACTTTTCACTGAGAATGACTTTCTGAGGAACAGTATTTTTCCACAACAGTATTCAAGTTCTGGTTTATGAAAATAATAAGAACAGCACAATCTGGATTAGCAGTTTATTTAAATGTTCTTTTAAAATCATTTTCTGCCTTTTCTTATTATAAGTGTAGCTCTAGACTTCGGCTATACAGAACGTAATGTAAAACTAGAATCCAGTCACATGGCAGACTTCTGCAAGTAGGATTAAACGCCTTTGTTTACCATTTATTGCTAAATTTCATAGCTAGTTCTGTTACATAGAATACGAGAACTGAAGATTTCTGTAGAAAATTGTTGTGCTGAGTTTAGGTTTGGAGTAAATAAATAAGAAAATTAACCTCTTTGCTGAAATATTTGTGTAGGTTGAAGACTGCCTGGGGTTTATTATACTGCAAACCTCCGTAGCATGGAATATTGCAGTGGAAATCTTGAAAACATTTACATTATTCTAGTAAATGACTGTAGTCATTAAGAAACAATCTACAAGACGAAATCATAATTATACGTAGATTCTCTTACCTCTGTGATGGGGAAATCCTCTTTTGAATGTGATATGTCACATTCAGAGAAGCTATGGCCATTTTTAATATTGGCAGGAAATTCTAAACGATTCAAAATAAGACTTATGACTTTGTTATTTATAATGCAGTGCATAACTGTAAACCAAACTTTTTATTGATAAAGTTCCTAAAGTGTTCATAAACACTGACTCTGTATGCTGGCATGTCCCTCATGTAGAAAAATAGTTGCTGCAAGATTTTAAAAGGACCTGCCAATGCAATTTCTCATTTGCTCTTCTTGGCAAATAGATACAGGGACTGAAGAACTGCTGGGAGTTTGTTTCTCCAATATTTGGCCTTCTGCCATCCAAATATCAGATGTGTTCAATTAATTTCTGTTTACAGAGGCAATTAATTTAGGATTAATATTTAGTTGAAATTCTGACTAGGTTGAAAGGAGATAGGACCTTTGCCATTGGCTTAAGTGGGAGGACTTTAATTGATGTGCATCATTCGTTACTGTTATGTAGGACCTGTTGAAGATCTAAATCTTCCTATAGCCAGGGTGGAGATGCAGGAAATGCTTAATATGCTTTACTGGGCCTAATCTTCATTTATTCACTGCAAACTGGTAAATTATTTATTAGGTCCTGCAGTTTAGTTTTGGAAATATGATTTACTACTGATTCCTGAGGTGGAATATCACCAAAATTTAACTAAAAATGTAGTTAATGTCTTGGTGAGGCCTTTTTCTGCCAGAAGAACTTTCTAAATACCCATAGAAATGCAAGCGTCAATACCACTTTATTACAATCATTTTACTTCCTACTTCAGTTTCCCTATCTCAAATGTGAGTTGCTCTCCACCTTCTTTTTTTCTCAAGCTGTCACTAAACAGTGCTAAGCCAGGATATGTTATGGTAGATTCTGATGCTCTTCCTCCTATTCTTTCTAGAAAGAATGAAAGGGGCAGAACGGCTGTTGCTGCTCTAACTGCAAGTTTTCTGATTGACAGGAGCATCTGATATTCACTGGGTCAGAGCACCATGTTGCATTGCAATAGTATTGTTCATGATGCAGCAGATATTTTAGTGCTATATTCTCTTCTAAGGAAAACATGGAAAATATGAAAAATGCAGGATAAATCAAAGCATACCAGTGCTGTGAATAATTTACCATCTGAATCTTTTGGCATTGTATTCAAATTCAACATAATATGCAATTCTGAGTCTTGATTTCTTACTTGTTGCACTTTGTAATGGTATTGGATAAGAAGAATTGGTGTTTTCACTTACCAGGTTTTCACTTTAAACGTAAGAGTAGAACCATATAACATATTTGCCAATATGAACCGTTCTTATCATGAAAGAACATTTTTGATAATGAATGTTAGGTATTTTTTTCTGATCCTTTATCAAATCCTTTTCCAAACTCAATGGAACAGATTCTATACTTCCTGGTTTTATACCAATATAACTTTCTACAAGTTCAAAGTTCTTTTTCTGAGGTCAGAAGCTGTCCCTTATTCTTCATAGCAACTAATTTCAGTTATATCAATAATCAAAAGTTTGCATAACGGCGTATTTATTTAGTGATATTACACACACATAGATGAAGTCAATGAATAATCCAGCTTGCGTTATTTCCAACCAACTGTGATCTTCCTGAACTCCATTGCTACTACTTGATAGAATTCTTAGATTGGACTTCAAAAACAAATAAGAATACTGATGTATTGAAATTAAACATGCAAACAGTTTATGTATAATTAGCTACATTATGTATTTGTATTTCATTTTGTATTTGCATTTTGTATTTGTATTTCACCTGAAATGTGTGCTGGCTATGTTGCAGAATGACTGTAAGCAGACCAAAGCAGTCTTACAGAGTTTATAATGTCAGTTTATCAATAAATGAGAGAAAGCAATAAGAGGAGGAAAGGAAAGAGACATAAATGAGTGCAAGAACGGTTGTATTTATGATTAGGTTCATACTCACCCTTTAACACTGTTAACATTTTGACACTGAGATTGTTAGAGCAACACATCAGGAAATATAAAGCTAGACAAAAGTGCTAAGAAATCTTTACAAATGTATATTACAGTGGAATTTCAGCAGTTTAATGACTGCAGGTCAAAATTCAGTTTTGATAAAGGTGTGAGTTTTCTTCCTAAAAAAATATATTTTATTTTAATTAAACCTGAATATAATTTTACAAAATGCCCTAGTACAGAGCTCTCTCTCTCTCTATTTTTTTAAAAAAACACCTCTAGTTGCCTAACTGCAGGTTGTTTTTTGCTTCAGATGTATTTGTTATCTAGCTATTAGCTAACTCTCCTTTTCATATTTCTGTCTATTCTATGACTATTAATCTCTGTACTCAAGAAGACTGCTTGTTTAAGTGCAAGTGCAAAGAAATACAGTGTTAAATTCACACCACCATTGTCTGACCATTGCATTTCAAAGTTACAACCCAGGATAATGCAATATGAGGTCACTGTCACTAAACTTTGGTTTTGTTTGTCTTGCTGAGATCACAGAGCTGATTCAGTTGTTTAGAAAAACCTTGCTTCTGGGACTGTGGATGGGGGTTAGGATGTGTTTGTCTGTCTCACTCCAGTTCACTTGATCTGAAGTCTCTTCACAGACCTTTGTTTGGGGACTCTACCTGGATATTTTCCTTGTCTTTTATGGCCCGTGATCATCTTCCACCACACAAGTCGTAACTAGGCTTTGCTCCAGCAGTTAGGAGAGCAATCAACATATGAAGTGCCACTGGATGCAGGAGGGAAAGAACAAGCAGTATAGGATGAATATGACCTAGAGTCTACTCATGGAATCTCAACTACTAGCTCAGATCACGTTGCCTTGCCTCAGTGCTGAGTAGGGGGACATTGCAGCTAGATTTTATTGCATGGGATAATACCCAGAAACACGGGTGCAATGAATAAATAGGAATCTTTATAATGAAAGTACTATGTACTTAATAAGGTTGCCACAATGCTCTCTAAAACAAAGCAAAAGAAAACCAACTCCCTGTTAGAAAAGTGACTCATCCAACGCCTACTCTGAAAGCCCTTCGGTCTTTGGCAACATATTAGATGGTAAGACATGGGTGGACCCACTGCCCCCTGGCACAGCAGGGAAGGAGAAGGGGAAGGCAGAAAGCCAGTTAGGCCCAGAAATATGCCAGGATGAATTTCCTGATACAGAGAAATTCGTCCTTGGTGTCCCACCTGTATCACAGTCCTGTTATTCAACTGCTGTATCACTGATATTTGAGCAAGTCCAACCTTGAAAAACAAAACTGTTCTTATCCCAGGAACCTGTAAAAGAAATGCAGATAAAGGCATAAAAAATTACAGTATGTAATTAACTTGGAGGTCTGCCGAGAGTAAGATTTGTTTTTATCGTGTTCATGTATGCTGAAATCTCAAGAACAATATAAGGAATGATATATGCCATTTGAAAGAATAAATTACATTTAAAATATTTTAAAATTTGACAACTAACGGAAGGAATTTTCTTCAAATAAAGTGGCATATCAACAGCTGTTAGTTTCTGAATTGTTTCTAAGCAGCATTTTGAAGAGATTTCAAGATTATTTTAAGCTATTCACTGGTAGCTCAAAATGGCATTAGTTGCACTTCAATGCTCTTTCGATGTTTGACGAAGCCTGAGGGACTTAAAGTTTCCTGTCTTGTGCTGGAAGGCAGATCGAAATAGCCCTGAATACCTGGAGCAGGGTTAGGAGATGAGGGAATAAACTTCCTGCTGCATCACCACTGAGAAAGCAATCTATATCGTTTCCACAGGTTAGTTCAGTAATTTATTACTTTTATTAACACATTCTGTGTGATGGAGATCATTAAGATAAGCGTAATCACACCTGATTCTCTCAGAGAAATACCAGATAAAGAGACTTTTGGATCCAATTCACTATCATGGATCCAGTCAAGGCGTTTTGCTTTGTGTTTTCTTTGGATTTCCTTGCAAATTGAGGGTGTCTGTATTTGAGGGCAATATAATGTAAAGAATAAAATTAGCAATTGCAGAGCTACTAGATACTGAATGGGATTATAGTGATCCTGAAAGCAGTACAGATGTTTCTGAAAAGGCAAAATGTAAATGAAGGTCAATGTACTCCAGAACAATGAAATGTTGCTTCTAGTGTTTAATTGATTTTAAATTTTTTGTGGTTATTGCATCTATGTTTGTCAGAGGTATGTGTATGCCTTTTAAATACTGTATAGATCCCCAAGTCAGTGGAATCTACATTATATACAATGCAGTAGACATGAAATATGCATACTATATTTTGCAAGTATGTCTGTTATCTTCCTCTGTATTAGCCATCATAGAATTATATAAAAGAAAAATGGCTACATTTGTTCTTACCAAAGGGATAAAAGTAGGACACTGCTGTTAACATTATGTAGGCTGGAATAAACTGTACAGTACTTGTAGAGGAATCCTGCAGCTATCCAGAGATTGATGAGTCACTAGTGGTTGCTGTCTGCTTTTAAGAATAATTGCTGTGTTATTGGAACTGAAGTGTTAGGCTTCTTGAGGTGGTGATAGTAGCCATTGATGGAGAAATTGCATTTCTGTACATGATTGCTAAATGTTGCTTAAGGTCAGTAGTGTTAAAACAGTAGATAAACATATCTGACTCTATTTTCATAATTTCTTTTGATTTAGTCTAGAACGATACTTCAAAGTCTTGTTTCCTGGCATTTGTCTATTAACATGGCTCCTATGTCATCACTTGTTAGAGGAGACCGTTGTGGGCAGACTTACAGTGACTAGTATTCTGGTAAAAATTTATCTTCTGACATAGTCCAACATGGAGCTTTCTGTAAAGGAGAATCAAATGAAATCAAGATTGGTATCACAACCTGTGCATAACAGTTTACCTAAGAGAACTCTATTCTTAAGAGCAGGTGGGAATCAATGTACATACCTTCTGTCTGCTGCACTGACTTTGCACTGGATCATCAACGGTCTGATGATAACAATATTTAGTGAGATATATATGAAATGAAAGATGAGTAGATAATTTAATAAGCAAATTTTTGAAAGGCCAAACTGAAAGAAGAAAGATCAGGAGAAACAATGGATTGAAAGTTGTGGAGGACTAGCATCAGCAAGAGATATTGTTGGCAGTTCCTCCTCTGTCAGAAAGCCTTTTAGCCAAAGGAAGGAAAGCTGTAAGCACATGTGTGTAGCTGGGAAACCCAGAGGATGAAGAATGGTAACCAAAAACACATTAGAACATTCTTAATGAAATAAAACATTAAAAAAGTCAAATTGAGGTTTCTCTAATCCAGCAAGGAAAAATAAACTCCCTGAAATGCTCAGAAATTTTGCTGTTTTGGTGGTCTTTTCTCTGCTTATGCTGCATACATAGAGAGAGAACATGTCATAACATAAGCATGTCATTGCTTACTTCACTGATGCTGAGAATCAAATAAGCTATATTTTCAGTGGACTGCAGATCATTTTGTCATTCCATTTACATGAGAATTCAAGAGAAAAACATGAAAGAAACCCGTGAAATATCCTCGAATTTTATTTTGTTTTGTTTTATTTTATTTTCAGTTTCTGTTTATATATTCTGTTACAAATACAGATACTTTAAAAACATGCAAAATGTATCATTTTTGGGATCTGTATGTTGTTTAGTTAGGTGCTCTGGTTTGAGCCGGCAGGCCTAAAACATCACACAGCCTTTCGCTCATATCCCCCTCCTCCCTGGGATGAGAGAGAGAATTGGAAAAAAAGTAGAACTTGAGAGCTGAGATAAAACTATTTACTAAGATAGAAAAGGGGAATAGAATAAAATAATAGTAATGATTATTATATACAAAATAAGTGATGCACAAAGAAATTACTAACCACCCACTGACTGATGCCCAGCCAGTCCCCAAGCAGCAGCCCCTCCCTGGCTAATTCCCCTCCCTTATATTACATGATGTCAGACGGTATGGAATACCCCTTTGGTCAGTTTGGGTCAGCTGTCCTGGTCCTGTCCCCTCCCAGCTTCCTGTGCCCCCCTAACCCCTTCACTGGCAGAGCAATACAAGAAACTGAGAGACTGAAATGTTCTTAGCTCTGTTCAGCTCTGCCAGATATTATCAGCTTTCTTTGTCTTCTAGAACCAAAACACAGCTTCATGTCAGACACTGTGAGAGAAAGTAACATCTGTTTCAGCTAGAAACTAAGACATTAGGCAATAGTAGAAGACTGAAATAGTGATTTGTAAGCCTATTTTAAATATTTTTCTTGGCAGTTTTTTTTTACAGACCTGTACAAGACCACATTTTTATGACGGACTTTTGAGAAGTATCTTTAATAATTCATCATTACTTTAAGTACTAGAAAACTTTTCTACACAAGCAGACTTCAATTAATTTGATATTCTTGCCAGCGTGTCACTATTATGGAAGAATAATCAGTTCACAAATTTTTCTTCTTCTGCACAATTTGAGGCAATCCTACAAAATAGAAGTGACTCTTCTTATAGTACCACTGAGGGAAATAATGATTTTATACAACATGCATTAACTTATCTGCATTCCTACAAAATAATTTTGAAATGAAATATTTCAAAAAGAGAAAAGAGAAGAGAAGAGAAGAGAAGAGAAGAGAAGAGAAGAGAAGAGAAGAGAAGAGAAGAGAAGAGAAGAGAANAAAAGAAAAGAAAAGAAAAGAAAAGAAAAGAAAAGAAAAGAAAAGAAAAGAAAAGAAAAGAAAAGAAAAGAAAAGAAAAGAAAAGAAAAGAAAAGAAAAGAAAAGAAAAGAAAAGAAAAGAAAAGAAAAGAAAAGAAAAGAAAAGAAAAGAAAAGAAAAGAAAAGAAAAGAAAAGAAAAGAAAAGAAAAGAAAAAGGGAAAACATTTGACCTGGGTCACTAACCCTTTAAGTAGTATAGCGTGAAGAAGAAAACCAGTGATGGTAAATAAAAACATGACATAGGAAAGAAGTCATCAAAGTACATTACAGTTTTTAACTATTGATAGAAAATACTACCATTAAAGAAAGTGCTGCACACAGAAATAGAATGCCATAAAATATAATTCCATTATTGTCACAGATTTGAGTTTGCAAGGTTCAGTCAATGCCTTTGTTGCCAATTAGCTAGAATAATTAATATTCTAATGATAGTATTATATTCAATCACTTTACTGAGGATCTGGAATTTGCTGAGAAAAAGAAGGAAAAACTTGGGATAATACATCTGGTTGTTAGTTGTCTTATGAATCCTGATTGCAGCAGTATTCAAGTTAATTTTTGATTTGATTGTGAAGAAGGGCAATATGAAGTGAATTGCAAATAATTGCACTAAGAAATGATGACAGGTATGGTAACTGAAACATTTACTTGCAAATAAGATTAAATTTGCTCTAGATAGTGAAAAGGAGAAAACTTTAATATGCTGTTATCACGCCTGTGATTTTCCAAGAGAATGGAACCTATGACATTGCCAGAAATGCAGTGAATGAGTAAAGGAAAATAATGATTGTTAAGATGTCATTGCACAGATACATACTAGAGTAGCAATATTTTAATATGAAGTATTTTGGCATGATTCTACCTCTGAAATCCATTACACTGAAACCATCATGGATGGTTTCCAAACAGATTTCCATGCAGCACTTCTGAGTAATTGCTGGTTCACATAGATGTTAAGATGATAGACACAGAGCACTGATAGCTGCTACAGAATGCTATAAATATTATTTTACACCAGTCTGGCCAAGAATCAGATGTAAGTAGCTGATAGCTGTGATAATGACTTTACCTGAAACCGAGGTAAAAGCTCTTCTCTTGTACAGTTTAATGAGCTCTGTATATTCAGTGAGGTGAGAGAAATGACAGCTACTGATTCATTATTTAGTCATAAAAGTTATTTCTTAGACCAATAATATGTAATTCTCTTCTAGTACTAATGACTTCCTAAAGAAAAACTTGATGGAAACATTTGATTTCCCTCATCTTCCAAAGCATGTCTTAGAGGAGAAGCTGTTATGATACAATATCTACAAAAAAAAAAAAAATAATTTGACATGAAATAGGAAAGCTTGCCCATACCAAGTGAAAATTCATTTTCTATTTTACAGGTTCATCTGGGATTAGAAATTCAAATATGAATACTTAAGTGAGAGATTATTTAAGATTTTCAGAATAAATTGAAATCAGAAATAATATGCTTTTCTAACCTGATGGGATTTCCCAATGAATTCTGAAGTTCAGAACTTTGGAGAATACATAGCCTCCTTTCATACTCCTTTCCACATTGCTGGACCACCCTTGAAAGAAATAACCTTTCCCTATTCCCAGTTTACACTGTGCTGCAGTTTATGGTTGCTGCCTCTTGACCTTTTACTGTGCCCCTCTGACAAGAATCTGTCTCTTTCTTCTTCACTTCCCCCTTCTAGTGCATGGAAGACTGAAATTATCTCCCTCTATGTGTGAATCCTTTCTTCTCCAGGCCAAAGCAGCCCATCTCCCTCAGCCTCATTTTGAATGTCATTTGCTACAGTCCTCTGACCACACTTTTCCTCTGCTAACTCTCTCCAGATTGTCCTCATCCCTCTTGTTCTGGGTAGGCCCTATGGTGGATCCAGCAAAATTTGGACAAATTTGACCCAAGTATGTTCATTATCATAATATGTTCATTGTAATAATGTGCAAAATTTGTCAAGAGGGAAATCCAGATTGGAAATCCAAAGCTTTCACAGTTCACAGTCTTCTAGAAAAGACTATTCTTCTAGTCTATCTAGAAGAAAAAAAAAAAAAAAGATGCAGCAACTCAAAGCTTGACGTCATTTATTCAATTTCTTTCTTTCTTTCATTCAGTTAATAATCTCTGGGATGATGACTATTATGGAAAATGTGAAAAATTATTCTGAATTGCTGACATACACTCCTAATTCTCTCTTTCCTGTAATTAATTCCTAGTTTGGTATTAGACATCACTCCTCCTGCAAGATAGATCCTCTAGTTTTTCTTCAGTTTAAAAAGAAAAATAGTGAAATTACTTACTTGCTAATGTAGTTGACTTTCTATGCATATAGTCTATTAAGAGTGTACCAAAAAGGGAAAGTTCTAAAATTCTCACCAACATGTTTTGTAATAAGGAAGTGAGACTTTTAATTGTTTATTCTGAATCAGCAGCATAACTTTTCAGTGACTAAATAAAAGCTAAGATATTTTTGATCATTTTAAAACATTTTTGTTGTAGAAATAGGCAGGGAGGTACTAAGATTTTTTTTTCTTTTTTTTTCTTTTTTTAAAAAGATCAATTTTAGAGTCTTTAAGGTAGTTGCTAATGGCCTACAACTTTACTTAAGAATGTTATTGTTTACAGTCTTACTTGCCCTTGCTAATGTGTGCTGTGGAATGTAATACTGATGTTGAGATACTTCCAGTGCAGCTGTTTATATGATTAAAAAAAAAATTGTTGCTTAAAGTTGATTAAAAAAGAAGTTCACATCCTGACTTCCAATTAACATCATTGCCAGAAAATTAAAAGCCATCTGGTCTGCAAGGCCTGACTGGAATTCTTACATTTGGATTGCCTTATCGTTCTGCACAAATTAATATTTCATTTCTTTCAATCTCTTCCTAGTGAAAATTAAAATAATAAGAAATACATAGGTCACTTCAAAAGTAACGGCTCCTATTTATTTCCATGGAAACTTCATGAAATTGAAATTGCAATGCCTCTTGCAATACCTACAGATATGATGAGCGCAATAACACTAACTGACAGAGCAAATTCTCAGCTACCAAACGCTCTTTCTTAACATAGTCACCACCAGTAGCTAGCATTTTCAACAGCAATGAACAAGAGCCTCCATTCTGCTTTCATAAAAATCTGCACCAGTAGAGGTGACTCACTGTCACTGTTGCCACTGCTGAAACACACCACCCACCACCTCACTGTGCTCACATCCACCGTTTGGTCTCCATAAACATTCAGCAAGTGTTGATGAATGTCAATTGGTTCCATTTTTTATGCATGGAGGAATTCAATTGCACACCTTTGCTTCATTGCAATTCCATGTCAGACACCATTTGGTCAGACTGCCCCTCTGCTGCAATCTGTTGCACAGCAACAAAATGGAATGGAATATTGGTGGGAAGGTTCAACCTTTAGAGACATACCACCAACATCCGCCTCTGATGTTGTGGGTCAACATTAACGTAATAAAATAGAAGCTTTGTAGAAAGCTTACCTTCATTTCAGACCCCTTTTTCAGTACATACTGAAAAACTTGCACAGCATTACAGTAGCATCCTTTGGTGTTCTTGAAGAACATAGTTACTTCCATATCTATACAAAAATGAAAGGACATAGATCTTTGTATCTGTATTAGAAAGAAACAATGTATACTTCATTCATTTATTTACTATATAAATAAAACTAACATCTTAAAGTATGTTAAAGTTTTAACATTTCCATTAAGAAAGTACAATATGTTTTGTAGCTACCATATTCACAGTTCAAGTTATCAATACAAATGTTGAACATTAACTGCTCCTGAATGAAATCCAGTCCAATGTTTATTTGCAGAAACAACTTGCTATGTAATTCTGTAGACTGAGTAACTGGAAAATTTCAATCTGTTTTGGGGGAATTTCTAAGTACGAAAAGCGCTGAATTTCATCAAACTGTTGGTTGGTTGGTTTTCTTTTTTTGAGTTTTTCCAAATTATTTACACTATGACAATTGCCGTACTGATGTACTCTCAGTGGTAGCTTTTCACTTCATATCCCATTTGGAATGTTATACGTTCTGTGGATAGCTCAACTTGTAAAAACTGCTAGCATTAAAACAGGCCATGGTCTTTCAGGGCCATTGCATGGTTTTGCAGATTGGGGTAGGCGACTTTCCCTTCCTTTTGCGTTGTCCGCATGAAAGCTTGTCAGCTTTCTTGGAAAGTGAAAACAGAAAATGTCTTATCATATGTTGTAGCAGTCTATGTATGCATTCTGCATACATGAAAGTTCAAGTTCTTCTTCCCTAATAGAGAGTATTTCCATCTTATTTTTCACAGAATCAGAGAATCATAGAGACTGGCCTATGTCCAGGTTGTTTAAATTTTCTCTAACTGATCCTTCTTCAGTGAGGGCAGGTTCTTCTTCATCCAGGATTCTCCTCTTGTCTGATTGTCCTGTGTTTCCTGATGACCTGCCCTACCAGTAGAATGAGGCAAAGAACTAGTTCTAAAAATTTATTAGTTCTTACGAATATCATTTTGTAAGAAAACATGGTCTGGGTCCCGTAAACAGACATTGAAGCAGATTGTGTCTCAACACAAATTCCTTTCTGCTGATACGTCAGCATTGTGACAGGCAAACAGGATGCAAAGGGAGGTAATACTTTAAAGTACTGGTAAACATTTCTTCTTTGGACATCTGCATAAGATTTTTAAACTTCTAAACAATATGTAGCCGGCTTTGTCTTCCCATTTGTCACCAGAATGCCTGCCTTTGCCTTCTGTGGTTTTTAGAGCATGTACCATAATGTCAGTATATTTTGCAAGTGTAGAAGGCTGAACAATCTCAAGCCTCATTTCATAGCATGTTTTAATTGTATTCCTCTAGGAAGATTTTAATTTAAATATTTCAGATACACTTTTTTCTCTTTTTAACTTTAGAGAGATGTAAACTTTGCTCCAATAGATTTTGAGAGAATCCCACTGATCCTTACCAATAATTGAAAAATTTTGTTTTTGAAAGAGTGTTCTTCTGTGTGTAGCTTTTAATGTGTACATATTCATTAATGGGAGAAATGATGATGGCACTCATAAATATGTCAGCAGAATTAACTTGATTATTCGGGAAGATGTTTGCCTCTAAACCTATTACTAAATATTTTTGCTGATATTCTTAAGTACTTCATGTTTTCTGATAGTAAGAGACCAAATTCTGTCTATTTTTGACAAAACTGCTTATGCTCTTAATACAAAAAGGTGTTTCTGCACTGATTTGTTGTTTATATAACAGAATTATGCTGATTATCTTTAAGGGCAGTATAAAACCATTGACAAAGTATAACTTTCACATGCAGTTTCCATTGCAAACAAGGAATCTTGACACAAGATTTTTAGTATATTAACCATATATTAGATATATACTTGTGCATTACTTACACTTACTGTATTCTTATCACTTACTGATGAAAGCATTTTTACTTCCCTAGATTCTTTCTGTTGCATCATAAAACTTACTGGTTTTGGACAGTTACTGAACCTGTTAGGTTTAGTTGTTGGTTTTGTTTGTTTATTTGCTTTTGCTTTGCTTTTTTTTTTTTTTTTTGGTCAGATGAATTTGAATGTCAGTGTGCTGATAATTACGTTAGAATAATGATTAGCAGAATGTTTACTCTTTTCTTGATCTGTAATTGAAGGGTAAATCCTTTACTCAATATATCTGCATAAATGATACACTAATTGGTGTGATAAAACTATGTTTATTTGCCATAGCATATAAAAAGAAGGCAATGATCAGAATAAACATGAAAAAGTGTACTTCCATCCAATTCTATTCTAGAAATCAGATAATAAAATTCTTCATAGTGTTCATTTACTTTTGGAAGATAAGAATTTAAAGGTAATATTTTTGAGATTATTAGAGATAAATTGATGGGATTTATAAGCATTTGATGTTTGTCTGTAAGAAGTTTGTCTTTGCTGTCAATTTGTATACAACGGTGCAGACATGCTGAACTACAAATAGATGTCACACATATGCCTAGTTAAGAATATCATTTGAATTTTTGTCCCTATGTTCCTCATTTCTAACACAGGAATAATTAAAGATCCATACAACACAATGGAATTTTGAACCTAACTATATTCAAATGTGAAATTGTGATACAACAGAAACGGGGAAGTATGTAAGTGTTTTACTTAGAAACACATTCCGTAGCTGAGGGCCAAAGAATATTGAGCTCATACCGTATTATTTCTCTGAAAAGCAAATGTGTAATTCTTGAAATCAGATTATCTCCTGTCTCCATGACACTCAACTTTCTGAAGAAAGCAAAATTAAAACAGATTTCTGTAACCAGATTATACCACATGATTGAAATCTAACTTGTATCAGTTGCTAACACTTTTATGAAGAGAGCAAGAGAAACTGAATTTCATTGTTGTCATAGCCATGGTGATGTGGCTGAGCACACACCGTGGACCCTCCTGCTAGAACAAAACATATTTTACTCTGAAACACTGGGGGATGTATGGCCCCTTTGCAGCTGTTTTAACAGAAAAGGAACTCCCAGATCTGCAGAACCAATACAAACACTGAGAGAAATGAAGTATTTCTGCTTTTCCTACCACGGAGGAATTGTGAAAGGGTGTCCTTTGATGCACCTCTTTGGAGAGAAGTCTTTCTTCATGTATCTCCTTAGAAATTGGAGGTATAGCTTTGTTGATTGTATCGAGTGTGCTATGCAGCTTCATCTGGTACTTATTGTCTTTGAATTAATAAGATAAAAGCTCTTGCCTATCTTACTTGCTTCAGGTGAATAACTCCAGGTATTAATTTGGCCCTCTGATTTCGTTACTTTAGCCTTCTCTGAAATTTGTGCTCTGTTTGAACGAATGCCTTATTGGGCCTACATAAAATTTCAGTGCTACCTTGGATGATTTATCCATTAGAGTAATTTTATTTTCAGTATCGACTTGGCCCTGTTCCATTGAAAGTCTGGCTGCTTTAGACTGTGCTCAGTCTTTCCAAGATTTTGTGCTATGTAGTGGAACTTCATTTTATAATCGATTTGGATTTTTAACAATTCTGGACTACCCTTGATTTACCAATAGTCATTAAGTATAGTGATCAGAAAGCTGGTCTGGAAGAGAGACTGGGAGAACTCTTAAGTTTTCAAGACAGACAAATGAATTTTCTGCTTAAATTATTATGAAATTTTCCTATGTTAAAGGCACTGAACTGATAAGGCTTGCAAAATACACTTTTGTATTTTCAAATCATAGGAGCAATTAAAATTGAGAAATACTGAGTACACAGGACCTATGTGTGCATTCTCAAATGTATTATTTTGTGGGTGGGGTAGGGTACATGACCTTTGTGAATAGAGGGAAAATAGACCTGCTCCCAGCAGTGGGGCCTATGGGTAACATTCACATTTTTTATCTCTGCTGTGCCCTGGATTGCCTGTGTTAAAGGACAATGAGCTTTCCTACAAGTATTTTCCTTTCTTGATGTTGTGCAATTGCAAAGATATGAGAACTCAGGAAAACATATCCTTAGAAAATGAACTGGCAGAAATGCCTAGTATTTTTGCACCACAGCAAAAAATGATGGCGGTTACTGTGAAGAAATACAACAATTCTTTTGTGTTCATTCTGTATAGAAGCCAAGGACCTGCTTCTTATTTTGTCTTCTCTTTAGCATTTGAAAATCAGTACTCATGGAAATGCAGATAGGTGATCTCTCTAGTGTCTGTTCAATGTTTTGTGGCAAATATCTGCTGTTTCTTCTTACTGCATGACTTAGAGCAAGGTAGAAGTTTGAGCCGGTGGCTTTGCATAAACTTGTGAGCAGGTGGAGATGGGTACTGTTTGCACTCAACTTGTGGCTTTCAAGCCTGACTTTGTGTGGCTGTTAGGAAGATCAGTGGTCTTTCTGCTTTTGAACTGGAAAGTGAGGGTCTCGTTAGGATGAAGAAAACAGACAATTCTTGACTGACGCACTGCATGCATGCCTTGCAGGTAAATTGATGTTTAATTGGTGACTTGACATGCTAGTTCTACATGGTTTCTTTTTCTGTGAGGTGAGACACTGAGCATGTACTTCATTAGTGGTTCCTGAAAGCATTAGGCAGGTCTCTCTATTTACATTTTAATGAAAACAGATATGAGATTTTTCCTACTGCTGTTTTTGCTACATTATTAAATTGTTTAAATATAAATCCTGCTGTGTGATATATTTTATGTCATTTCTTGTGTTAGAATAACAATCTTGGCCCTTACCTTTCTAATTTTGTATGAAGTGTTTTTTTTTCTATGTGTGTCTTTTTTTGTTTGTTTGTTTTGGTTTGGTTTTGGCAAAGTTTTAGTAATTATGGTCATATTTTGATTAGAAAAGTTAAAATATGATCACATTCTTAATTCTTTAATTAATTAATAAATTATTTGAAATAGTAAGTGAAGTGTTTATCTTTAGCATTTGAAAATCTTATGTTTAAGAGTAATTGTGCTGGACTAACTAAAGAAAAATGTAATCAATCTGTCGCAACACCTGTTCAAACAGATCTTACTTACAAGCTGAGGTTCAGTACTATTTTATGAATGACCTTGAAAAGAACATCTTGATGAAGCATTCATTATGAAAGTTGCAACAAAAATTCCACACGAGTTCAGATTTAATGGATGCCACAAAAGAAAAAAATAAACATTTGGAGTCAGCGAAGTGAAAATAAGAGGTTTCAATTTTGCATATAACTTGCCAATGTTAAGACTTCAGGATAAAAAGGCAAAGTCATAAAAATGATAATTGGCTAAAATTGAGGAAGCAGGAAGAGATGTGGAAGAGGGAAAATTTGAAAAAATGAAAGCAAATAGCTCTAATAGTTGCTTTATAGGAATTAGTGTCAGCAGTTCCTTGATGTACATATTTTGACCATTCCAGTCTTAAGACATGCATAGTTTTTGTGCTGAGGTATACATCGAAAAATACTGAAGTCATGTCCTTAGCTTATTGCATCCACGTGAAGCCTGTCTGAAACCTTGCTTGCAAGATTTCTTTACATTTGTGTCTTAACAATGTCCATTAACTGTACAAACCTAAGGTTGACTGACGGATTAAGCTACAGTGACAATGCCCTGTTGTAACTGGGATAAACGTGAAATTTAGATGGAGAAGTTAAAAAAGAGAAGATGACCAGGTGCTCCTCTCATCATATAGGTGACACATCGCTTGTGCCAGGTGTGGATTGAGCTGCTCCTTCAAGGGACGTTAGGCCAGATACAAGACTATGGTTTTGATCAAATACTAATGATTTATATGTGGTTAATAATTTATTTTAGTAGTAATCACACCAGTAAGTAGTATCAGACATTTAAAAAATGTGGCATTAAACTTGGTAAGAAGATGGTAGTACAGGGATTTCATGCTGGCTGTAGCTACACTAGAGGAGAGAGACCCAAAATACTGTCACTTATATTCTTATTGTGGTGCTTCATGGGGAAGAGATACTTTAGACTGAGGCCTCAGGACATCAACAGCAGGGAGCTGAAAGTATACGTGTCCTAGAGAGTGTCGTCAGGGCATTTTTACTAGTTTTTGGGCTAGTTTTTTGTTTTTTTGTTTTTTTTTCAGATTGAGTGTGGTTGGTCAGTGGCCACTGACCTGTTTATAGAAAGATATATACATCTACATTTATTTATAGAAAAATAAAAGCCATCTTGTTGGTGTTCTGCTGGAAAGATCAATGAAGATCACATACATTTCATACATTAAAGAAATACACACTGAACCCAATTCAGAAAGCTGTTTTGCCAACAATATTATAGCAAAAACTTTCCATGCAATGATGGTAGCTAATGCTAGAAAGCTCAAGCAGGTCCAATTTTGAAACCTAGATATGTGTAACATTTTGCCCAATTATTGTATGCTATCTGATGCTGTCTGATGCTGCTGAAGGTGTAGAGAAAACCTCTGTAGAACAACAGGTCAACTCAAGTCAAGGGTAGGATAGACATAGGAGTTGAAGAGCAGCATTTTAAAACTTTCCAAATACGAAAATGCCATTCTCATAAATAATGAGATAAAGACAGCCTTTGTTTATGTAAAGAGCTTATTTTTCATAATATGTCTCAGAGTTTGAGTTCTGAGTAATATCATACTGGGTAAGATCCAGTCTTGTATTGTCATTCAGAAACTGCTTCTGTAGGATACAATACGTACTATCACTGATTAGAAAAAGCATGGCTGAGACCTGGGATTTCAGACACTTCAAAACTCTCTTCTAGAACATTTTTTAGATCCCCATGATTCCCATGTGCCATAAATGTTGTTAGCAAACTGTGTGCTGGCACAGTCCTCGTAGCAGCATTTAAAAGTAAAAAGACAATTCCCAAAAGTATTCTTGAATGTGAACGTTTTGTCTGTATATGCAAAGGATGATATGAGATGGCCTCATGAATGTTACTATTAAAAAATGGTTTCTGGTCAGTCTAGCTTCCTTGATGTGCAGCAGATGTCAATGTTGGAGGAACTGAAAGTGTAACACCTACTTAAATTACTTTTGGATAGGGAGAGAACTCTTAGCTGTGGAAAAAAAAATGGATTTAGGACTGGATTCAAGACTCCTGTGTGTAAACTTTCTGAGTTGTTTTTTTTGTGTGTTTTGTTTTGGTTTTTTTTGTGTGTGCTTTTTCTTACCTGTGACTAGCTTTCTGTTGTCTGAACTGGAAAATGGTATATGCTCCTTGTCTTCTATCAGTTGATATTAGCCTCAAGAAGCCACTTTTCCACTTCCTTTCCAAGCAGTCATGGTCTTCACCACATCTGTAGATCCAGTTCCTCTTTATACTCCTTTGTGGCTCTTCTCACAGTTGGTATGTTGGTTACAAAATATTGCTGGAAATAAGTACCCAGTCCAGCAAGTACTTTGAAAAACAAAAACAAAACAGAACAAAAAAAAAGAAGAAGAAAAGAAGAGAGGAAAGGAGAAAGGTAAGGAAGGAAGATAACAGTATACTTGGATTTTTTTTTCATTTTCAATTAAGCATGCATGCAGCTTAGGGAGATGATAGCAATGCGTATGTAAGAAGGACACTGATGTTATAAACTTAGTAGAATCTAACAGGTCCAGCAGGCAGCTGGTATAGGAAAAATGTATTATTTAAAATGAAGCTGTTATTTAAACAAGCATGTGATGCATAGATTATGTAGCTTTATTGGAAAATCACATCAGAAAGCAGGCAGGCAGGATGATTTGGGTTCAGGTTACAAGTACTCATTACCATACTCCAGTTAACCAAGAGACAGTTGTCCGTCTCCTGCAAACGTACACTAAAAATAAGTGTTCTGTTTAATGATAAAATGGTATCCTTCAAAATGGTAACGTATTTTCTGGCTGTGAAGTAGCACGTGGATTGAGTCTGTGTTTTTATACGCTATACTAAATGAGTTGTAGCACTTAACAATCACGTGACTATTTTTGCCAAGAATACAAGTAAAATAGGAGCATCTAAAAAATAGTATCATCATTGTTTTGTATTTGTACAGTGTTTTTTTTTCCATCGAACAAGAGCTAAGCATTGTTCTTTCGCATGCCCATTCTAAATTTTTTGAATATTGTTTTTTGTCATTTCTATTTTGGCTTTGGGTAATTTATTGCCAGTTTGTACATATTGGTCATTGCTTGGATGGCCAAAAATATATGAGAATCTCACTATACCATGCATGAATGGAGGAAAAAGTGTTTCCTGTGTAAAAAAATAAAAGTAAAAAAGGAATGTCTGTGACCTGTGACATACATCTGTGCTGCAACACATAATTCCAATACTTGTTATGATGCATGGAAAGCTATATAGGTACTACACAGGCAAAATCTGAGGCAAATTTGGTTTCCTTTTCCATGCTGTAAAGATCTTTGCTTGAAGAAACTAAAAATTAAGATGGGAAAATGTGGATAGGACAGAAGCGAAGCTATGTAGCATACATGAACACATTTGTTCAATCATAATTATGTGGCCTATAACACAGACTTTGGGGTCTCAGAGATAAGAAATGTGTTTTACATATCCCATGATGTTTTTGCATCAAACAAAGCACTTTCATTGAGGTTAGCTTTTATCATTGTAAATTAAAGCTTGTTATTTTTCAGTCATAAATGTAACAAGTAATACATTTACTAACTATTAATTTAGAAATAGTTTAACATTGAGAATGTATGGGAATCTCAGTATCCTGTGCATGAGTGGAGAAAAAACGTATTACACAGAGAACTGAGATATGAATATTTTTAGTCAAATACTGTGTATCTATCCCAAATTTTTAAAATTCAAGAGCTTGAGGCTGAAAGTGAAAACGTAGATTCTAACTTAATTCTTGTGGAGTTGCATTCATTAATGATACAGTCCTCTCTGACTTGAAGCAGATGATTTAACTTGCCCAACTTCAGCTCACAAATACAAAGTAAGCATTCAGCACACTGAAGCTTTTGTGTTTGGTCCAGTTTCTTATTATTATTTCAGTAAGGCAATTATTTTCCCCATGAATTTGTATTATTTCTTTGCCAGCTTCAACAGAATTTATAGTAAACCTGTGATAAACCACTAGACTGATGCAATTATTCTATAAAATGACATTTTGTTCCTATTCATTAACATTGGAATATCTATTAAGTGGTGCAGTTAACATTAAAGGATTTCATGTACAGTTACAAATTACTATGAGCATATCTTTGTAACAGGAGATTCCTTAACATAGAATTATCTCATACTTTCCAAAGGCATTGTAATTTGTCTGAAGTGATGCTTACTGTGAAAGTATATTTTCCTTTAATATTTCATAAATTTAAAGTTACTGAAGTACTCAGCTTACCAGGTTCTAAGTAATAATATATCATCTAAGAAAAGCGATTGGGGCATTGCTGAAAATAACAGTTTTCCCTCTTCTTATTGTGGCCAAAAAGATGAAACGATTGCTCAATGGAGCCAGCTAAAAACTTTTAGTGAAATATTTTGCCACAAGCAAGGATGCAGTAGAATCATGCAGACAACATGATAATTGTCACAATGTCTACTAGAAATTTGGCACACCAGCAGACTCTCCAGGACTGTTTCGTATGCTTCCATGGCAGTGGGAAGGAAATACAGTGAGCCAGACTACCATTCTAAACGTTTTTTATGATTCCTGTGAAGATAGAATAAAATTAATCATGTTCCGTGGAAGTTATTAGCTCTTGATAAAACTTTTTCAATTTAAATGTAGAGTTAGAAATGTAGAATTTCTTATGGGCTGGAAGTTATTATGGTTACACAGACCTACCTAAAAATATTAAGATAGTCCTATGTAAATTGGTAGTTCAGAATCGAGCAATTTGCTGAGATTTTGACCAAGAGATGACATACGAAATATTGATTGCCTCATCTCCTAAAAGATATTAAACAGCTGGGACCATATTATGGAAGGATAATGAACACAGCCAGTATCAGGAAAAAAAAAGTTAGCTTGATATTAATTGCATTGGCAAGTACTAAAATTAGAAGGAACATGATAAAAAAACCTGCTGTCTACAGAGATCTTTCAGTCAGGTTGGTCTGTTCTAGGGATAATAAAAAGAGACTGGAAGACACTAGATCAAACTGACATTGTATATGCAAATAGTAAATAGGAGTACTGTTTTTCATAATGCATAAATAGAATGTATAATTAATTGTCACATTTACTGCGGATACCAAGAACTTCACAGCCTTTTATCATCTGGAATAATACCTGGAATTAGAGCAGTTATCCTGAGGACGCAGAATAGAGGAAAAATTGGATAGCTACATTTTATTGAGTTTATGTACAATTTTTATTAAGGTAGGTGAGATTACGGGAGGGATTAGATTTCCTCTGATCTGACTATTGTGAGGATCTCTTTCTACCTGCTTCTAATACATTTTTTTGATGCTTGAATAAAAATCTAACTGTAAAGCTAGTTGTAAATCTGAACTAGTACAGAAATTCCACCAAGTCATTTTTTTGAGGAATGTAGTGCAGATTTTTAAGGTTGACGTTTACCATGTATTGTCTTTGGGTTTTGTTTTCCACTTCTTCTCTGTATGTGTGTATGTGTGAACTACAGATGTAGTCCAGAATCACCAGCGTAAGGGTAGTTTACAAATATATGAGCAGCAGCAGTCAATCTCTTAAGGCTATGCATTGGGAAAATTGTATGATGATGTCTCCATGATTTTCGATTAATGCTTGTATTAAATAAACCCCTCACCATTAGGCCTGAGACGAACCTAAAAAACATACCTTACTGTAGTTTGAACACATGCTTTCTCTTGCAATTAAAATTTTGTTATTTTGTTTTATGAGAGAGCTATGAGAGTTAAGCTTCATACAAAGTTTAAAGAAGGTAACCATTTCTGGTACATTTAAAACTTTTAAGTTCTTTTCTCCTGTCAGTTACTGTAGTTATAAATGAATGTCAGCAAAAACAGTTACAGGTGTACAGTGTATTTGGTTCTAAAAGCTTTTCCTAAAACAAATTATTGCTGCCAGGGTTATAGAGTACATTATAATTGATAAAAAATACATGGTTAGTTAAATGCTAAAAAATAGCAGGGTTTGAAAGAGATTAAAGAGATAGGAGTGAAATTAAAGTTGGGTTCCTCTTTAAAGAATAAATGAAAAAAAAGTTTCATATAAAGAAAAGACTTAAGATATAGGTTCTTATTCAGAAAAAGACAATTAGCATTTATTTGAATCTTACATTTACAGGAAATAGTTGTTTTGACTTAAATATCAATCACCACTAGTTGTATTTTTTTCTCAAAAAATCTAAAAATGAAATTTTCTCATATTTTAACTACTTTTTGTGACAATGCTAAAAATAACAAACTTGATGAAGTATCTAAAACTATGAATGTTTAAAGTTAAATTATCATGAGAGCATTCAGAAGTGTTACACAGATGGCTTTGTCTATTATATAGCATATGTATTCTATCTATATAGATATATCAAAATATAGCAGATACAGCTTTTGACTTCTAATGGAAGCTGTGGTCTAGATAAATTTTAAAGCAAAGAAGCTTCAAAATATCATATAACCCAGCCAGGAGAAGGAAATGTATAGAAATACATAAGGCTCTGAGAGTAAGACTTTTTTTCTAGATTTGCACCTGTTTTTCAAGGAGACAAAAGATTTGAGAACCCAGAAAAGCTGTTTATTGGAGCAAGCTGCTTCTGCCACCAAGGCAGCTTATGCCTTTCCCATTCCTAAAAAGGAGTCTGTGCAAGGTGGCAGCCAGAACTGGAGTGGAGTCTGGATGAAATATGTATCGTTGGTGCCTGTGAACAGCATACTCCATTAGAAATGTTGGATTACAGAGTAATGGGTTTATCAAAAGAAGATACACCTTTCTATTTTCTAGGTAGATTTGGAAACAAGAAAAATCAGTCTGCATGATTGTTGCAGAATTGTAACTCACTCAGAATACAACTGCTTGTCACTGCAAGAATAGTTTAGAAAAGTGCATTATCACAGAATAATATTTTTAAGATGTTTTATAAAATAAGTCTCAATGAACTGCTTCTGCAAGATGTAAAATGGGAATGACCACTTCAAACAATAGTTAGTGTAAAATACTACAAAAAATTTAAGAAGGAAATTGATGGTCTAAGCAGTATTTTTTTCTGGTCCCACAGTGTATTTGTCAGAATATGGCTGTGCATGGACATGACAAAATTTGCACGTTTTGGACTTCAATATATCTACACTTAAGAAGCTCTGTTTGAACTTTCAAATGCAAAACTGATTCCTTTTACTTTTTAGTAATAGCACTCTTGCACTGAAATTTTATTTTATTGTAATAGAAGTTATTTCTGTAAAAAATTTCCTAGAATAAACTTCTTAAAAATAAGAAAGGAAAATAGTAGAAAGCAACAAAAATCAAGCAAACTAAAATAGAAGAAACCAATAGTTAGTAATTCTCTTTTCCAAACCTTGTTTAAGTGAATAAGTGCTCAGAGTTTGCTATGGTTTACACTTTTGTGACTAACGAGCAGCAGGGCTTCTTTATCTCCCCTAACTCTATATCTGGAAGAAACTTTGTGTGCATGAACTTAGGAAGCACTTGTAGGAAAGGACAGTAAAGTTGTTATTGAGCTATGGTTCTCTTCAGTTTCAGTATAGAAAAGAGAATATTGCATTCATGCATTCATTAACACCTTGCTGTTGTAAATGAAACGGAAACTGCTTACTTTTGGAAAATGAAAGTGTTTGTGGATGACTGCTTTTGTTGCGTGAAACAGGTGATGTGTTGGTGGTTTGCTGTCATTACATACAGAGATGCTGGTGTTTAGTGTGTTATAAAGGTTAATTCCATTGTAGGATGATTCTCTAAGAACACATCTGCTCTGAAAATGAATTTCCTGGAAAGGAACACCTTCGACAGACCACTCTAGATGTAAAGCTCAGGCTAGATTTTGTATTTTTCAGCTTTGAATGACAATCTAAGTGACACCAGCACTCATCAGAAGGGACTAACTCTCACCTGTTTTGACTTAAAAAGACAGTTTGAATGGGTTGCTGAAATTCATCATAGTACATTGTCAAGTAATAAAAATAGTATCACAGCTATCACGAATCTAATGATAAAGATTTTATTAAAACTTTAGGTTCTGGTATAATAGGACTACATGAATATCTCCATTACTATATTCAGAAAGGTAGCTTCTAGCCCTTATAATAACGTTAGAAAGAAGGAAAGAAATGCAAACTGTTCCAAAGGTGTTTTATGTTTCTCTGTTTGTTTGTTTGTTTGCTTGTTTGTTTTTGGGAGAGGGTGAGGAGGGAAGAGATGGAGAAGAAAAACAGAGTCAATGGGAATTCCTTTTTGTACGGTTTATGTGGACCCTATTTGATGATAGCACCTGCTTGGGAGAGTGAGACGTACCTCTTTAATTGTGTCTTAGTTTCTAACAG
>WBMW01002088.1:1231728-1422489 GCA_013396635.1 Penelope pileata | reverse complement strand
TAGACTGTTTTTTTCTCCTGAATGTGAAGGTCACAGTTACTCTTCTGCAATCTTCTGACTGTCATTTTTCAATAAGGATCTTGCTCGAAACTGGAACAGTATCTGGTATTTGATTTTCCCTCCATTCTGAGATCAGCTCCTTGTCCTCTTGGGTTTTCTATGAGGGCTGCTCTGGAAGTAATGTCTCCTATTTATGTTGGCACACNGGAAGTAATGTCTCCTATTTATGTTGGCACACATCAGAGCCAGATGTTGGTGGTATGGCAGCAGAGGTTGAACCTTCCCTCCAATATTCCATTCCATTTTGTTGCCATGCAAGAGATGGCAGCAGAGGGCCAGTCTGACAAAATGGCGTCTGACATGGAAACGCATATGAAGCAAAGGTGTGGAATTGAATTCCTCCATGCGAGAAAAATGGACACCCATGGATTTATCAATCCTTGCTGAAAGTTTACGGAGACCAAACTGCGGATGTCAGCACAGTAAGGGGTGGTGACGTGTTTCAGCAACAATGCCATCATAGCGGCTGTGAAACAGTGCTCACCTCCACTGGCGCAGATTGTTATGAGCACAGCATGTAGTCTCTTAGTCATCACTGCCAAAAATGCACAGCTAATGGTGGTGACTATGTTGAAAACTAGTGCTTTGTACAAGCTTTCTCAGCTTGTAGCTGAGAATTTGCTCTATGAAATGGTGTTACTGTGCTCTTCGTATCTGTTGTAATTTCTATGAAAATAAATTGGAAGTATTACTTTTGGAGCAACCTGCATATATTCCAAGGGAACGATGAAGTCAAGAAGGGATAGTATTTACTGGTAACACATACCTCTTTTCAGGTCAAGACTGAATTAATCAATTTAGAACTACAGTGGTGGTTTCTGACAGTGTCCTCCCCTCTCCCATCCCCAAACCACTGCAAGGTTGTTTCCTGCTCTTCACAATCCTCTTGTCTCAAATTTGGGGGCAATGCCTCCAGGTATGTATGTGGATAGATCAGAGAAATTGATTCAGGAAATATAACATATATTCCTTGTAAAGAAGTACAACCCAGTTTCCAATTCCATTGTAACTTTATGTTTGATTTATTCAAGGTTACAGATATACATGGTTCTTTTTTATTAGAACTCTATATTTTATCTTTGTTCTAATAAAAAATAACATGTATATCATGAACCCTGAATAATTCAGTGTTACTTCCCAACTCAGAAAGCTTACTCTTTTTGTGGCATTTCTTGCCTATGTGATTCAGAAAGCAAGCAAATCTCTTATGAACAGTTGTTCCTCTGTTGCAGAAGTGTATTTTAGCAACCATGCTGTGTGCAAAGTTACAAAATTTCCTGTTGTATTGCCTGAGGCAACCCAGGCTCTTTCGCAGTGGGAAAAGGACAAAACAACATTTCAGTCATTCCAGACAGTTACTTGAGTATCCACAAGCAACTGCTCAAAGTTTAATTCTTTGTAAAGGATCTTTCTTCAGAATTATTTTAGCTGAAAATTAGGCAAAAGAAATAGCCTTTCTTTTTTACCAGAAGATGTCTTCATCGATATAAAATATATATCAAATGCTTATCAAAAGACATTGAGATGTTCTGGAATGCATTAATAAGAGTAGAATTTTGGCATAGTATGCATTTGCCAGAGAACTATAAAAAAGTTAAACGCAAAGTGTGTTGATTTAGCTCTGTACAGGTGATCTTTTGTTGTTGAAAATTAATGTTGAAGTCTCAAAACCAAGAAGGGAACTGTAGGCTGTGTGAATTAAAGGTTAGTCACCAGTTCCCACACTTCTGCAGCAATTAAAGCATAGCAACGAAAAACCTTGTAGAAATAACACAATGGTTTGGATCTTTTTCCTTTATTCTTCTGTATGTGTTGATTTTTCTAGGACATACGAGTCCTATAACTTCATATTTAAGAATGCTATCCTACCAGCAGACACTTTAAATTGCAATGCTAATTTTTTAATGTGCAACTGTTTTGTCTTCCAACCCATTTGACAATGTGCTTTTCCACCTCTGAGGTTGGCGGCTTATTTTACCCTTTCATTTCATTCTGTACACAAAAGTCACCATTTTACTATCGTTTAGAAACTTTCAGTCCCCCAAATTCTGCTTTTGGCACATTTCTAGCTATTGCTGGTAAACAATGCATAGCGCAGTTGAGTCTTAAAATTGGTTTTGTAGTTGATGAATTTTCATTTTTATTTGTTTCACATTAGAGAATTTATCTTGCAGCATAGAGTGAAAAATTATGTTAGATATTCACTACTTTTTCACAGAAATTGTTTCTGTTAACTCATGCTAGATGAAGGAATTCTCTTTGCTGTATTTATATTTACTGTGTTTTAGAACCATCTAGGATAGGTGTGTGTCCTTTCATTTATTTGCCATTCCGCCTCCTAGATATCAATTTATATCACTAATTGATTACCCATTCAGGAGCTTGATCTTTTCCTTCTTAGGTAATTCCTCTCAAAAGCAATGCAAATAACATTAGGCAACAATCAACTAAGCTAGGCAGCCCTCAGATAATTGACACTTTCCGTATTTTGTGTTGCACAGAACTCTGGATTGTGTACAAACCACATGCAGTATCAGCAGCTCTCATTCTGCAAGCTTTTTGTTTGATTCTCTCATGGCTGAAGTGCCTGTAACTTTCTAATTCTAGTGATTTCGTCTGACAATAAATACTTTACCTCTAAACTTTTTCTACTTTTGTCCCTAATCCAGGGATATTCTGCAGAATGCTGCCTGTCTTGCAAGGTTTTCCACTGTGGTGTCAGGTTGACAGGGGCAACTTCCATGTGATAGGACTGAAAACGCACTTTCCATAATGAAATCAGTCTTTGAAAAATCTCTTATTTTTGTGTTTGTTTTTCTCAGTGCTCACTAAAACTAATGTAATATGGAAACAAATCTTCCCCTGTTGATGTAGAAATGATGCTTTGCCCATGTTTCCATGGAGACAATCAGACTGTCATAAATGAACATGAAAAGGCTCTTAGTTCTGCAGAATTTAGCTGTTTTAAAATCATTACATTACAAGTCAGTCATATTCTGCGATGCCTGCCAAGAGTCCCCGGGTGATTTGCCAAGACAGGTAAGTATTACTGTCCCCATTTTAAATGCTGGAAAAGAGAAGGAGGCACAGAGAGATTAAGTCGCTTACCCCAAGTCACAAAAAAGACAGCAAAAAAGTGATAGCAACAAGAATGCATTTTCTTCTTGCCCCACTGACTAGGACAGCCACTGCACGTGAGATAATGTGCTAAGAACAAGAGTAAAGTTGGTCGTTCTTCCAGGGCACATTGTTTCAAAGAATGCTATCTGTATTGTACCATAAAAACACAAAATGTGCTTCTGTATTTTATATTCAATAATTGATCGTGTTTGATGCCAAATTCTGTTTCACTTATCTTAGCAAGTAACCAATGGAACACGTAGAGATTTTCTCATTTCCATGGCTGAACATCTCATCTAGTTCAGTGTTTAAAGACGAGCATGTGGAGATACCCAGGGTGCCTGGCTGGGAAGTGCTGTACCTGCATTACCCCGACATTCCGTCTGTCGACAAACAGACCGACCTCGTCAGGCTTTCATATCCAGAATTCCTGTTGTGTGCCCAGCTCTCTGTAATGCTGTGTTAGAAAATAAGTATAATTATGCCTATTAAAATACTGATTCATAACAACAATTCTTTGATCCTTGCTTTTTATTTCCTGATAGAATCAGTAATAAGTCATAATTTGCTTCTGCATTGCATCTAAAAATATATGAAATAACATATGTTGTTCATGAGATCTAATGACATATCTGCTGAAAAATGATAAAATTTGATGAGTAGATGTTTTTCTAGGAAGAAAAGAGGAGTACTATATGCAGAGATATTTATTTCCATTACATTTTGTGAGTTTTTTCTATTCTCATAGATCAAGTATTATAATGCACTATAGTTTTTAATCAAAGTTGGAAGAGGTTTCAGTATCTCAGAAACTAGCTATCTGAATTAAATCTTGGTAAATCTTTTTCCCATTATATTATTGCTTAAGTTAAAGTATAAATTACAATGGCTTCATAACTGTTAAAGAAGTGTTTCATGAAATACAATGCAACTTCTCTCCTCAAGTAAATCCAAATATTTGTTTGTGTTCATCTGAAATGGGAAAAGTGTATCTCTAATTATGCATGAATAATTCAAAATATTTTTAGAAGGTATAAACTGTTTTATTTTCAGTTGGCCTTGGAGTAAAATAATTTCTATTGAATGAAACCCTACTGAATAAATGATTTATTCCAGTGTAAGTAAAAGTAGAAATGGTCTAGGCCAATTTCTGGAAAGAACTGTATAGATATCAAAACACTGTCAACTATACGCATTCAAAAATATTAAGGTTATCTTAAATATCCTCCTTTTTTTTTTTTTTTTTTTTTTTTTTTTTTTTTTTGGGTTTTTTTTTTTTTTGGTAGTTTTATATGGCTTTGATTTTTTGATTTTTCTTTTACTATTTTTTTAAATCTTTACAGTTTATATTTTCAAAATTTCCCCAGCAGCAATGAGAATTAAGTCTTACTGGCTTTTGGAGAGGGAGAAATGAAGTTCTGTTCTGGTACCAGGACCTGGCGATTGGGAATCACCCAACACTATGGGACCCAAGCTTCACCACAGATAGGGAAAGTGCTGCCCCAGCATCTTACAGAAATAAAAGATGTCTTACAATTATTTCACAAGGTGTTTTCAGCTAGTCAATTCTACTAATGTAGAGATCCATGTGCTTTCTCTTTCTTTGCCTCGCATTCGTTTGCTAGAAAATCGAGCTTGAAAGTATGAGCAAACATATTTTGGTCCAGAAGAAGTACAGGTGTGCTTGGTGGCACTGAAGAGGAGGCAAACTCATTAGTAGCTTTCCTACAGAAACAGCTGTTCCTGTTGTGGCAGGGCTGTGAAAAGCTGGTAGGGTGGAGATCGTTTGGAATGAGTAACGGGATGCCTGATTTTTGGGATGCTGGGCTGCATTGTTATAGGATACCTTTGAAAAGCAAGAACAGAGCTGAGGCTAACCAAAGGAAACAGCCATGTTTTTGATTCTGCTCCTATGCTGAGGTTCCACTAATACAGATAGTGCAAACTGAGTCCTCCCTGCAAGGAGGAAGAAGAGGTTTTTCATTTTCTCATGTTCTACCAACTAAAGATTAGAGCAATCTTTTGAAGCTCTCCAGTGCTATCCCAGGAAGCTTGATGCTGCATCACTCCAGGGGTTTTTGGGACACTAAGACAAAACCCATAGATCTCCTGTCATTAAACATCTGCCAGAGCCCCGTGAACCCCTGAGAACTGAGTTATTTTTGTGCCCTTACTACTTCTCAGAATTAATAATTGAATGGAATATCTGACTAACATCCTTCTGTGTGTGCTTTTTTTAGGTCTCTTTTACCTTCACCTCACCAGCATATGCAGAAACACACTCTCGTCTCTGACTCAACCAAGCACAAATTATCATACAGTGAAAGTGCTTGGAACTTAGAGAAATGTTATGGCCGTGATGCCAGGTTTCATCAAACCAATGTGAGTGGTCTGTCCGTTGGTTGAATCTTTTCCTTACAGGCAGGAGAGATTTTTGTGAAAACTGCACCTGGTGCTAGCTGGAAAACAGAACAAGTATGTAGCTGGTTTTGACAGCTTCTTTTTTTCCAGTGGATATTTGTTGGTGCTTTTTTTTTTTTCAGATTCCAAAGAAGGTGTTAAAAAGATAAATGTGTCAGCTAAACATACCTAAGTATGTGAAATATTAAAAACTTGCCCTAGTGTAGGGAAATATTTAAGATATATTTGCAATATATTGAGATATAAATCATAACTATTCATTCCCAGAATCAAGCTAGGAGCTTCTCTTTTATGAGTTCTTTAGAAAACCACTTTTGGTCTTTTACGTGTCTCTTTACTGCTTGCTAACCAAATACCTACATTGATGGTTGTGACTGGTTATCATATCTACCAATGGAAGCACATTTATTTGCTCATAGTCCTATCTTTTTTTCTTTTCTTCACTTATTTTCACTGCAAGAAATTTCTGTATGTTTGTCAAGAAAATCTGTACTTCTCAGATTCTTATATTTCCTTTGGAAAGGAAATCTGTAGAGTCCTTTAAAGCATCTTTTGCCCTGCATGGCCCCTACTAATATCAAAAAAAATTTTATATGTCAGTTATAACAAAAGATTTTTGGAAGTGCTTATAAAAATGAAAATAGATGTTTTTGTCCACTATACCAACATCTTCAGCCTCTCTAATGTTAGGGTAGTCCAAGCCAAAGCTATACAAAAATACTATATACAGAGATGGAATAAATGCTGACAGCTTGAGATGTTACTGTTTAACTGCCTTGAGAAATCTTATTTACTGAAGATAATTCACATACATGTTTGAAACATTCAGGCCTCTGGTAATTAATTTTCAGCTGAATTGATTTCTGTATGCAAATTGCTCTGAGTAATTATGTGGAGAGAGAGCATGCAAGAGAGAAAGAGGGACTTAAATATCTGAATCTGTTAATCGAAGACACGTTCTCCCCTGGAGTTGGGGGAGGGCTAACACTAGTTTCTTCTCTAATGAAGCAGACTGATTTATGCCAAGATTTGCAGAAGCAGAATTAAAAAATTGATAATTGCTTGCAGTTGATGTGGAGAAGGGGGTCATAATCTATTATTAAATAACACTTTTTAAAACCAGATTTGTTGCCAGTATCATCTCTGATGCTACACTCAGCCCCAATAAACAACGTAGTCTTAGCCACTCAGTATGGCACTTACTAACCTGTAAAACAAGAATATATTTATTTTCATAAGGTTACAGGCAGAAACCTTCTGAATGACTATAGAAGTCTGGAAGACCGTCACCAGCTTACCTGGCTGTCTTGCTCATGCAAGCATGATAGGGTAATCCCATTGCTCTGGGATTAAGTTCTGCTGCCAATGTAACCTCAGCACAGCGCTGAAAACCATAATGCAACTTTCACCTGAGTGCTCTTTAAGACAACATGTACGGCCATATTTACATTAAGGAAAAAAAGCACAAAGTCATCATCTACTTTAGAGCTGAACAGAATCTGTGGTTTACTTTGAACAGCTGAAATGCTAAAACCAAAACTTCTTTTAGCCATATGTTATCCTTCATGTGTTGAAAACATGCTGTTTTCCTAGCAAAAACCAAGGGCAGAGATTGTAGAATTTTTTATTAGTACATGCTTAAGCAGGCTGCATGGTTTCTTACATGTTTTCTATTTGATGGTTTTCATGAAGCATAGAGTAATTCCTGCAAATTAGCTTAGCTGCTTCGATCACACTTTCTCTTTGACTGTCACCATGTTGTAAGTGGAGGCAAGATGCTGCTTTGAAACCTTTCCTCTTAGATCTGAAGTTTGACATTAGCTGCCATTTGAGCTTCATGCTGCGTGGGAAGGAAGCCAGATGAGGAGTCAGCCTTCCTCCCCTTCCTCCCCTGCCCAGACCAGCTGGCCTTCACAGCCTTCTTGCTCCCAGGCACTAGCTGCTGTCTTGTACACCCAGCTGGAACCAACTAATATGCTAGAATCGATTAATGCATAATAATATTGGGATGGACACCTACAACGTAACCCATCATTTAATTGAAAGGCTTTGCTTTATTATCAGTCTCCTTTGTCTTAAAATATGCACTAGGATCTCTGCACTGAAGATAACAGACCCCATTTTCCAGTTCATCATACCTTTCTCAACAGATGTTCTTCTCTTCTCATATAGTGAGACCAGTTTCAAGGGGATGTCATAAAAACAACACTCTTGACATTTCATTACGCAGAAGTCTTTTTGTCATTGAGTGATGATAGTACTTATTGTTAGGCAATTTTGAAAACAAAAAAAAAGAATATTTACATAATGCCATTTATTTTTGATTGTGTAGTTTGTTTCAGCTCCACTAAACAGCTATGAGTTTCAAATTATTCTTTTCCCCCAAACAAATGGTCATAAAAACAAAATCAAGCTCATAAATCTTGCTGTGAACTAGTTGTACGGTTTCTGCAGGATTGCACATCCATTGCTATAATGTACTGAGAGTATTTATTTGTTATCACCCTTTTAAAGTCAAACGTGTGAAAAATAAATTTATTGTGATTAACGCATGACCCACAGCTACAGCATAGCCTTAAACAAGAACTTCTCCCTGCGCTGCTATTGTCTGGACTAAGGAGTTTCCTCCAAGTCATAAGTCTTCTTTTATAGTGGTAATATATAAAAAGATGAAATGTCATAGGAAAGTATCTCAAACACTGTTGTTAGGTCTTTGTCCAACACTGATTTATATTGCTAACTCACAGCTGCTGGTGAAGGGTACATGGAGGGGAGAGAAAAGTGTGTACAGTTCATAGGCAAACATCCTCTGGTCTCCTATGTGGAAACAGCAAGGGAAAGGATTCGGAATGCAACTGGTGTTCACAGTCCTTTCAGCACTGGAAAAAGCAGCCAACGTACCGTTAGGAGGTTGTTAATGATCGGATGCAATCCCTTGTGTTTATTGTTTCCCAGTTATCCTACTGTGTCTACAATGAAACCACAGAAGAGTTATAGTTTTAAGAGGTATCTCAGGTTGCTATGTAGAATAAAAGCTTGACTTCACCTTTAATTCCCCTTCAAAAATTTTGGACCATTCCTCAGCCACTGTTGGGTCAGATTAACTAACCATAACAACTTCTCCTGCAGTCTCAGCATAAAGGAAAACTGAAAAATTATTCACATTGTGCAGATAGGCTTAAGATGTTTTTGCTATTGTTGCCCACAAACCCAGGTAACTCTATGTGAGCTCTTTAACACAGAAAAGAGATGGGTGTGTTTTTTAAAGCTGATAAAATAACATCTACAAAACAATTAAACTTCCATTTTTTCCTCCTCGTTTGTCTTCACAGTTTCATTTTTTTATTTGTACTTTTGGCTCTTCATTTTCAAAAATTTCTTACTCATTGCTTTAGGACAGAAAGAACTGTGATGACAAATATGGTTGTTATGTTTCATCTTATTCCCAAGGGTCTTTTCTTCTGTAGATGATGAGCATCTGCTCCTAGTCATGTAGAAATCTGATTAACAAGGCATGATCTTTGATTAGCATATTTCCGAAATTGTTTCTTATTAAGGGTTCTGTCCTTAGGGCTTGTATTGCTAAGCAGTAGAACAACCTTCTAAACTTATTTAACATGTTGAGAAACTTTGCAGACATATGAATCCTTTTTTGACCTTTTATGTCCATGTAGATCATGCATTCTGCATAAATGGAAAAAAAACCTCAAGAAATAATAATCTAGCCTGTGAGGTTGTTTTTGCTGTCTATAACAAAGCCCACAGTTTTGCTTGTAATTAATAAACTTCCTTCTATTATCTTGAATTGTCTGTTTATAATGAATAATTAATTACACTTCCATAGTGTGTTCCATTTAAGGATCTTCATGAGTTTTTCCATGAAGAATGAAATAATTCATCCAACACACGTGCTAAAAGCTTTATTTATTCTTATTGCCAGCATTATTATTATTTTCATGTTTTAGAAGCAGGACACTGAGGTCAAGAGTTTTTGAGGCCTGATGTTAAAGGAAATAGCTACCAAGATTTCCAACCACATCCTTTACCATCACCATGCTTCAAACTGATGACCATTCAACAATACTTGTCTTATTGAATGGGTCAATGTTTTTTATTGCAAAACATTTCCAAGTTGTGTTTCTTTGAACAATAATATATTGTGTGATGCTATTTCAGAACGGACATCAGAACTGCATGTGTTTTTGTTGCCATAGAAGAACTAAGGAGTTCAAAAAGTGGATTTAGTTTTTCAATTACAGAAAACGTTAGTATGAAAAAAATGCCAGCTATTGAAACTGTATGTGACAGCACATTAGTCTATGTGGGCTTAAATCTGGCTTCTCTTATTTATGCCAGACAAGGCTTGTCTCACCAGCAAAAGCAAACAACATGCATGCACTCCAGCAAAAGAGCAAGACCAGTGACAAGCCAGGAGAAGTTCTGATCATTGATATTTTTCATGTGGATATCTGCCTCGGTCTTTAACTCAGTCTCCAGTGAGAGCTGAAGTATAAGGATTAAGAATGTATATCACTTGGTGCCTTTCTGGGGATGTAACGAGAGGGGATGAGGGCTGGTGAGCTGGCACAAATGCCACTGCTGCTTCTCGTGTGCCAGGTAGGCTGACTTATAAAAGGCACCAAAAGGCAACAGCGAAGCACCCCTGAAGAGCCTTTTCAGTCTCTGGTCTTTCAGTTGGACGGATTCTAGCTTCTCAAACACTATCTGTGTATTTTCCTCATGGCAACTCATTGGGTGTTGATGAGTTGTTTGTGCTACAGGAAGCAGATGGTCTGTTCTCCTTCCTTGCTCACAATTCTATCAATTCCAATGACTTAAAAAAAAAGAAGAAGAAGAAGAAGAAAAGAGAAGGAAAAGAAATAGAAAAAAGAAGCTTTTAACGCTTTTGTTTTTATGACTTCTCTGTGTCATGCACCAAAGGCATTCTAAATACATATGCACCAGTGATGCTCAATTGCCCATCACAAATGTGTAATGGGTGTTAATGTGGTAAGAGCTTGTAGCTATGGCTGTTTAAACCAACACAGAACAGCTGTAACACTTCAGCACTGCAGGAAAAACAGAAGAATTGTCTGCTTGTTGGAAGTACATTTGCTGTCACATAAAGAAATTTGGTGCTTAGCAAAGTGAAACTTCTTGTACTTCAAATAGCATCCTTTAAAAGTTTCTCTGAGCATTCAGTAAAAGTGGGTAGTTCAGTTATCAGAATTTGCAGTGAGATCTTTGCACCATTCCAAAAATGAAACTGAGATGCCCAATTCAGAAAATGATCCATGATGAGGGAAGGAAGGGGAGAGATGAACGGGATTTAAGGACACTTTCAAGATGAACAGAAAGTTTTGTCTATGGTAAAATAATATCCAAAAAAAGACTTGTCTAAAAGTCACTTCTTAAACAAACAAAGACTAAATTTCAGTGTGTGGCTGTGACTTTCTGAGTATTCACATAAACATTTTTGGAATATTTGTAATTCCTCCTGGCAGATACATTTTATTGCTGATCTTTAGAAGCATCCTTTTGTTAGGGAATAAATTTAGATAGATAGCCTTTCAAATAGGACTTGATTGCAGGAAAGTGTTTATAAGAGATTTTCCCTGGTGGGATCGGTGCTCTAATTGGAGTGGCATCCAGCATAGCGCTGCATTGCTCCTCTTTTTTCATTTGAAAGATTACCAAATCAGCACTCCTTTAAGGAAGCAGTCTGTAGAAACTTGGCAGGAGCAGCTAGGGTTGCGCACAGGTAGGACAACAAATACTGTCTGCCCTGTTGAGCTTCTGTGGGGACCACAGGGATGCTCCAGGGGCTGCTCCATGCCTCGTGCAGCAGCATCTTCTTCCCTGTGTGAAGGAGCAGCTCCTGAGTTCAAACCCTCTGTCTCTCACTTTGAGTACTAAACAGGATAATCCTAAAACAAATCCTAGGTTTTCCACATCAGCCCTCTGATACATGCTTAATGCCTTCATTTACATGAGGAGAGGGAGAGTATATGTGCATTGCTAGCAAAACTCAGTGTAATACACCATGTGCTAATTTCTTCATTTAGCATTAAGAGAGACTTTTGTGTACAGAGAAACAAACGCAGGGGTCCTCAGAATCTCCCTGCCTCTCTTCAGAGTGCATTCTTTGCATCTGGGGGAAATGATTAATTGCAAGCAAAATGGGAATTTTTACAGGAACCTCCTGTTGGAAAATGGCAGTGGCTCCCTGTGATGTTTCAGTGTTTCAATCTCCAAGTAAGCTTATTCACCCCTTATTATTCACTCCTTCAAGTCCACACTGGAGAAAAAGACAAAGCAGCAGTGGTTGCTCCTTCAGGAACCAAGGCTTCAGACCAAAGCTGGAACGCTCCAGGTGGTGGAGCATGGGACAGTGTAGGAAGGAGAATAAGGAGTGACTTCGGAGGAAGAATTTTCCTTGGGGAGCAACAGCAAGAACAACTTGAGCATATTTTCTCTGTGATACCAACTCATCGTGCTCACTAATCCCACTTCCAACAGCACTTGCTGGTGACAATAGTTGTTGTGTGGAAGTCCAGGATAATTTTATTGGTATTACTGCTCTTCTAATCAAGCGTTTTAAATACAAGAGATGCGTATCCATGAAAATTAAAAATTCTACAAAATAATATACCTGCTGTACCTGATGTTGTATTTATTAGCATTCGACAATGTCAGTTCTTTATGTAGCTTTTAGAACACAAGTTACTGTTACTTGTGGCTGTATTTTGTTCCGCCATAACTTTTCTCTGAAATAAAGAGCATAACAAAGTTTGTTATACCAGAACTTCTTCCTGAAGTACAACGTTTGTATTAAATGCCAAGTTAGAACACTATTCAGTAATAAGAATCTGTAGGCATTCCATCTACCCTGCTTATAGACCTCCATTTAACTTACAGTCTACAAACAATGGCACGTACTGCAAAGTGGCACAGTATTTGTTCATGTAGATATGGGAGTATTCTTTCCTAACACTTGTTATCTGTCAGCAGTGAGATAACTTCGTATGTATTTCTAAGTTTCTTTTTCTATATATTTGGGTTTTTATAGCTCTTGATCCATCCAAAGATCCATGCTTGAAGGTGAAGTGCAGCCCACATAAAGTGTGTGTCACTCATGACTACGAAACTGCCATTTGTGTGAGCCGCAAGCAGCTGGTGCACAGGTAAGGAAACTGTTGGATGTTTTTGTGGCTCCAGACAGCCAGTGTGATGAGAACAAGCAAAATGAGAGAACTCAAAAATGAACAGTAAAAAAGTAATTTTAAAACATTCTTTAAAAATTTAATTTGTTCTTTTAATATTTTTTTATTTTTTTGAAAATAAACCAGAAGTATTATTATTTATAACTGAGGCTATTACGGAAAGATGAACTGCAACATGTGCACCGTGCAGTGTGGAATGCAGAATGCTCTCCCAGTTCTGCAAGAGATTTTCTGCTCCCAGATAGCAGTAACTGTGCTGATTTTCAAATCTGCAGAGCCTAGGATATGAAACATTAAGACATATATATCCACAGTTCCAGTGACTTAATTAGAGATTATTACAGATGTACTTAAAAAAAAAGAAAAAAAAAAAAAGAAAGAAAAAAGATCATCTGCTGAAATTTGGTACCAAAAAATGTTGGTGGAACTTTGTAGAGTATCTCCCTTGAGAGTAACATAATTACAGAAAGCTCCACACTTGATTGCTGAATGGCTGAATTAAGAGCAAATGGAATAAGTAAATATGTTAAGAGCTTTGGCCAATATGTTCAAATTAGACCAGAGAATTTCACTGAGAGAAGTTATGAATAAACAAACAGAAGCTGACTGAGCATAGGCTGAAATATGCTATAATCAGGAATGAAGGAATTTATAAAGAAATTCAGAGAAAACAAACTAACGTTGCCCTACTTTGGAAGCAGAACAAGAGGTAAGGAAACGAGTCTTGAGTATCTCCAGGTTCACTCCAAATTAAGACTCAGAATAAAACTTAGAAATAAACCCTTCCATCTTGCCAACAGATGTCAAATAAAATCTGTACTGCTGTAATGGGCAACAGTGATGAGTTTGTCTTTATTTTAAGAAAAATATGTCGTGTTGCTTTTAATGCATTTGAGTAAATAATTTGGGAACTTATCTCCAATTTCTTTCTCCATTTAGTTAGGAAGCAAAAATTTGCCTGTAACAGCTCTCACCCCTAAATGCCATTGCCTGTTAAGGTTGCAGTTCCCTAACTCTTTAAGCCAAACTAAATTCAGGATGATCTGATTCCCTTGTGCCAGCACTTCATCTCATTTCACCACTACTTGGTTGAGGAAGCTAATCCAGTGGGAAAAAAAATGTATTGTCTTTGATTGATAATACAAAATTAATAGTGTAATGTGCATGAGGCAGTCCATCTTCAGTTTTCAATGTGAAGTGAACACTGGAAGGATTTTAGGGGTACAACTGTGTGCAGTGTTTACATTCTACTGGCATTTTTGGCATTATGTAGCTTACATTTTTGAGTTGAGATGGATTTAAAGCACTTGCATTACATAGTAGTCTTCATGATGTATATATAAATGTTGAGCCAAATGTTTTCTGAGCTATTTTCAGTATTTGATGTCCCAGAAGTGGTCAAAATGGTACAGAGTAATGGTCTAGAGGAGGATCTGAATACCCTTTTTTCCAGAAACCAGGCTGTGTTTCATGTGATCTCTCCATGATTCCTCCACTGCCTGCAGCTATTTCAGATAACCTTTGAGTAGCACTGTGACTATGGAGATGAATAAAAAAGTATTGAAAACTTACTTTGAAAATTCTCCAAACAATTTCCAGCAAGTTTTGTAGAACTGTAAGAACTGCTGCTGATGTGTGATAGTGGCACATATGTCCCCAAGTGTTTTTATTCTCAAAATATCCAGCTGCCGTTGCCTTAAGGGGTCGACATGTCAATGAGGAATGTAACCAGGCCAAATTCCCTGCTATCTGAATCAGTGGAGTGACACAGCTAAAGATTTTCATCTTCAGTCCCACAACACTGTGTTCTTTATTCAGTGTCTGACCTGAATACTGTTGTACATCTGACTCCAGTCATATTTAAAGATGTGTTAATCGGGATTAAATGCGTTACAAAAGGTGGAGTTGCATTTATTTAAAATCAGTGGAAAACTGAATACATCAGTGTGGGCACATGTGTACCACCAAATAACAGAGCAGTATTGTGACTGCTTTACCCATCCATCCACTGTGCATTTGGGTGTGCTCAGAAGGATTTTCCATTTCATGCATCATTATCAACTTGCTGTAGTGGCTTTACAACGCATGTAGGCTCAGCAAAAAGTAATCATGAGAGCAACATCCTGCATTATTGCTGAGACATCCAGACAGAGATACACCGATTTGCATCACCTGATTAACTGGCCTGCTGAATAGTTGCAGCCCAATGAAACTGTTTTTCCAGGCATAGTGTAGCTAACTTTGAAATCACCAGTGACAACACAATGCCATTGCTGTTTCATTTACTTTGTGCTGGAACGCACACTTTTTAAACCACTTCAGGAATACAATAATAGTGTATAAAATCGAGTTAAATGGAAACTTGTTATTGTCCAGATACTGAGCCCCTGGCTCCATGGTGGCCAACTTGTCCCATAAGGCCTTAGGGCACAGCTCAGTGCCTCTTGCATCTGGCAGCATGAACATCAGCTATGTCACAAACACTGCTGTGGCTTTGATGCCGCAAAGGGTGGACCTGCTGGGTGTGAGCCCCTGACCCAGCTGGCTGGGCACATAGACTGGGTCCACGGGAGAGCAGCTCAGTGCACGTACATTGAGTTGGGTCCACCCCGGGGGTTTGAGAGGTATTTCAGACAGATTGTAGAGTTTTGACAGCACATCTTATAAGGTGTTACAGTACAAATTGGTGATGGCATTAAGAGAAAAGGCAAAGATAAATTTGAAGGAATTCTCTTAAATGCTTAATAACCCTTGGACTAATGATAGAGCTTTACTAAATCTTTTGTGTGGATTAAAACCCCTTTCAATTTGGACATGATCTATGAGGAAGAGTCTTTATTAGTTCAGTTTTGCATGTAATGCCATCGTTAATATCTCTCAAAGATCTGTCATACATTTGCAGTCCTGTAAACCCTCCTGCCATTCGTCTCTGCTGGTCTTGCTAGTACAGCTGGCAGTAAGGAAAGATGTCACTCTTGGGGTTTTTTGGAAAGAACAGAGTGAGCAGAGAGGACTGATGAATAAACAGTGGCCATATTAACATGTCTGGGGTTTACTGCTTTGTTCAGTCCATTTAACTGGCAATCACCAATTAGTTCATGGCTGCAGTGTGCGTCACTCACAAAGTTAATCGTGCAGCATCGCTGCTTCTCTGCTGTGACTTAGAAATACAGCTATTTACTCAGTATTTCCTCAGTCCTTTTCATGCTGCCACTGCAGACAAAAGAGGACACTACTGAATTTCTTGCTCTTTTTTTTCTTTTTTTTAAGATCTGGACAAGTTCCCAAATAAAACATCTGTTCTATATTACGCATCGAAGGCTTGTTCTGCCCAACATGTCCGTGTTGGCACTGCACTTAGCCACAGTGAGCAGGCAGATCTCCCTGCCTTCCTGTACAGTACCTGCTGCTGATACACCATGTCTGGTTGGGAAGGCCCTGTAGAAAACAAATCCAGTAAAACATCATATGTGAAACTGAGCATTCTTTATTACCGCTGCTCTGTGTGCTAACTGTGTGCTTTAGGTTGTATCCAAAAGAGAATTCAGAAGTGAGGAAAATTAATAATTGCAAGAATGTCAGTGACCCACCTGCTTCCATGAACTGCTTGGGACTGTCACAGAAAAGTCTTTGACCACAACAAATGCACTTTTAGGTATTTATCAGAAAATTGTGCACGTAAGTAGGAATTTCAAGCAGCCCAATCCCTCAATGTCTATACATTAGATCAACAGCTACCATTTAAAATGTGCTAAATACAGAGCCTATAAACCCTGACCCTGCTGTTTGATCTGCTCTGACTTGTGCTTGTCTGTGTTTTCCTTGCTTGCTTTCATGCTCTGCCAGCGCTGCTAAATGCTAACGAGGTGCTGGCACGGCACCAAGCGCTCCTCGGGGGGTGATGTCCTCCCGTGCTGAAGACCTGACTCCCCCGTTCCCAGTGCCCTGACCGATGGGAGGGAGGGTTTGTTCCTAAGCTCGTGAGGTTTAATTCTGAATGATTGATGCAATAATGTGTATCAAAGCCTGAATGCGTGAGCAATCCGTATGACGTGCTGTAACAGAATCAGACCTGGGAGATGATTAATTAGCTTTGGATCTGCTAATAACCAGTTTGCTCCCCATTTAGCCTTGCTGTGATTGTAGCTTTTCTTCTCTCTCTTCATTTTCATGCTGATTCAGAAAATAATTGTTGTTCATTTGTGTTTTAAGTACAGTCCAGGAAAAAAAACATATCCCCAAGGGAACTTTAAATTTAACGTTGTTCAGCCTCCTGTTGCTGTATGTCAGTGTTAATTGTAGGTGTAGTTGTGGGCATTTTCTCAAAAGTGCTACCACAAGCAGCAAGATGGAGAATTCGGACAACGTTAGGGCAGGATTATTCTGTAGTTTATTCATTTTTTTTTTATCTTCCCTTTTCTCCATGGAGACTATCCAACTAGCTTTTCTAGTAGGCTCTTATTACTTCAAAATGTTTCCAAAGCAGTGTGACTATTTCCAACTTCTCTGCAAAACCCTACTTTTCTTTCAGTTTATGCTAAAATGGACCAGGAAAGGATGTAGCTCCCCAATAGACATCATTCTCCCCTTCTTTGTTTGAAACCTTGACGCTTGCTTTAGTAAACTGGCAGATGCCAGACAGGCAAAGTTATGTAGAAAATTTAGAAAACCTGCCATAAAGATACTGCTCTTTCAATTATTGTTAAGCCTTAGTTGATGAAAAATGCAGCTATCTTCATGGGTTCTGCAGTAGAACACAGTACATTCATCCATCTTGGGTAGGCAGCATGCCAAAAAAATGTGTTCTGGGACACTGAGTCCTTGCTAGAGAAACAAGGCTCCACAACGAGCAATCCACAGCTTTAATGATGAGATGTGGGACTCCACAGAGAAATTCAGGATAATACCTCTCAATGATAAAATCATTATGAAGATTAAATTGTTAACGTATGCACTGGACACAGAAAACGTAAATATCCAAATTATTTTTCATATCCCCAAAGCTGTTTTTTTTTTTTTAAAGCTCTGGAGTGAGCTTTTGTTGACTAACGTTTTCAGAATTAGTAGAAGACAACTGCCTAGTTCAGAGTGAAAATAAAAATCTGTTGTTTTAGAAAAAATAAAACTATTTTAAATTTGTTAGATTCTTTTTTCCTGTGTAACAATGGAACAATGTTTGCTTCTGTCTTCAAACTTCTTTGGAGTCACTAAACTTGATTTTATCTCAAAAAAATAATGTTTTCACACAAGACATTTTAACATTTTATCCACCTTTAATGCTGCACATTGATTTCTCTAATTTACTGGCATAGATTTTTGCTCCAGAAGAAAGAGCATTGAAATATTTGATTAAACTCACGCTCATAAAAACCAACAGATTGCATTAAGTTTTTTTCAACAAATATATTGTACTGGGGAAAATGCCAAAATTTAGGCTTATTATTCCAAGAGTACCTCTGACAGAATCTTGCAATATTAATTTAATCCTCTATGAATACAAGTTGTAGAGATGAACAGAATGGAATAAATGTGGGGTTTTTTTTTCTTCTTCTTTTTTTTTTTTTTTTTAATTTGTAAATTATCATGCATTGCTCTGTAAAGACTATTATTCTTTCTACTATCTAATCACTCATGGTACATTGCACAGTTTAACTGTAGCTCGTTGTGTTTATCCAGAAAAATAAATGAGAATCCAGGAAAATCAAAGGCAATGAGGCCTTTGAGTTCAGAGCAAAGCTCATCTCATAATGTGATGTGCAAATGATGTGTACAAATCTTTAGTGAAAACCTGAAAGCTTTTTGACATATCTCATCACTGGACTGCCTCAGCTAGAGTGTGGCTACAGCAAACTTTGGATTTTGCAGCAGACACGTAATAGACACGTGGAAATCAGGAATGCTTGTTTTTGTTATGTGGGCTTTGTTGCCTTTTAATAAGACAGAAAGCACATGGTACGATGCACCATCAATCTACAAGTGCTCTAGGGGATCACTGAATATTACGAGAGAACGGTGTTTGAGTCTGGTACTATCCTTTCTTTATTCCCTATTACAGTTACTTTTTGATTATGAAAATTATGATTTAAGCATGAACTCCCAGAGGTCAACAGCTTTTCCTCCTAGACAATCTCCATCTTTAACAGCCTGGGATCCAATCCAAGGATGCTTAAACATTGGCACAGCACTCGCTAGTTTTAGAAGCAGATATTACTCTACTGAACAGGATAATCTGTAAACTGTAGGTCTCATTCTCCAAGTGGTCCATTTCTCAATTTCAGCTGTGCCTGAGATAAATTTCTTTTAACTAAAGAGACCATAGAGAGTCTGTGGAGGGATGAGCTTTCATCAGTCAAGATGATATGAGCTAGCTCTCTTCTGAATCATGCGACTGACTGAGTTGCTGCCAGCAGTTTCTGTACAAAACTCCTCTGGGTTATTATTTTCTGGAGAAAGCTGCCTATGACCTCTCCCCTCAATAGACAAGACTTCACGAACCCATTCAGCTGTTTTCTGGCTTTCTCCAGCTCTCAATACATTGTTGAGTTTGGATCATTTCAACACACACAAGTAAAAGTAGGACCTTTGAACATTAGCCAACATTTGGATGAAGTGGCCACAGACAGAAAGCTGCACTTCCCTTGCCTTTAACTATTACATTCGTCTTTAAAGCTGAATTCAAATGTGTTTCCTGAATCAAAACAAAAAGTACTGAAACGCCGAAACATTTTCCAAATTTTACACCATGCATTTTGGCATCTCCACGCAGTTTTGGACTTTCACTGAAAACCGCAAACCTACTGAAATGTGTTCAGGCAGAGCACAGATATCTCCTATGGAAATTGTTCAACATCTGACAAGGGGATTGCCACCAGTAGCCTAGATGTGAAGCTTGCTGCATCACGAGGCCAATTAGCCACTTCGTAGTGCTCTTCCCCGAACTGGCAACTCATTGCTTGTCATGCTTCATCGGCTTTAAAGCTCATTAGAGTAGCGCAAGGTGACTGTCTCCTATTGGACATGAGAAATAACCTCCTTTGTAACAGATTTTAGGGAGTGTAGACTTCATCTTTGTTGGCTTTGGCAATAGCAATGGATGAACTTGTTCCTGCTACCAACGGGGGATTTACTTATTTTATCCACAGTCACCAAGCGCCTGGCTGTTGAGGGGAATGTCATACTGCTGAGGTCATTGTCTTTGACTCTGCAGCTCCTGTCATGCTGTGCTCTACTTTACTGTGAGGATGCTTCAAGTACAAAAGGAAATACAATGGTCATTGAGACACTGTCCTGCTGCGTAACTCCTTTTAGACTAATATCAGAGCAGTCTTTAAAAACCACACCAGTACCCCTGGATGCCTCTAACCCTATCATCAGAAAGTTCTTACACTGAACAGAATAAGAAAATAACCAATTGCCTTCCACACTTTAATTAACATTTGTAAATATTTTATTTTGTTCATTTAAAGACAATATTGTTGGATGGGCTGAATATTGCTTTATGCTATTCCTCCTCATAATAGTCCCTTTAAGCAGTATATAAAGACAGACCACAAGTGACTTCTTGGTTCATTAAGACCAGTCTTCCTGCAACAATATCATACAAGCTTCTTCATTAGCCTACTAAGTTCTATCTTAAGATAATAAGATTTATTGCCCCCTCTACTCCAGCTGGAAGAATCCTTAGCATCAATCTTTCTGGTTAGACACTTGCTAATTGTTGGCCTAAATTTATTCCAAGCCATCTAAAACTTCTGGAGTTTTCCTAAATGGTTCCTCAATATTTATTTTGAAATAGTCAGCTTCACAGGTTTTGCTAGACTAAGCAAATGTCTTACTTTTTGCTCCTCATAGAGACATTCCTTATGACAGTCTCTGTTTTTCTCCATAACAGAGCTAATTGAGTTTGACTGCTGAGTTCAGTAAAGAAATAAAAAACCCAAAATTATCACTTTGTCATCTTGATATTTAAAGTCTTTACATATCTTTAAATATAATATTCCCTCTGAGTTACTGATTATTGGGATTTTATTCTTAATTTCTTCCATCAGTCCTCTATTTAACTGCCTATTCCATTCAACCCTGTTTTAAACCTCCTTCTGTGAGCCAAGTAGCATATCTGCAGTTTGGAATCCATACTGCAGGTGGGCTTTTTGCTGAGCATTCTGAATAATAATTCTGCTTTTCATGTTCTGCTATCTCTGGATTGATATTCAGTCCAAAATTGTGTAAATTTATGTTCAGTTTGCTGTTTCAAGGATCTCTGCATAGCATTTTATATTTGTTTCATACTGAATAGAAACATTACATTTAATTTAAACTGAAATAAATTTCTTAGGCTCATTTCTATTATTCCTTTGCTACCCATGAAGTTACACTCCATACTTTGGTGGAACTTACAGTATTCAGTGCTGAGATCACAACATCATCTCCCACATTCTCAGTGAGGAAACTACAAGAACACTGATCAGGATGTATCCAAACATTTCCCTTATCACTGGCTTGTATTTAACCTGATCTTCATGAAGTTCACTCCTGAAGAAATCATATAAGAGAAGAATGGTTGTAATAATTGTAATCCCATTTTTTTCTGCCAATGGCTGTTACTCCATGTTTTTTAAAAAGTTAAATAAAATCCTGTGCTTACTGAAGTCTTTCGTTGACTTAAAGGAGCCCAACATGAATCCAGATGGCTTGTACTCCACAACAGTGTGTTGGTTCCTATCTATTTCCTTCTTCACAGTTTTGGAAAGAAGATTGAACTCTTTTGTCACTGACTGCATTGTACTTTGAGATGTATTCTTCTTGATTCCACTTCTTGCAGGTTCTGAAAAAATTGTTCTTTTTAAGGTGACTTTCTCTACATCTAATAACCAAAATTCCTTTTCTCTATGCAGCACATTTTTATTAACATCATAACAAAAGGAGGGTGGGGAGGGAGATAAAAGCCATACCAAGCTGAGCATTACATGTAAACTACATATAAAATTCAATGGTTAGAGCTCTGAGATCAAACTACTATGAAATTTAATGTATGATGGTGGAAGAGGCCTGTCTGAAGGTGGACATGCGAAGATATGTTTGTGCAGCAGATTCATAGGGAACAAAGTTAGCAGAAAATCTTAACTATATGAAAGATAAAGTAAGGGTAATGGAATGTTTGTTCTTTAACAGTTTTAGTGTCTCATTGAGTTATATTGTTGGCTGCAGGATTGGTTGTATATAATTCAAATAGCTCTCATCAGCTTGCTGTGAGTTAGCATCCAAAGGTAATCTAGCATCCAAAAGCTCTTGTTTCCCATGAAGGCTTCCGAAAGTCTCAGGCTTCAACTGAGTTTTTCTAAAAGTTCAATCTGTGCTTTCTCTGAGATATCTGGAGGAAGGCTGAGTTAAAAGTTCAATCACCTCCTCTGTGGCGTTTGTTTATTTCTGACTTGGACTGTCAGCTATTTACAGCATAAGAGACATTGGCTTTTTTATCTGGAAAGCTCCTTGCACAGTCTAGAGTGAGTAAGAAATGAAATGGTATAAATGTCATCTGCTTGGCAAATGTCAAGAAATGTTCCAACAAATGAATAATGAGCAAATTAATACAGTTTGGTGGGACTCACTGCCTGTGTATCCTGGCCCTGTAAGAAAATGTTTGGTTTGAATATGGAGTAGCTGGGCAATTCTTGGATTTTCAGTACTTATTCAAACAACCGTAAAAGATCATCATTATCACTATTATTAAAATGCAAACAGGTAACTGCATTCAGATGTGGGACCCAGAGGACAGTTGTACAAGCGTTCAACATACCTGTCAGTGGTACCATATTTGACCATTGACCTTGTAGACCAACCATGTAGGTCTGGATGTGCCTTGAGCTGTTGGCTGACTTTCTCCACAACTACATTAATCCCTGAAGGACCTGGAATCTGCAGCCTTTCTGAGTTTACCATAGCACAGCATATTAAGGTTGCCATAGACCAGTAGTTTATATTTCCTGACTCATGCTCTATTTTCTATATGCTAAAAATCTTAAGCAGATAATTGCTGGAAGCAAATCTGTAATATTTAATGAATATGTATAGCTTTCCTGTTTGTCTCTGTCTTAAATCTGTTGAGTTATCCAATGAGTCAGAAATTATTATTTAATGTTTACAAATGACCTCCAACGCTCTGAAAATTATTCTCTATTTATATTATAATCTATTTACTGGAGAGTCTAAATTTATTGCTGGTTTTTCTGCAGAAGCCTCAGGACATGAATGTGTTCAGTGGAAAAGTCTTTTTAGTGCTAATAAACAAATGTTTTTGTAAGATTGGGACTGAAGTTTACAGCAAAGGAGTTTTATTAAAGTTTTTCTTCAATTCTTCAATTTCCAACATCCCATTATATTGGAAAATGTATTAAATGTGCTGCATTTTAAAATCTGCCTTTTGATAAATGGCATTATATATTCCAATTGCAATGAATATTACAAACAATATGTTTTGTATGAAATTTTCAAATCAGGCCTTCAAAAATGCTGCATTTCATTTGATGCTGGTCAGTTTGCTGCTATTTGCAATCATGTGTCTTCAATATGATGCAGACTTAATATAGATTATAACTTTTAGATCTACCAAACACTGATCTTTATTGTTCATAAAACTAGTCTATATTTTACCATTACACTTCTGGGATTTTCCACTTTTTATTTTAGAGCCTTTCAATAGTAGTGAAAGGCAGTGATAGCAATAGGCTAAATTTCTCAGTTGGGCCAGACTTCTTTTATACCTCTTGCAGTTCATGACTTTCTACCTTGTCTGCATGGCTCTGTCAGGAAGGAAAACAGCTTGTTTAAGGAAGATGTGGTTTTCCACAGAGTTCTGCTGTATTTCATATCTTGTTCGACGTCCTTCATCATTTCAGGCACAAAATCTCACTACGAAAAATGATGAAGCCATACTCATGACTACTCTGAGGAATTCATCAACAAGGATTTTGGCTTTCGTCTTTGAGTCAAAGGTTGCTTAAAAATACTGTTAAAACCTTTTCCACATAGGCTTGCCAGTTTCATACTAGATGAGCAATGGAGGCATCAATGGCATCTAATACAGGAAGCTGAAAAAAGATAGTCTTATGTGTTTTATGTCTTTCAAAGCCATGCAGTTCAGTCTAATAGCTTACTTTGGAAAGAAACACTATATGGAAACAATTAAAAAAGGAGCTTCTTGCATCAATCATTTTCTTACTTTGTCCAAGTTATGTTATCAAAATTAACTGTTAATCTATTACATCCTGCTTCTTTAATATTTCAATTTCTACCGTTCTCCTTTCATTAATAAGCTCATGATTGCCTGCTTAGAGCTCTGCCAGAACTCATCATGAGCTCAACCTACAGATTTTCAATTTAGTCATTTTACATCAGACTAATTCAACCAGTGAACCACGACTGACATTATTTATGGACATGAGCCACCAAAGTACAGTCTGTTTAAAGCTCTTTACAGCAAGAGTACTAATGATGGCTGGAAATCAACCCAAGATGTTTTGCTTCTTTAAATATGTCTATTCAGATGTCACTGTTCTGCTTGTCAATTAACAATAGAAAGGCAATGCTGTGCCATTCACTTTTAAGGCAAAAAAGAGTAATACCTGAGCACACTTTAAAAATATATAATGCTTGCATAATGATAGATTTAAACTAGTATTATAATATTTAGCATTCTCATTCCTGTGAGCATCTTAAATGTCTTAAAAATTGCGGACGAACAAATCTTCCGATGGCTGCGTAACATTTTGCACTTCTCCGAGTTCAGCCAAATTTTTAAGGGAGTCAAGGAAGGAAACACTATGCCAATATGCCTTGTAATCAGGAGTTCGTATCACCAATGCAAAACTTTCTCTAATAACTCAAAGAAGTTGTACTTGAACTTCAAAAGCTAATAAGGAAAAGAAAGTTCTCTTCCATTGTTTTGCCTCCTTCTCTCATTCTTCCTCCCTGGAAGCTGCTGTGAAACTCTGCTAGATTCTCAGTGCTGGTAGTCAAGAGACCACATTTTAGCTCATAACAAGCTTCTTCATGGCTCCTGAAAGCTGAGAAGAGTTATTGCTTCAGGACTGCAGCCCTCGGGATTTGGGTTGTGGGAGCTGATGGTCTGAAGGCTGCGAGCAGGCAGTCCATGAGACTGCTTATCTTTTATCAAGGACTGTGTATTAGTTCTAAGCCACCTAACTGGCTACAATGTAGAGCTGTCTGAAATAAATCAGTAAATAGAAAATGCATCATGATAGATTCTGTTATGTTAATGAAGTGTAACTACCAAGAAACATTTCTACAGAGCTCTGCTCTTAAATCATTGTGGAAGAGCAGAGGCAGGAGGACTAGCAAGTTTGCAAACCAATTAAGTGAGAATTATCAGCCTCCATTTTGTAAATACATGTTCATTGGTTGTAATTTAAAAAGTCAAAATTTCTAGCAGATTCCAGGCGTTTATTTCCTACTTTAATTAGCATATGAGGGGGAGAAAAAAAGTGAAAACTTGTACTGCAGTCAGGGTGCCACTGCCAGCTTCATTAAATCAAATATTGCAATTAGGTACAGCACTTAAAATTACAGTTGTTTTTTTTTTTTTTTTTAAATGAATGTGGTGCATCATGAGGTGGATAGGCTCCCTTTGTTCTTGGATTAGCTCTCAACTTTGTAGAATTATCTGTACAGTCTTGTAGTCTCAGTTTGCAAAGTGAAGCTCCCTGCTGGGGTGTTGTGGGTCTTTTTTCTTCACATTGGCACTTTTTTGAGAAAGTGGAAAAAGAAACACGCTTAAAATGAAAAGTTTTTCAGCTGTAAGTATTGAGTAGACATGTTCTAGAGTTTTCTGACAAAATGGTTTTCCTGTCAATTCAACAAAACATTTACTAGGAAAGTACAGAATAGTTCTTGACAAGAAAGTGTCTCAGCTCAGAAATGTGAGTAGGTTGGTAAAGAGACCTCTAATGTAGAATGTATGAGAGAGAGGTTCAAGCCTCCTTTCTCAGGTAGAAGAGTCTCCTGGCTCTTCTGATAAGTGGTTATTGGCTCGTGTTTTATGACTTTCCCTCAAAGTCTGTAGTTTTTATTCCTTTCTCTCCAAGTTAATTACAGAAGGGATTTGGTCTCGTTTGCCTAGGTGAGTGCCCTAGTCACTGGGCTGTCAAATTGGTATCTGTCCGTGTCTGACCAAGTGAATATTTCATTAATTATGCAAAATTCACTCAGTAGCCTGATGATTATGGCACTCAGCTGAGACCCAGGCTCTACTGAGTCTGTACTGCTGTTGTTAATGGAAGGGTAAACACAATCCACTCCCATGTCTTTCCAGTGTGCAGCCTTTGAGGAGTCAGTACGAGACTGATTTAATAACCACCTCCTATCTTGATAGCATGACAAATTCATTTTATGTTAAGGTTGTGAACAGAGACTCTATCATCAAGTCACCCACAAATGACTTGAGTATTCAATTATCTTTTGTAACTAGAGAAATAAGACATTGTTTTCTTTCATGATTATCTCAAGAGACAGAGTATGGCTTGGCTCCTGGAAATGCATCTGGAGACATTTTCCCTCCTGTTTTCGCTATTTAGATGTGATCTAGCATCACTTCTTTCATATTTTATTCCTACAATGTTAGAGATGAAACACATTAGATTATGATTTCTAAAAAATGAAATTCTTTCCCTGGGTGTTCACTGATCTCTGTCAAATGCCAACTATTAAAAATAAATTCCCAGCCTCATTTCTTCTCAATTTTCTCAGATACTGTCTTTCATAAGTTGATATTGCAAAGTAGATATTCCCAATAGCTCACAACTAGCCTTTTTTGTACATTTTTTGGGGGTTTGGTGATTTTTTTTTAAGAATTATCTGTGCATACTGAAGAACAGGTAATTTCTATCATTATCTCTCTCCATACTTTTATGGGAAAAGCAAATGCTTCAGAGTGTTCAGAGAAGTTGCTACTAGGCCTGCAACATTCAGGGAAAAATGATCTCACAAATCTTGTGGATGCTTGATATGATCACTGTAAGAACTCTTTTTGTTTGCAAATTACCATAATGGTACAAAATGGAAGTCTTCTGGGTTTGTTCTGAAATAACATTTAAACTGTCACTGATGGAGACTGCAGCCTTAAAATTTTGGGTAATTTTTCTTCTCTCTCACTAGCAATAATTTTGAGCCTTCCAACTGTAATAAAGTCAAGAGGCTTCATAAAATACAGAGAATAAATGTGATCTAATCTTTCTCATTAAATCACTGTACTGGTATTCTTTCTTGTTGAGGAACTTCATACTTGTTTCTTCAGAAATTTGGATTTTTTAGCATTTTTAAATCTTAGTACAAAGACTAAATCTTGAAGAAAATCATATTCAGATAAATGAAAAGGTTCAGTCAAATTAATCCAACCATTTTTTTTTTTTCAGTTAATCTAAAAACTTTTAAGCTTGATTTTGTTTTTTCTTTCTTAACATCTTCTGGTGTATGTATATTTCTAACATTTCTAATAGAGTAGGAGTTTGGAAATGATTATTTTAGAATACAAGGTCAAAATAGTGGAAAGAGAAGTATTTATAATACTTTATCTTTTCAGTTTTTCCAAAAATTAGCATTGCTGATGGAATTTGTTAAAAAAATGAGAAAAAGGCTCTTTCAAACACTTGATTACTTGTCAGTAGCATACTATATGTTATGCCTCACAAACTACTTTGTCTGCACCAATACTCCACTAACGCATGCTTTGTTATGGCTTATGCCAATGCTGTATTTGTTGCATTTATCCATTTTTATGCAACTACTAAAGAGAAATATCTTTATATCATACAAATATATAAAGTTTAGTAAGAACAAATAGGGTCTGCAAATGTAGTTTTGTTGTTGTATCTCTATGGCTTTATGATAACAATATCTAGGGAAAAAGAATGTTATTTAATATGTATGGATAATATGTATGACAGTTGGGCATTTTGCTTTGCTGATTTACGTACCCTTTAGCTTTGATCACCACTCAGCCCACCTTCTTTTATAAAAAAACTCAAGCCATTCTAATTAGTATCATCAGTGATCATTAACTGTGGAAGATAAATTAACCTTAGTAATAAAGCATAATGTGAGGTTTTTTGTTCATTTGTTTAAAGAGTTAAGAAGCCAAGACAATAATTAGTTAAAAAGAGTTTAAAATGCTATTAAGGAAACAAACCTGCTCTTCTAGTGTAGCACCCAGTCTCTCGCCGTGCTCAGAAGGTGACTCAACAGACAGAAATACAGGAAACTTGTATGTCCTCTGCTTTTTCTGTCCTCTGCTTTGTAAATTCTTTCTTTGTACCTTATTGCCATTTAAATTGATGGTCCATGTTGAACAGAAAGGACATTTTGTAGTTGCGTTGTATAAATTAGTCTGTCCATTCTTCATTGCCATACATTGTAATGCTGTGTGTCATTATTCTGGCTAGGCATCTGGCTTTAAATCTCTTTCAAGTCCTTTGACAGATTTTTCTAGTCTTAGCTAATCCAGTTTACCTGAAAACCAAGAGTGCAAAATTGAATTACACTTTCGTCATTCCTACTTAGCACCTCATTCATAGTTGATCTCTTGAGCTCCTATGTATATCTGTGTATAAATTTTTCATTTGCAACAATATTTTAGCTTAGCAAAGAAAGAGCTCAGAAGTCTGAGAGGGTTTTTAATTAGTTCCTTTGTTAGTTTAGAAATTTCTGCTTCATTTTCAACCAGCTGCCTGTATATCTGAGGTTCATAGTCCTTTCAGAATCTCATATTCCAGTTTCTGGTGAAAAACAATGAGAGCTATTCATTTCATAATGAGCTTCACCCAGTCATTGACAGTGCATCAGCAACATGTTGAATGCTGAAACATAAACCCTGCCCTCTTTGCAGTCGAGTAGGGTACAGGTTTGTCACTGTCACCTTAGGATCATGACCAAGATGAAATAAATAGTAAACTGTTAGTCAGAAGCTGAAGTTTTGATGTTCCTGATATTCAGCTGCCTGATTACTCCAGTCCACCTGTTTGTAGGGCTCTCTGCCAAATTCTAGAAGATCATCAGAGAGTAAATCCAAAAAGAAGTTGTCAAAATGTCTCTGGTGACAGTGATGGGACCTGGGGGAATGGCATGGAGCTATGTCATGGCAGGGTCAAGTGGGGGTTAGGGAAAGGTGCTGCCCCAGAGGGCGGTGGGCATGGCACAGGTGGCCCAGGGCAGTGGGCATGGCCCCATGCTGCCAGAGCTCAAGCTTTTGGACACCACTCTCAGACACAGGGTTTCATTTTTGAGTGGTCCTTGCATGGAACCAGGAGTTGGTGACAGGGCACTGGAACAGGCTGCCCAGGGAGGTTGTGGAGTCTCCTCTGGAGATATTCAAGCCTTGTCTGGACGCCTACCTGTGCAACCTGCTGTAGGGAGCCTGCTTTGGCAGGCTTTTTTCACAAGAAATCACAATAATAGTAAAAATAGACAGAAGGATAAACCAGAGGGGATACCCACAAAGCTTCTCACACTTCCCAGGATGCAAGTGTAGAAAGATGACTGAATTATTAGAGGTAAAGCATCAAAATGACATTGAGAGACCATCTAGAGAGAATATAATACTTAATGCTATAGTCCCTAGCAGAGTTGGAAAGAATAGTTAAAAGTAGTTGAAGAAATAACTGCTTCTCCAAGGGACCTAAGTTTTGAGATTGAGTGAGGCAGAAGAGAGTTTCAGAAGTAAGAGTGGAAAAGGAGAAGGAGATTAGTTGGGAGGAGGTCAGTGCAGAGCAATCAGGCTGAAGGACTGGAATAAAAACGGTTAAATTAAAGAGTGAGTAGGAAAGGACACTACGATTTTTAACAATTTTATAAAATTCTCCTAACGTGGGTCAACCAGATCTTGAGAAAATAGGACTGGAAGAGAGAGGCAGAGATGCTAGTCAGGCAGAAGGTAGATGACAGACAGTAGATTTTGAAAGAATGAAAGTGCTTTATGAGGAAATGCAAGAAGATTGAGAGGAAAAAGAATAGGATGGATTTGTACTACAAGAAAAAAAAAAAATTCAGACCCAAGATTTCCACCAGGGCAGCACAGAAAATGGTAGGAAGAAAAAACAAGAACAGGGTTCAAGGAATCAATACTTTGTAGAAGGACAGCAGGGAGAAGCTGTTGTGAAAGCTATCTGGGAACTCACAGAAATAGAGCTTAGTACAGAAGAAAAATGTGCTCAAGAGAAGTCATTTCTTATGAAGAAGACTGTTAATTTAGGATTAAACCAAATGAGCTGATAGAGATGAAGAAATGTTGACCCTTGCTCCGTCCATTACTCTCTCGTAAGCTAAGTCATAAAGGATGAATGGGGACAAAATCAGAGTGGAAAGGACAAAGATGTATGTTTGATCACAGCAAGATAAACAGAGGGAAATATATGCTGAAGTGAAATTCAAGTGGGACAGAGTGATTCAAAGTAAAGTGGCACATATTCAGCCAACAACATTATTTGCACTAAACTGATTGCTGTTAAATAAATTAGTAGCAAATATTTAAATCTGTTTTTTGTACAAAACCCATAAAAGTCCTCGGTAATGTTATGCTACATGTCTAATTCTATCACTATTTAAGAGTCGGATGGTAAAATATGCTTTTGAGAAATCTGCTATAAAATGCTGAAACTTTCAGGTGTAGATATGTGTCTATGTTGCAACTTGATGGCCACCTGAGCCTCCATGGGTAGAGGAACCTGTGGAGTTACATATTTGAAGAATATGGGAAGCATGTGTGGTTGTAATGCATGGTTGATAGGCTTCATGGTTCAAGGTCGCAGTAAAGGGAAATTTTAATAACTCAGTGGAAGTAGCTCATGAAATGTATATCTTGTAATTTCTGCAAGTATGTCGATTGTGCTCATCTTCAAATTTTACCTAAAGGTGTGTTTTGGCACGTGCTGTCCCTAGACTGGATCATGTGCATTCAGTTAGTATCATAAATTAATATGATTATGTAAATTCTGTCTATTGGTTTGGGACTTTCCTGAAGCTCTAGTCACCTTTCATTAAGATACAGTCTGATATAAGATGGGTAATGTTCTTGATGGCCTCATTTGAGAAGCTGGGAATGGTATAGGAATTATGAGCTCAATCTCTAGCATCAAATAACCAGACAGACAGCACTGAGTATGTCGAGAAATTCAGCAGAATGTTTAGACATTCAATGTATGGTGCTCTGTAAATCAGCAGTGCTGAATAAGCAACAGGAGCATTAGCCTATTTAGATGCTAAGAAGGATGGGATTTTAAAATTACCCAGCGCCTTATAACATTTGTAACTGGTTTGGTTAGCATACATTTCACTAACATTCATTTTATTCTGACATAGGAAACTGCATTCTGATGATTTTTCCAAATCGACCTTGAAGAGTGGATTTTGACTACACTCTGGAGGTGGCTTTGGGGTTGATTTCTTTTTTTTCTAATTGGCTCTTGTTTGACAAGCCAATTCTATTCAGAAACCATATATGAATTATTAGGTAATGTATGCTAATTGTAAAAATCCTCAAGAGTTTAATCTTCTGTAGGCTTCTTGAGAATTTAATAAGCTTCTCTCATAATAAAATGTGTCAGAAGGGGCAAATATTTTGCTAGCACAGCTTGTAACTGATTGTTTGTACCACGGTTGCAAGTATTCACACAACAGAAGTACAGTGCAGTCATTTTTAAAAAGAAACATTTGGTTTAGTGCCTTAAGGGCAAAAAAATATTACTATATTTTTAAAATGCATTTGCTTTCTCATCCCTACCAGCAACATGTCAATTTTTGCGGGGATTGCATGTTATTTGCCTTAGGAAAAGCAAAATCAACATAATGAAGCAGAACACAGCTGAGCTGTCTAAAGATGCTCGGATTGGAGGTGGAGGGGAGAATGTCATTGATTTTTCCCATGTAGTTGCAAAGTGACAATAAGATTTCTGAACTCTAATGCTTCAGGAAAACAAAAAGAAGAAAAAAAAAGAAAGAAAAAACACCTCATTCTCTTCGGGCAGTAGGACTCTTTGAAGTGTAAAAGTAGGGTATGTGTTGCGAGTGATTGAACTACTACCATTGCTAGAATAAATGAGGCCGGTTTATAAACTGTACTGAAAGACACACAGCTGATAAAGTTCCTGGTGTGGGTCTGCCACCTATTTCAGCCCATTTGTTTGTCCCAAAGTTTCATTCTGCCAGCTAGCAGAGTGTCTGCATAGACAGGGGTCATTGGGGTTTGATGATGCTAAACTTGTCGGCCACCTGCCCTTGGCCAAGAAAGAGGACAGTTTCAAAGCCTGTATGCCTGCAGCTTCCAGCAGATTCAGCAGTCATGCTGGAACTTTCTGATGTTATTAAATGCTGCTGAGAAACCTGCCATGATTTTTAGCCTTGCTAAGTAACTTGCACCATCCTGCTTGCCCAGCTGCTCAGCCACATGGAGTTTACCATTGTAACGAGACCTATGCGCTGCGGGAGGGAAATGGTGGAAAATGACTGCTCTTCCAGATTTGGTGAAAACAATTTTGAAGGTGTCTGATTGCATGAAACGTGACATAGTGAGGAAGGATTAGCTTTCCTTCCCAACCAAACGTGACAGCTGAGATTAATCTCACACGCCATCAGCAATTTGGCTACCTCAGAGATCTTGGCAATCTCTGCCAGCAGAAGGAGGCAGACTTGATCGATACAATATCTTAATATCAAAATAATCAGATATTGGGCAGAGAAAAGGTACTTCATCCTCTTAGGAAGTATTATTTTCTAGTAGCAGGGAAGAAAACCCACATAGGCTGTCAAGGGAAGAAGGATAGAAAGCCAATGCCTACAAAAGTACTCAATGTGCTGTGCAATTCACCTGTAAGCACACTGTGCAAAGTTCCAGCGCTTCCCTTAGCATGTAAAACCCCAGGTTTGGAAGCAGCTGCTGAAGATTGCTACAAACTGAGGAGAGGTAGAGAAGATTTCAGCTTTAATTATGAACTTCCTGCTATGTCCCCTCCTCCCCTGAAATTCAAGGCACTTCATTTTATTTTTACATAGTTTTGTATCTGAGAATCCTTTTTACGTTAGTATAAAAATAACGATGAAAAGGAAAATAATTCTCCTATGAAAATTCATGAGAACAGAGGAAGAGTTTAGAAGCTGTGTTATTTATTCCAGAAAGCATAACGACTTTTTAAAACACCGGGATTTTATGTTTGTGTGGATTTCTTGTTTTGGTTCTTTTCCTTTGTGTGCCTTGCCAGTTTTCCTATCTGTGCAGCTGTAGAACATGTGTATTGGGTAGAAAGTTGCAAATCATTAAATATTTAGATTAAAAATTAAATTGCCTGTAAGAACAATAATCTGTAAGCCAAAAATGTAGGGGACCTTTTAAAAACCATTTTTATGTATTAAAGTGCTTAAGGCCAGAAATCCACGTGCTTCTCTAATGACCTTAATAAATACTTAATCTCATCATTTTTAGTCCATGAATAAGGAAGGCCAGGTACCAACATCTCAGAAGGATGCGTGTACTGAGAGATCCTGATACTGTGCAGGACTAGTTGTCTTCGCCATTTAACACTGCCCATATTTAAATGCCATATTAAAGCTGCTCAGCCTCAGACCTTGCTGCTGTTTGGAGAGCCTTGTCCAAGCAGGTGCAGACAGGAGGGTTCTCAGATTCAGTGTATCCAATCAGTCAGCCTAACAGACTGCAGTTTTTCTAGCCCTATAGGACCTTGGAATCTATGTCAGACTTTCCAAATTCTCTGATCCTCTAATAACTGCTGAAAAAAAAAGTTTCCTTCATCTTGCAGAACCAATAACCCTGAGCAGCCTGGGCTGCAAGACCCTTTGATCTCTTTCAAGAGCTGGTTGCTTGCTGGGCCTAGAAGGATCCATGAAAAAGTCTTCAGGGCTTTTTCCCTGCAAAATATGTCAGGACTTTTTCTTGCAAAATATCTTGCTATACCAAAATGTTCATCCCTCCCTTTATCTAGCTGACGTGTTCCTCCCAGTACATTGTTTCCCATGTGCTTATTTTTATACTGCCTTCTTACTCTTGGTTAGAAATAGAGGCTTGACCCTTCCTCGTCTCTTAGATTCTTCTTCTTACCCCGAAAATATCTGTTTTGCATTTCATTGGAATGACACCTGCAGATCCATTTTCACCTCAACAGATGAGATTTTCCTTCTCACTCTCCCCTAAACTTTTCATCTCCAGCTCTATCTTCCAAGTACAGCCTGCTGAAAAAGTCCTTTGGCTACTGATACTCTCCAGCAATGGATAGATTTAATTCCTGATATAATCTCATTGGCATCATTGTTTGGAAGCTAGTGGAGGGCCAGTGTTGTCTCTCCTCCTGTTTACTGCAGGAGAAAGTCTCGAGGAAACTTCATTCAGCCTTGCCAGAAAAGTCTCCAGTCACCACCAAGCCCATTAAGAATTTTTACACGTCTACCAAGTAAATGCCCATGTCTGGGAGATACAAAGGCAGCAAGAGAAAGTAATCAGCAGCCTTAGTACAATCAGATAGAAATTATTTCTTTGAATGACGAAATCAAAGAAAGCAGTAGCCTCTAAGTCCAATGGTATGACACTGAAAAGCCCTACATGTTGTAGTTCTTTGTATGTGAAGGTGTAAGTGCCAGGTACAAAAATGACTCTACTCATATGCTCTCATTTTACAGTGTTTGTATTAAATAAGGAGATTATGTCTAATTCAAAAGCTTAGTGTCCTTTTTTTCAGAGCAATATGTGTAACCTGTTTTATTCAGATATCTTGAATGTAAGGGAAATTTGTGGCTTAGTGTATAGACAGATCTTGTAAAAAAAAATACAGAAGGTTATAGAAATGAGGCCAAACTCTTAACTCCAATAAACAGAACACAAAAATGATAGAAAGAGAGAAGAGAGAGCATTGCCATTTATACTGGCAAATTTCAGCTTCGTCATTCTCTTCGTCAAGAACAAGAGAAAGAGTTTATGCAAAGGAAAGACAAAAACAGGCAGACACTGCTGGGCTTATCTACTGCGATAAGCTTCCTTCAGGGAGACAAGAACAAACTGTGCACAAGGCATAGGGAAGGTAGAGGCAGTACATTTTAAGCTGTTTCAACAGTGAATTGCTCCAGCTTCAGGAAGCCATTAAGTGTGCTCTGTCAGAGATTCTTCCAGCTTCTCAGGAAGCACAAATACTTGGCACCGAACCTTTTAATTTCATTACAATAAGTAGTTGTATGTGATGTATAGCGTTCTGGCTTGAGATAAGGTCTGAAAAGAAAGATGGATGAAGTGAATCCAAATCTTGAGAACTGTCTCCATGGCCATAACTCCTGATCACACACAGACAAGGTTATATGGAGATTCCTGGCTGTAGCTGGGCTGCAGCTGAGATAAGCTGGCACACCATGTAGACCTCCAGTGGCAATGTCATGGCATATTCAGTAATTCCGATTCATCACCATAAAATAATGTGGCTTTGTCCAGTTGGTATTTTCTAATTAAGGCCTTTCTTATCAAAAAAGTCTGAACCAGCTCAATATTACTCAGATAGGAACTGAAGTAAGTAGCTGTCTTATTTTAGGAAGCAGAAGCAGAGGTGAGTGCTGTAACTAATTTGCAACATGTATTGAGCCAAATTCTGTGCTTGTGTAACATCACTGAAACAGTGACTTCAAGAACCAGAAGAGACAGTACCAATCTCTCTATTTTGTTTACCTGACACTTTCTGTTAGAAGGAATTGTGTAACTTGCTTATTTTCTCTTGAGAAACGTTCCGCTGCTATTTGCAGCAGACCTTTGGAAATTCATTTAACAAAAACTCCTCTGGATAGTGTCTTGTTCTACTCCGATAAAATTACTAAATACATTCTAAATTCCAAAGGAAGAAATTTTTTACTCACTGTCTCCTCACTCCCAAAACTTTGTCAGTACTTTCAAAGTAATACCCTGCCAACCTGTATTCAAAGGAGCCTAATTTACAACTGGACTAAAACCACCACTGCTTTACCTGTTTGTATGTTGTGTGTGCTTTTGGGAATAACCAGTCTTGAATAAGAGTAATGAAATTTTGTTAAAAAAAAAAAGTAAATTTTCTAACTAAGTTTTCATTTTAAACTTCATATTTGTAAGAAAAACACAAGAGGATGACTACTACTTCAGTGGTGTTAGGCCTTCTGGATGAAAAGCTTGAATTTTAGTGTATTTTATTTCTTTATTAATATTAAAGCTCATTGACAGCTGGAATTGAATTTGCACTTGGAAGATCAAATGTAATTACATAAAAGCACAGACTTTGTCTAGCTTATATAATCTGTTGATATTTTGGCTGTTTTTAGCTGGCAGTGAAATGACACATTAATTGAAGCAAAAAAATTGATATATTTTGCCATCTTAAATGAAATCAAAATTTCTGATTATTTTTCTGAGTTACAGTTATTAGCTTATGTAGCAAAAATATACAGCTTATTAGAACACAGTATGCTATCTTATAAGTTTTTGTCTCAAAATTAAAAACGGATGTTCTAAATTTAGACATTCTGTATCAAATTTATGAGGCACTATTTTTAACTTCATGTCTTTATCCATTGCATTGTTACATCGTGCAATATTCACCACAGCTCCACCTATACTGAATCAAGAGGAGAGATGAGATACAGAACAGGGCTAAGAGTTCATGGTCTTCTCAAAGAAATTACTTCAAGTCAATCCATTAGTTCAGTACATGATAAGAAAATGAACTTTGTGCAGCAGTTTGAAGTGTTTGGTGAAAGAATGCTTGTCCTTTTTATGCCATTTGCTCAACCACGCTGTGGTTGTGATGCCCTTTGCTGATCCCTTCCAAGACACATAACTGAACACAAGTCCAAGCATGACCTTAAAAGATAAAATATTTTCTTTAAAAATTTTACTTCAAAAATTTGCTTATTTTTCATCTTTTCCCAGGATATTTCAAGGCAAATAAAGTTGAAATTGTTCATGGTTCTAGGACCTGTCTAATATGTAAAACTAAATGTAAATAAATGTAAATTAAATTACAATAAAATGTAACGAAATTAAATTACGATAAAATGTGAACTATCTCCTGACTGAAACAGTTTCTCTTGGAAAACTCTTTAGCACAAAACAGCATTTTTGAGTAAGGGACTCCATTTTGGTCCTTGGCTTGGCCACAGATTTTGCTTTGTATACTTTGTAAACTCTGTGCTGTTCTGGAGAGAATTACTACAGGCAAAAATGAGATCCATAAGCAGCACAGGTGGTCAGAAATTAACCCAAAGTGAAATGCTTTCTTTGAGCCATTCAATTAGATGAACTTTTGCTGAATGTAAGGCAGAGCTCAAGCCCTTCTGGCAGACTGTCCCAGAGCTGGTGCTGCCTGCCAGGAGCAGGCCTCAGCCACCAGCCAGGTGGGAAGAGGCTGCAGGATTAGCAGGGCTGCCAGCTGCACAAGTCAGCTCTAATTGGGACACACCTGGAAGCAATAAACTCTTGGTGGAGCCAGGCCTCCCAGAGCTTCTGGGTTTTTCCACAGCAAAAGTTTGAAAGACCTGTGTGCTGGAGCGTGGAGTTTGTGGCTTAGGGGAAGGCTGTGCCATGTGGTTGTTGGGGATGGAATAATGAAGTCTGGAAATATTACTGCATTCTTCGTGTTCCTGTGCAAGCAAAACAGCTGTAGGTTCCCTGTACTTTCACAGCATGTGGTAAGTATTCTGTCTGCATAATGAGTAATGAAGCTGTGTCAGTGTATGTTCCCCTTTGTGTTGAAGTGTGAATGTTTTCAGCCCCTAAAAATTCTTTATGCAGTAAAATGTTAAGAGATTAAGTTCCGTAAAACTTAACTGCTCCTTAAATCTTGCATTTTTCAGTTCATTGGTTTGAAAAGTGAAGGTAGGCAGTGATTTTCTGTTAATCTTAAAGCTTGGGTAAGATGTTCACGTCTACCTTCTAAAATAGTGGAAGTGCTTGGTTCAGTTGTCCTTATAAACATGGCAGACTTTTACCCCAGTTGGGAACGTTCAATTTGTTCTCTCTGCACAGGGCTTACTTTCCAATGACTTGTAGGAGATCCTTTCAACCCTGAGTCTTGAAGCAGGCTTAAAGCTGGTTAAGCTGTCATGAAAAAAAAAAAAAAATGAGGCTTAATTTGTTTTGGCCTGCCTTGTTCCTGACATATTTATTCTAAAACAAGATGATTAGCATAGCAAAACATGTTCCCAGAGTGTGTGAATGTGCCCTTCCATTGAGAAGGGATTTGCAGGCTGTCTGCTCATGGCAGCCAATATTCTTGTCTAGGTTTTAATTTGTTTGTTTGGATGTTTGATGTGTTGTTAGGGGTTAAAGGCTTGAACAGCTTCCAGAAGTCTTATTCTGTCTCTCAAAATGTCACTCCAGAAAAATACAGGTTTACTTTTGGAAAAAAGATGTTATGTTTTGGAAAAGAGTGCTTACCTGTGTTCTTGGCACTGAATGGGGGGGGGAGATCTGGGAATCCATTGAAGACTTTCAACTATTGCTCACTCAACCAAGCTAGAAAGCAAAAATTAACTTGCACAAAATGTAACTGTGTTTGGAGCTAATGTTTCTGACAAAACTGGCTTCAAAAGAATAAACTTACTTTTGAAACCAGAATTGGTTCTTGCAACCAAAATGGCTGCTGGACTACACTACCAACTAAATCAGAAATCTGAGAGTTAAAATCACTGCAATTTTCTCGCAGTAATCCTCTGCCCTGTTATACACATCGTATGAAGCACTGCTAAATTTGCTAACTTGCATTTTCCTTTGGAAAGAACAAAATGCTTTGAGACATACTCCACTGTGAATTCTGCTTGTTAAATACCCCGCTACTTGAGAGAAAAAGTTTCCTCTTAATCTCAAAAGAAGATCCTGAAGATGAAATGGAAGGGGGGGAAGCAATGCTGTTCCCTTCCAGGTGCATAAATGAAACACTTCAAGTCCAGGTGAAACAATTCTAGTTGGGAAGGGACGACTCTGCTCCCACTCACACGGCTCACCGTTGGCTTTGAGGCAGCTGCGGGAAGAACAGAGCTCAGTTCTCAGTCTGGGTGTGATCTTTTTATTCTCAGTAAAGTGGTGAAAAAGGCTAGAGTTGATTCTCTGCTGAAATGACATGAATTTGACCAAGTTTAATTACTGTATTTTAAATGACAGTGGGAGAGTGGATAATGTTATTGGCTCCATAAAAATCTTGTGGTAGAAAATGACTTTGCAGTACAAACCTTGAAGTGGCCAAAGCAGGAGCAGGGAAATGAAGAGGGGTCTGTAAGTCTGTGCGTGGAGCACCAAGCAGCCATTCCTGGAGCAGACCTTTCTTCTAAGGGTGCAGTGCGAAATGCCTGAATGTACCTTGGTCTGCAAGTGCTGTGTGATGTACTTGAGGCTTGTCACTCAAAGCCTCAGGTCCTGTGATTTGTTAGACATCTAGCTAAGAACCTCAATCTACATTTAATTTTGATGAGGTGCTTGTTAGTTCAGTCACTCATCTTCGTACTGAATACTTTGTGCCTAATAGCTTTGACAGTGGCACAGTACCATGAGTTTCAAGTTTAGCATTTCTTAGCTGTTTTTCTGTAGCCTGAAACTTTCTTCTATTCAAGAATTTTACATACAGGCAAGATTTTCTTTTGAGAATATGACAGTCAAAGGCTGTGAAAAAGTAAAACTGCTTTATACCATGATCCATCCTCCTGCTGCCTCCAGAGGGAGAGCACGGCAACTCTCAGATCACCTCCAGTCTCTGCTCATCAATACCCGTTGCTGCATCTGAACATACGTTAACTCTGAATCTTTGTTTCTAGAAGTGCACGGCCATCAGCAAAGTGAATGAGCAAGTTTTCTTGTCAAGCTGGAAAGATTTAAAAAAAAAAAAGTCGAATCAAAACAATTCTGGAAGATAAGTTTGTCATTACATCTTAGTAAAAAAAAAAAAAAATCGTTGTTGGCAAGGGGACTATGGAGAAATTGAAGTTGCTACTGGAAAACTTGAAGTGGTTTGCACAGCCCCAGCAACACAGAACATGTCTGCAGAGTTCTCTGGTTTTAGAGCTAAAGAACCCCACATCTGTTGTGTTTAGCACATGGTGTAGTGGTAACTTTGTGAGGCAGAATGCATCTGAAAGAGGGAAGCTGCTCCATGGATTAAGAGAACTTCTTCAAAATAACAAGGGAATTTATTCTTTAATGCATGGCTTCTATTTTCATAGTTTATGATATCATGATTGGATTCCTTCAGTGGATATAATCTTTAATAACTATTCATCAGCATGAGAAAGGTTAGACTAGAAGAAAACTTGAACTAAGATGAAAGAATAGAATTTTTATTGTCTTACCAACTGGTTGTGTCCTTACATCAGTCACTGTTGTGTGGCAAATTGCAAGCTGTAGTGAAATTGCTTTAAAATATGTACAGATATATATTTTTTCAAAACTGTGGTAAAATAATTCAGCAGTGCATTTAAATAACTTTCTAGCTGAATTGTATCTTTTTTTTTTTTTTTTTTTGCTATGCTGTAGGAACAGATGGCAGATATTTCTCTTAAGTCACAGCAAAGTTGATGTGATGCCTTCTCTCTCCTTGTAAATGTTTTCAAGTGAAAGACAAGTACGCATGGCCAAAATGTATCTGCATTGTAACTTTGGCTTGTGGTTTATGAAGCAAACTTTCCATCAGCTTACAACAGTATGCTGATGATATTTAGTAAATGTTGTAAGAGGCAAGTACGTCATTAATATAGGGAAAAATTGCAGTTAATTAAAATCAATTGCACATTTTATAGTAAGTTTTTGGAGCAGATATAGTTTCATACTTATTTCTAATGTAATAATGGAGTAGACTGCGGTACAAATGCATGTGTAAAACTGAAGATGCTCTGTCACTCTCTAGCATTCCTAGTGGGACTGTCATTGATCTGAGGATAACAGATGTTCAGAAGCTGGAGTGTTAAGAATGCCACTGCATATCATAGAATCATAGAATGGTTCAGGTTGGAAGGGACCTTAGAGATCATCTTGTTCCAACCCCCCTGCCATGGGCAAGGACACCTCCCACTAGACCAGCTTGCCCAAAGCCCCATCCAGCCTGGCTTTGAATACTTCCAGGGAGGGAGCATCAACGACTTCCCTGGGCAACCTGTTCCAGTGTCTCACCACCCTCACAGTGAAGAATTTCTTCCTTATNTCAACACACACCCCCAAGTCCCTCTCCTCAGGGCTACTCTCAAGCCATTCTCCGCCCAGCCTGTATGTGTACTTGGGATTGCTCCGACCCAGGTGCAGGACCTTGCACTTGGCTTTGTTGAATTTCATGAGGTTGGCATGGGCCCACCTCTCAAGCCTGTCCAGGTCCCTCTGGATGGCATCCCTTCCCTCTGGCGTGTCGACTGCACCACACAGCTTGGCATCATCTGCAAACTTGCTGAGGGTGCATTCGATCCCACTGTCCATGTCACTGACAAAGATGTTAAACAGCACTGGTCCCAGTACCGATCCCTGAGGAACACCACTCGTCACTGGTCTCCATTCAGACACTGAGCCATTGACCGCCACTCTCTGAGTGTGGCCATCCAGCCAGCTCCTTATCCAGCATATACCAAGTTCTTAGATTTCTTTCTATATCTGCACATTTTTATAACTGTAATATGTTTTTGAAACAATTTTGCTCTTGTTACTACTTACACTTAATCTGAACTCTACCTTAACAGTAATTTCTTTTCATAAACGCTTTGAATAACTTTCTGTTCCTTGGTAAGGAGTGCTAGCTATCTGTGGACCTACCTGACTATAAGTTAAAGGCCTTAATTTGGCAAAGCAAAGCAAATCACTTGCTTTAGCATTACTTGCATGCTTCAGAAGCAACGCTGCGTGGTTTAACAAAATACTGTATGCATAAGTGACGTTGTCGTAGTTATAAATCAAAATGAAGCTGCCAAGCAGTGCTAATCTAATAGTGCATAACAGTTTATGACTTTCAGATTGTCTGCAATAATGCACCATATTATAGAAACATTGTTAGGAGCTATATTTAATTTACTTGCTTTAAATGAATACAGTGTTGAAAACCAGGCTATGCTTTATTCAGAGAAGCTTTCATTCTGTTTCACACAAACATGTCCAAAAAACTTGTTGTCTCTTATTCTACAGCATTCGACAAAAGAAAGGAAACTTAGCCCAGAAGCACTGGCCTGGACCAGCTAACATAGTGAAATGCAAACCTTGCCCCATGATGCATGCCAGCCCTGTCTGTGGCTCCGATGGACATACATACACCACCAAGGTAAGTTCTGCTTGCACCCTACAATCCTGTTAGCAGTGGCTGTCCAGGCTGGAATGTGAAGATGTAATAGCTGTAGTTAATAGACAGCATTAAATTAGAGTCTACTTTAGCTCTTAGTATATTTCTGAGCAAAAAGTGCTGATAAATTTACATTTTTACATATTTGACAAACACCAGATTAGAGTGACAAACCAGAATTTTATGGCTGTCATGATTCATGTTTCTCTAAATAGCTCATTCTTGCTAATGAAGTAGAATGCTTTCGATGTTGATGATGCAGCAGAAATTTGTTTGACTGAACTGCCTTCTTCACACAAGAAGGTTTCTTGTTTTTAGATTTGGTCCCCAAATGTTTAAAACGTGTTGGCAGCATCTTTGTTCTGAGATGGGCAGTTTTTCTTGGTTTTTGTTTGTTTTTCAGACTATTGTTAACATACAACAATTTGTTTACATCTCTTTTAATACTCCTGTGTGCCAGATGCAGCATATATGGTACCATAAAAAAAATTCCCATAACCCAGCAGGGATAAATTGGTTCATTGTTGTACTAAAAATATGATCACCTTAGGGCTTGATTCAATAAAGGAAACTGTCTTCACAGTCATTCAGCAGTCCAGATTTCTTATAATCAAATAAAGCCTTCCATGTCTTAGATGTGTGTTCCACAAACGGTGCTTCAAGCATTGGAAGTCATGTTTAGGGAATGCCTGAAGTTTTCTTAAGAGTTTTCTTCTCTTCCTATATCCAAGGTAAGGATTAAGTCAGTAAAAACTTCCTGTTAAAATCCACACAAAGCCCCTGAAATATCCAGGAAAATAAAATGATCAAGAGGGAAGAATTGTGTGCTGTGATATAGGTGCAGTGTCATCAGCACTGTTATGCTGCGTTCTCCTCTCAGATGGGCAGCTTGAATACTTCATCCATTAACAGATGCAGAGATTAAAATGCTGCCACAGCTAATTCATTTAAGCCTGTCCCCTATCCTGGCTGAAGGATTTGCTTAGCAAAGCAGAAATTTTCTTGCACATAGAGTACGTAAAATGGTTCTAACTTGCCTGTTAAACAAGCTGCTCTTCCTAATACTCCTGAGGATATTTAATAGAGTAATGCAGCATTGGCATTAACAATTGAGCTCATTTTGAAATCAACTTTTTACCTCTAAACTCTTAAGAATGTGGGAGAGACTAGTCTGTAGTAAATAGCCTTCCCTGTGTATCTAGTCATCTTGTTTAACTCATTTCTGTGTGTCTTGCCTTAATCAGNTTTTTTTTTTTTTGGCTTTTTTTAACTGTAAGATCCAAACACTTTTCATCCAAAATTCTGCAAACGTCTTAAATTAACCAAACTCCTGTGCTAAGATTGTAGCTCTCAGGCTTCTATGGAGGCATCAAACTGTTTGTGTTGTTGACATCCTTCCTGGCTCAGATCTATTTTGCCTTCCCCTGCCAGCACGAGGGCAGGGGTTTAGGCAGGAGACAGTTTTTGGCTGTATTCATGGCCTGGCAAAGCAGCATCAAAGCATTTTGCTGATGACTGGGGGCTACTGTTCAACGCTATCAGTGATGTTTGTACTGGGATTGCTCTTTCCTTCCTTTGAACTGTTAGCAGAGGTAAAAAGGAATGAAAAGGAAAAGATACTGCAGAGGTATTACTGATAAAATGCAGATGAAATTTGGGTGTCGATAAATGCACAGTAATCCTGTTTGAGAGGAAATAACCACGCAAACACATCACAGGCTTTCATTTATCCACTTGATCTTAGAATAGTTTTGAGTGTTCCTCTAGAAGAGGTCATAATGATCACTGCCAGGCACAAATGCAAATAAAGTATTAAGGAATTGAGAACAAGAACACAATGTTATGTTGTATTATTATGGACATCTCATTGCCTTCAGTTATCATCATTGCATCTCAGAGCTAATGTGGTAGAACCAGGAAATGCACGGAGAAGGACAGCAGAATTAACTTGAACGCTTCACTATGATTTTGTATGAAAGCATGGCTAATAATGGAAAAGGAATGTTGTGGTTCATAATGCAAGATCTAATGAAGTTACAAGTCAGTAGTTCTAAAACAAAGGAAGGTGGTGGGATTTTTTCAGTTTAAAATAAATCTGTGAAAATCACTGCAGCATGGTATTGTGCAGGCCAAAGCTATAAATGGGATTTGTATAAATCTATGGACAATGGATCCACTGCAGGCTACTAAACCTCTAACACACTGAGTCTTTAAGCCAGTGATTACCAGAAGCTGGGATGATTGGTGTAGTTGGGCAGGACTGATTGTTCTGTTTCTAATTTGCTCTTCCTTTTACTGCTTCATAGCTTTCCTGCTCTCTTAAGGATTTGTTTACTTGTCCCTTAACCTGGTATCCTGCCAGCAGAGCAGAGCTAGAGAGCTAGTGTGGTTTTTGGATTCTTATGCAAAAGCAAAGGCACCCCTGTCTTTAATGCTAATAATAGAGCTAATGTACTTGTCTTCATCGAAGTACTGCTGTTTAAGAAAGGAGCATATTCCATTTCAACTTTTGAATTGGGTTAAAATGTCTTTTTAAACTGATCCTGAGTATTATTCCTTTATCATTGTTTTGCATTTTTAGTTTCTATTTCTTCAAAGTTCAAGTTCTGACCTTTAAAGAAAAATTAAGACTGCATAACTTGATCTGGAGTGATTCTTGATAAAGCTGGTGGAAGATAGAGGACTTCTTGTTTGATTTGTTCAATTTTTCATGAAAATTTTCAGAAATCATTAAGGATTCAATTCCAGGACAGTAACCTTGAATGCATTTTTTAATTGTTATTCTTCTAAATGATGTCTTAGTCGTTCCTGATTGGATAATAAAATCTTCCAATCATACAGGCTATATGGCAAGATGGCATTATCGTTTTATTGGTTTGCATTGTTGGTTAATCCCCAGGCTGTCGCGCTCTGTTCTAGTGCTTTCTATAGAGATCACGTTTTAGAAGAAAGCATCTTACTTATGCTAATTACAGCACAAATGATTGAGGGCCCTATCTGTGCCTATCCCCTTGACTAAAGGGATTATGGTTCTTTTAAAGGCAGCCATTTGCGTAGCAGCAGGGGAAATATCGTAGGCCCAACAGTGGCATGTCCTTGAACACCATTACTGGGATATGGTGTGACTGCTGGTCATCTCTAGAGACACTCAGCAACTGATACTGTACTTAAAAAGCATGAAATGGAATCATGTTCCTCACTCGGGTTAACATCTTGTCTTAGCATCAGGTTCAAGTATCCTCCAGCATGGCAGATTTTCGTGAGGTTTTCTGAATGAATGAATTTTTATTAAAACCAACTCTATTTTATTTTCATATATGAGAGTTGCACTGCTTCAAAGTCTCAGCGTCCTTTAGATACTAAAACTTCCTGGTTCTTTTTCTGAAGTGTTTCAAAACTTGCCTCAGTTGTTGATGTGGGTTATTTTAGCAGCTTCATGAAGTGTTGAAGAGAGCGAAGGTCTGTGTTTGTGTGTACTAGTTTTTCTTGCTGTTTTGTTTTCCAGATAACGAACTTATTTTATGCATGGTGGGTTCTTTAGTTGTGCCAGATGTTTCCATGTTTGGACATGGCAAACGTTGAACATAAATGGAAAACTTGGTCTATAGCTACTCAGTTCTCGTATATCGTTTCCAGCAATAGTTCATGGCACTTATTGAACTTGCAGAATTTCATATTTCTGAAAATTTTAGAAAAACTCTATCATCCTTTTTCTGTCCACTTTGAACAGTGCTTTGGTTTGTCAAAAATCTCCACTTATTGCTTGAAATGCAGATGTTTTAAAATGTGCACCCTTTTCCCTATTATAAAACTTGTGAAGAGAGATTGCTGTTTCCTGGATGTGAGGGGCTCGGTTTAATGCTCTGACAATACAACACATTTCTGTAGTATATTGCAGTCAGAGTATTCAAAGCTCTTTAAGGCAATAATGGATTAAGCTTGTGAGGTAAGTAAGCCCTGTAAAGAGCACTTTGTAATTAGTTAATGTTTTTGTCAGCAACACATTAAGAATAACTGTGTAGCTGTCAGTTTTACAGGAAGTTTAATTAAACTAGTTAATAAAGCAATTACCTGAACATGATGATGACTGCACTTAACTAATCAGAAAATGAAAATAAGGATGATCTTAAATTACAAAACATACCACCTCAATGACTAATGTAGCCTTCAAAGATGGAAAGGTACATTGGTATAATCATTATGCTTCTAATTAGGTACATTGTTGTTCTGCAAATTTTAATTAAATCATTGCAAACTAATTAAGTCTGTGATCATGTCTTTGTATGAAAATGGAAAAATCACCTCCTGTTGTCATAACATTAGGTAACAAATTTGATATTAAGAGATGTGCAAGAGAAATAATTTTCCAGCAGTCTTTAAATGGGAGAAAAAATGACCAAAATAACCAGGCACTATTAGTTAAATGTGTGCATTGTGAGGACTGCTACGTTTAATTAGGAGGAGTCTGCATTCAGAAGAACAATAAATGAATACTTGCAGCATCTAAGTGCTGAGAACATAGTGCAGCATGGTTAGATTCATCGTTATCCAACTATTGGCTGGATCACCCATTCCTTAGGCATGGGCTGCTGCTGGTCAGCTGTGGTTCCTGCACAGGTTCCCCTGCCTGTATTTTGTATAAGAGGTGACTCAGCCTGAGAACACAGTTAATGCTCTTCCTGATGGAAAATAAGATATGCAGCAGAGGCATAGCAAGCAGTAAGATCTGTCCTGTTCTCAGCTGGGTGAAGAATTGCTTGAAATTGTGTTAACTCTTTGCTTTGGATTGGAAATGGCTGGAAACGGTTCTTTGCTCTGAGTTCAGAGTATAGCTAGATGTGATCTATTATGTCCTGAACCTCTGCAGGTTAGGTCTAGTATTTTATCTAACTCTACTACTGATCTGTGTTACAAAGGTGGGATAATTTGTATTTTCAGCTTTCATAATCTGAAGAAATCTAGTCCATGTTAATAAAATACTGTGAGATCTACTCTGAAGGCATAATGGGAAAAACCTTTAAGATATTAAGGTTCAATTTAGTTTTTTGTGTTAAACATCTCTAAGACGTGACTGCTTCAATAGTAAATTTGTTGGAATCTCTTGATGAAACTGGTCAGGGTTTTTTAAAAGGGTATTCAAATGCATTTTTGTAGAAACTAATAGATTCCACGGGATGTGACTGTTTTGATAGACCTTTCCATCATGCATAAAGATGATGGGAATATAATATATAGAAATATGTTTTACTGAGTTGTTACAACTTCCACACTCCAATAGTCGGTTTTCAACATTCATTTCTATGTCATTGATTTGATTCATCTTGTTTTGGGGAGGTTCCTAACTGTTGCAATAGGTCTGGAGTGAGGCTTTTAGCTTCACTGACTTTGCTCTGGAAACTCCAGAGGGCTTTGGGAAAACTAGAGCTTATCTGATTCTGATTCTGGAGATCATTCACTTGTCTAGGGCACATCTGGCCATCGTACACCCAGCAAGGTCGGTCTTCCCTCTGCCTGTGATCTGGGTCAGTGAGACTTGAGTGCTGCTCGCCAGAAGTGCTGTGAACTTGTTATTGCATAAACAAGTCCTAAACAACAAACCTGTCCTTCAGAAGGTAAAACACAGAGCCTCGTACTGTGCCTACAGCAGCTGCAGAGTTCATTCAGCTTGACGAATGAGTTGAGCAGGGTTGTTTGATGAAGTGCTGTTTATCCTAAGATATCCCATCATTTATATATAATATACATCTTTTTCTCAGCATGGTCTCAAGGAAGGAGCAGAGAATTGGGAATAAGGTTGATCTTAATTCTTACTTGGGGAAGGATGGGATGGTTTTCATCAGCTTACTCAAGGGTGGATTTTGAAAGGCACAGATGGCATTTAAGCACCATCTGTGACTTTGAAAATTTATCCCTTCACCTCTTTGTCGGTGTTTCCTTGGTGCTGAATTAGATGAGGAAATCCATGTCTCTGAGTGCCGCTCACTTGTGAGAGGGTGAAGTAAACCAATTCTACACAGCTCTGTTCCCAAGTTTTTGAGGGGGCAAATTGCGGTGATGATTGCCCTTCCTTTTAAAAAGGACTTTTGGTGATGTGCTGTCAAGATAAAAACTGGTGTATTTATCAATATTATTATTCTCCCAGGGTCAGAGACCTGTAGGATCAAAGGTGTTGTCACAAGTAAACAAAATCCTGCTCTGGGATTTAAGCTGAGCTACTGCCCCCAGTCTTAACTGTTTGTTCATAGATGGATTTGATGTGTTCCTTTGCAACAGGTCTCTTCATCCCTTTGGCTGTGCTGCTGGCCATTAGTTGACTTATTATCCAAGGAATTTCTATGTCAAATAACTGTGATTCAGCAAATTCCTGAGCTTCCTTTCAAGTCCTACTTAGTTTTATGTTGAAGTGGAGAAGCTGCTTCTGTTTGGTGATGTCAGATAGTAAACTCAAAATCCCAAACAATCCTCTATGAATTTTGTATCATAACTGGGAGCAACCAGGCTTGCATAACCACTGATCTGTGCATTGTGGCTACTTCTGAGACAGCTTTCCAACTAAATCCCATGAATATATACGTGTTCACAAAATTTTTCACCTGGAATAGTATGAATTGTGAGAACAGCTAAAATAGAGGCTTCTGCAGTGAATCAACAAATAAAGGGAAAACTAAGAGCTCTGGGCACCTCTTATGGGGTAAAGACTACTTTGTCATATTGCAAGGTGAGGGGGTTTATAAATGAATAAGAGTTTGCTGTGGCTTAGAGCATGATGCTCTTCCAGAGATTGCGCTTGCTGCCATCCCTGAGTCTTTGGAGAAGGAGCTTTCACATCTTAACACAGTTCTGCAAATGGAGATTGGCAGAAAAGGCACTCTTTGATTCTTATTCCAAAAAAATAAGTAGACAAGAAACCTTGAATCCCACAAAGAACCCTCCTATATGGATATAACTTGTCAGCTTATAAATCTGTATTTTTTTTCTTAATTCCTGAATCTGTTACTTCATTGTAGTTAAGGCTTGTCAGAGTTAATTATCAAATTAAGCTCACAGAATCTGGTAGAAACTGGGGTTAAAATGTCTACTAGGCATGCTGCTGCAAAAGGTAATTCATTCTTCATGTTATTTTGGTAACTTGGGTTTATAGAAAACAGTCTTAAGCTCCCCAAAAGAAGTCTAAAAACGTTCTCCATATGTAACTGCAGTAGCAGGTTATAAATACCGTGCTGAAAAGTGCAGCAGAAGAACCTCTGCAGAAGGGAACAACCTTCAGATTTCTGAACAAATGTGCACCATCGCTGATTGAAAGGACGAGATGAAGGTTCAGGCAGCATAAGGCTGCTTCTCTCATATCCAACTGCCTTAAATTCTTTACAAGCCAGTTTTCCCAAATGGCTCTGATAATACTCATACAGCTCTGTAAAGTAACTGCAAGAGCTCATCTTTTTTTTTTTTTAATGCTGCAGAAGTTCAGGATTTTGTTGTTTGAGTTTTGTCGGTGCTCCTGCAGGATAATCTCTAAATAAGCTGAAGGACCATCACTTATGGGGTTCTCTGTGCTGCTTTTCTGGCACTCATTTAAATTTACTCAAATTCATTTGATAGGATTCTCTTAAAGGTATCTTTAAAAAGGATATATTAATTTTGTTTACCTGCAAATAATCCCAGAGTTTAGTAATTAGAACTGTCATATCAAAATGTAACTGGTCATGTTTGTGTCACTTGTTCCAGATTACAAAAGGAACCTAACAAGGTATAGGAATGTGGAATTTTTTGTTTATGTCATACATACACAAAATGCTCTTTGCTAAGACATTGCCAAGCATTAATAAATATCTCCAACTTTTGTTAGAGGAATTTGTAGTGTGCTAAAATTTTGATCTAGATTCTTGTTTTTCTGTCAAATACATCACTTTTTTTATGTAGCAAAGACCAATGTTGAAGAAGGTCAACACAGTGTAAGGAAAAAAAAAGAGCACCTTAATGTTAATTTTGTGAGTTTCTCCTTGATAATTCCATATTTCTATAACCTAGATGGCAATGAGCAATGTTTTTATTTGGGCACCGAGGTAACTACTGCCAGTAATTAAAAGTATGAACATGTAACGCTCCCACTGGTTGCTGAGTATTTCAAAAACTCAAAAATAACTTTTTAAGGAACATTTTTAATTTAGACTTCAGCACATACAATTTAATGCAACTGCATCACATTAACATCTTGAATAATGAAGTTTAGGTGCTCTTCTTTAGGCTGGAAGACATTGGCCTATAATCAGTTTTATAAAGTGAGTAAGCACCTTGGTTTATTCTCTAGATCATTCATTAATGTCTTTCTTGGTGGTATGGTTCTGAATTTTTTTTTTTTTTTTTGAATACTCATTACCTCTTTACATTTGATCGCTATGAAATGCGTTTGTTGCTCAAGCACATCACTGGCAATGACTTACTTGAGCACGTTCACCCCAAAGGACAGAGTGTTAGATGCTGTTAGAGGAAAAGCATAACTTAGGGCATTTTCTTTTTAAATATGTGGTGGAAGCCAGCACAGAATGACAGAAGACAATGTACTTCTTAATAGGCTTCTACATTAAAATTACAGCAGGTGCACAGGGAGAAAGAAGAAAGCAGCAAGTACACTGCCTTGTGTACTTTGAATTACTGTGTCAGTAGTGATGGATGGAGCAAACAATAAAATCTGACCTGTCACACTATGCTTATGAGGCTAGGAGCCTTAAGGCATTTGTAATTGGCTTCAGCCAGCAATGTTAATGAAGGTGGATGGGAAAATTAGATTATTTGAATGATACAGACTGTTTTATATTTTTAGTATGCAAAAGAAAAGGCGTGAGACTCAGAGAGGCTGAAGCTGTGAGGCTTTTCCTCTGTAAACTGTCTCTTGTCCCTCTATAATAGAGTAGGCAAAAGAATAGTTTTTAGATAACAGGTTCATGCTGTGTAGAATATGGGTTATTTAAAGTGATTCTGTGGGGCATCATTTTTAAAGCACGTGGGAGGTGCAATGCACATCGTTTCTATTAACAATAATGGGATTTTTGTGTATTTTCTTTATATTATGCATCATGCTCAAATGTGCCCCTATAGTATAGACTAGAAAATGCATCTTGAGGCTGACATTACTCAATGTGTTGTCAGTGTGGTATGAAGTGCATAAGTGACTGCATTTATCATATTTGGAATATCTGAGGAGTATAGATGTACGAATAAATTGGGTTTGAAACGGTAATGCTTAAAATAAATACATCGTATTAAGTGTAGTTGGTGTTAAAAAGAAATCACATTGATATTATCCACAGGGAATGGCAACAAGGAGTCTGGGGATATGGAGAAGACCTTGGGAGCATTGCAGTGATCAACTGCAGAGGATTTGGGAGGTGGGTGGGGAAGAGATGCTCTTGGGTTAGAGTCTGTGGGAAGGAGAGAGAAGTGGTGATACTGTTAAGATGGGAATGGGAAGATGTAAGGGACAAACTCACAGGAGAAGGGGGCTTCTGTAGTTCTGCTGCTTGCAGAATAACGAAAACATATTCGGCCTGTACCCAGTCATTGACAATTAGATGGTACAAGCGGGCTCCTCTGATCCACTGAGAGTGTTCTTCCCCAAAATAAAATGGGAACGGAAAGCTTGACTAGTTGCATTCCCCATGCTGTTCATCAATGACAAACTTAATAGACAAAAGCAGTGAAAATAGTTTAAGCTCTTTGTAGTTATACCCATTAATTCTTATTTCCATATAACTTAGTTCTCCGATGATATCTACTTCTCCTTTTCTCATTTTAATGCGTTGCTTCTATGAATAAATATGTCGGGAGAGAGGGTCACCATTTGTCAAAAATACAAAATTTGTGTGCTTTGTTGCATTGTAATCCTAGTAAAGTAATCCTAGTAGTTTTTGCACCAAGCATGCGTCAAATCTTTTTTCGTTTAAAAAAAAAAAATCAATATTTTGTTCCAAACGTATGGCAGTGGAGGATATTTTCCTGTTAATACAATCTTTTGTCTTCCATTGTTGTCACCCGAGCAAATTCAGAAAAGAACGTGGAGTGGGTCACTTTAGGTCTAGCTAGCTCTATTCACTTTTTTTTCTTGTAGTAGATTATAACAAGTAGGCAGGGAAATAAAGGAGAAAGGGAAGCTTCCTAGTTTAGATTTCAGTAACGCTGGTTGTGAGACCTCAGTATGAATTTCTGCAGGCTGACGGAGCAGGCTTCTCAAAAGACTTCTAGTAACCTGCGTTCTCAGGTCAAAGAAGAGTTTTTTAAAAATGAGCAGTTTGAAGGGGAGAGAGTGCTGAAATGTGCTTTAAAGAGAAGTTTCCTCGAGTAACATGGATGGGGTAAAAAGCCTTTTAAAAACTTTAGGAGTTGAATGGAGATGGATTTCTTCAGTTGATGTCTAGACATAGCTTTCTGTTCATTTGCATTTCGTTAATGAGCAAGTTCTAAAATGCAAGGAATTATTAATAGAGAAGCAGAGGCTTTCAGAGAAGAGATGGCACTTGCTGTTACACAAGCTTTCTCATTCAATTTCTGTGGACAGAAAAGACAAGAAAGCCCTGTAGGATGCAGTCCTAATCCAGGTTCTGCCCAGCCTTGAGTTTGCCCTGCAGGACCTCTGCAGTTAGATCTCATTTCCTGGGGCAGTGCATGGTGACACCATGCAAATCCTCCCTGTTTGATCCCTTGTCTTCCACAGATCACGTCCAACCACCTCTGAGCACCGTGGAGATGAACTGGAAGCACTGCTGGGGTTTGGTCCAACAGATAATTACTTTTGTCCTATCCTTGCATGTCTGTCTGTGGCTGTGCACCCTTGGTACTTGAAAACTGGCCTGTGGCCTCAGTATTTTGTGTTAAGACATAGGATTTCTTTTCTTGCAGACAAGAAATTGTAGTGAACCTGGTCTCTTATATTCTGTATTTGGGCTGTTTCTAGTTCCAGCTAGGGCCTAACCGAAGTGTTAGCTTGGTCCAGCTAACCAGGGAGGTGGAATCTGGGTTTATTTCTAGTTGGTTGGTAGCTATCCTGTGTTTCACAATCTTGCAGATGATTTAGTACATTGTTTGCGCAGCTTCCTTACTCATACTTTGGCTTAGGGTGACACAGGATTTTATTTAAAAAAAAAAAAAAAAAAATTAGAGTTGTGAATGCTCTGAAGTGGCTCTCATCCTCCGTCATTTGTAGCGAACAAATTAGAAGACTCAAAGTCCATAGTTGGATTACCAATTGCAGCTCCCCAAAATGACCTCTTTCAAGCAGCACCATGTCAGTGCAGGATGTTCTTCCTCCACAGCACAGCTCCCTTTAGAGGCTGAGGCAAAATGCTCAGAATCCCATGCAGACAGTGAGTGATTTCCTTTGAAGCAGGCTGCTGAGGGAACTGGAGGCCTGCACCACGTACCACAGTAGTCACTAAAGTGAAGACCAAGTTTGTGCAACAGCCATACTTTTATTATTGGTTTCCAGGTGCAGATTTTTTCCCTCCATCTAGATGCATATCTGCTGGATGTATTGCAAAAACAGCCCTTGTTTCTCCTGCTGCTGGATCATCAGACAGCTTATCAGCTCTGCAGTGCTCATGCTCTGGCATGAGCAGAGCGCCCTTACATCCAAGGTTGATCTCACTCTGATGCACAGTCACAAATGAGCCTGTGACAAACTGATACCTGGAGATTCTTTGTGTTATGGCTAGAGTCCACAACTCCCACAATAGTGCTCCCTTCTCCAGGACACAATGGAAGCTTGGCTGACTTTAGGTTGATGTTATTATTTCTGGCTGATTTGGATAATTCAATGTATTATTAAAACTTCAGTTGTGTTTGCAGTTTTTCCAGTTCTCACTGTTGCTCACACAATGAGAATGCGAGCCAGGTACAAGATTCTCCTTGAAAACCTCAACTAATAAGTAAGGCAGTTCAATACGTGTTGGACACAAGTGCACAGAAGACAAAGTAGAGAATGTTTTCAGTATTGTTTCACAAGATGAGACTGTTAGGCCTACAATTTAACTTTGCTCCTTTTCCTCCTTTGTCACTCTAACTTGTCTTGAGGCTGGAATTAGTTCTACCAAGAAAAAGGCACTAGCTATACCTGTAAGGTTTGTATCTGAGTGGGCCAATGCTACGGACCTTGTGGAACAGAAACTTACTGTAACACTTCAGTTTTAATGCTGGGCTAATGCAGAAGTAGAAATGATGATGTTAGCAAAGTAATAATGGAAAGGACTGTCCTGGAAGGGAGGCATTGGCAAGGATGAGAGTCTGGAAATGCATTTGTACTGTTTACCAAATTTCAAATAAATAAATGATAGTGCAGGGATAGTTAACCTCCTTGGGAATGACATACTGGCTACCATAAATTCCATTTCCATAGTTTTTGCTTCATTAGTTTTGCCAGTAAATTACCTGTCGAAGGAGAGGATTGACATGACCCTTCGTGTGGCTCCTATGTACTCCCCATATGGTTAGGAATAGACTTGCAACATCTGGTGTCACGAATGTGTGGCATTATTTTATCTTCTGGTATCGTTCAGAGTGTGATTAAAGCTGAAGATAGCAGTGGTCATTTAAAAGCTAGAAATAGCACATGGGAATGAGATGCACCTCTGGTGAAATAAACAGGACATTAAAAGGAAATGTAAAAATTGTCCATGTACCCACATTTTAAGCCTAAAATGATTATATAATTTTCCTTGAAAAAACAATGTTATTTCCAACCCTATAGTAATGTTTGGACATGGCTTAAAGCATACTTTAACTTTACCCCTTGATTAAGATTCAGTGTAGGCTTCTTGACACAGATTGTAATCAAGAGCCTCTCTTTGTTTTTGTGGGCAACCTTTTTCATTTTGACCTAACTATAATAGAGTTGTAAATGGAAGGTCACCAATAAAAATGGCATAAATTGTTATTACTCCTCTTAGCTGCCTCAAAAATGATTTTCTCTAAGAGTAACAAATAGAATTAGTCAACAGAATTAATTATCTGTGAAAATGACATCATTACAAGGAAAAAACAACACTAGGGCGATTAATAAATTTCAAGCAGAATATCTGAAGTCATAAAACTGAACTCAGTGGAAAGTACAAAATAATTAATTTAATTTGCAGGAGTTCTTACTGGGGATTGTTGATGCACTGTTTGATGGAGGGGAGGGGGAGAACCTGTCTTATTAAATACAAATTAAATTAGACAAAGTGCTAAAAGCCTCCTGTAGATCAAGGCTTCAACTTGTTAATGGACTTTTTCCCTTTTAACTTCAGATTCTCAAGTTATTCCAGAAATATCTTGCCTTTCACACAAATGAAAACTACTTGCTAAAAATACCAGTTTTAGTCTGTGTTTAACGTTTTCAAGAGAGGTAAATCAGAGACACCTGCCCCCCAGGGGGCTAAATGCTCTAAGATACAGTCTGAAGCTTGAAAGATTGGCTACATATGATCTGTAAATGTCTTCAATTTAATTTGCAGGGAGACTGAAGTGAGAAGCTGTCCCAGCTGATGTACTGTATTAGCTGGGAATATGGTATGTTTGTGCAGGATATCAGACCTGTGATCATGGGATGAACGTCGTGACTGAGATCTTCTGAAGCTGGTATCAAAAGCCTTTCAGTTCAAATGAACAAACAGTAGAAAACAACTAGAAAAAGCCTCTAACAAAAATGGAAGACGAATGCCAGCCTGTACAGAGACACCACTACTTTCAAAACTGAAATCTGTCATCATACAGCCTGTATAGGAGAGTTAATATTGGAAGTATGGTTTATTACTTAAATATATCATGCACAGGCAACACTTAGCAAAGAAAACCCTTTTGAGTTATTTAACTCTTTGATGGGATGCCATAAGGTCTTTCCTCTAAAGCCAGTAAATCCCAGAGCAATAGTTTAAAGACTACACTTTTCTGTAAATTGGAAAGCATGTTCTAAATCTTGTGTTTAGTTTGAATGCTTATCTGGTATGCCTGATTCTTCATTTCCAAGCTGAGTTACGTCACTGGCAGGCTTTCTGACGTACCTTTTGCCTACCATAAAGTAGCTTGTCCAGAAGAAGGCAAAGAACATGGTCAGCCCAAAGCTGAATGTGATGGTGGAAGAACATGGTGAAGGCTTGTGCTGCTTGTGTGTGGCAGGGAATTTCTCAACACTTATTTGTATACAGCATACATTCAATGGAAAGTTAGCAGTACTGGCAGGTAAAACTAATTCTGCAAGCTTTGGCTGGTTACTCTTGTCAGGTGCTGGGACTACAATTTTATCTGCGCATCAGAGATGAGATGAGACCCCAGAGCCCCCCAAGAAGGGAAGTCCGATCAACCTTTTGAGCTTTTTTATGCAAATATTGTTCAGGGTTGATAGGATAGTGATGGTTTTCCTAAAGGTATCATGCAGATGCTGATGCTTACTACAGGGGTTAGGTGGGGACACTTCATTCTAGTCCTTTGTTAGCTTAACTTACAACACTTCCATTAGTAGATACTTACTGGAAAGTTGCTTTTTTCTTTTCATTACATCTGTGCTAGAATTTGATGAAAATTGAGATAATGACAAAATTACATTTTAAATCACTTGGAAGCCTTTAATTAATGTTTTTCTTCTGATGCACTATCATAAACGTAACGTCACCAGTGGAAGAATGAGACCCCACATAGTCTACATAGAAACCACAGAATGGGAGTTCTGAATAAGCCTGATAATTTCTAAATAACTGTCTGCAGTGAAGTTTATAAATTTCTGTAGAAACAGCTTAGGAAAAAAGCTTTCTTCATTATCGCTGATTATCTCTACGCTGACATGAGTCATACCCAGTACGTCAGTGTCTAAAATGTTATCTAATTCTTGTTCAGAGGGGAAAAAAAATGGGCAGCTTTACTGTATTATCAAATCTTATAGCTTACCAGTAAATTGAATGACCAACTTAAAGATACCTTTAGAAGAGAATCTGAGACGTGAGCTGACACTAAAACTCCAGTATCTCCTTCCCTTGGGCAGAAACTCTCAAGACCGCATATATGCTGTGCTTTCAGGGTGGCAGATTACTCTGTGGGATTTATTGCTTTGTTAGTATGTTTAAGGCATCGTCCTTCACGGCTGTGAGAGCTGAGGGTGCTGTCTGGATTTGTCTGCTCATTGTTCATCTCTGGCTCCCTCGTTTTACACTTTTGGCTTCAGGCTGTATCCTGGAGGAGACTTCGCCACCTCCCTGAATCTGATATTCTGTAGGCCTTATATGTCCTCCATACTGACAGTCACTTTCCTCCTTCTAGCCAGCTCTGGGATATTGCTGATAGAAGTTATATACTGATAGAAGTCCAGTCCTTGGACTTCACAGACTTTAACTGAATGCATTTTGTTTTTCTGTTTGATGTCTTTAGCTTCATCTTTTTCCCAGGCTTTTAGGAAGGTGGAGAGAAAGGAAAGGCCCTTTTCTGTTTTCTTCTCTCTAATCATCTGATCCCTTTGTTTTTGTGCTTGCTTTCCTCTGTTATCTTCCATCTCCATAGATGGAGCTCTCTGCACAGGCGCTGCCTCACCTCTCCAGAGCTGCACCAAGCAAACAACCACTTTCCTCTGTGCTAACTTGTCTAATTCAGAAAATCACAACCATCTCCATCCTGTCCCTTTTCATTTTATCCCAAGAGGCAAGATTATGTCACGACATCAATGCCCTTTATAATGTAGGCTTTGACGTTTAATAGCCAAAGACCCCCTTGTTACCTACCATCATCTTTGTTTTGAGAGTGGGTGAGTAGTCTTAGTCTTTAGTCTTAATCTTGGCAAATCATAGAATCATAGAATGGTTCAGGTTGGAAGGGACCTTAGAGATCATCTTGTTCTGACCTCCCTGCCATGGGCAAGGACACCTCCTACTAGACCAGTTCACCCAAAGCCCCATCCAGCCTGGCTTTGAATACTTCCAGGGAGGGGGCATCAACGACTTCTCTGGGAAACCTGTTCCAGTGTTCCAAATCAGTCATACTTAGAAAGTGACAAGAAAAAATAGCACTTATGACAGCTTGTATTGTGAATATTGTTAAAGTCTGGGCTAGGGCATGGTGATAGCCCAAAGTGTAGGCTGAAGGCTTCACTAGACAAGCAGGCTTGTCAGGGGCAATAGTGACAATCTAATCCCTAACCCAAATCCAGGTGAGGAAAAAGTGATGCTGTACTGTACAAAGATACCTCAGTTCTTTGCATTTCAAAGGTGACATCCTCTGGGCAATTCAGGTACTGTGGTGGAAACCTCAGACAGCTCTTATTCTACTGCAAGAAATGGCTTCAAGGCTTAATACTGAATTATTCCATAAACTGTTTTCTAAAAAGCAGTTATCTCTGACTTTTAACTTGGTGAAGCTCCAGCAGTGCTTTACAGTATTACTACAGTCTGCAGGAAGGGTGATGTACTGCAATTCAGAAGGGTAATTTCTGAGTTCTGAGGACATGCAAGAATGCCCGAGATCTGTGAGCAGAGAAGGGATTTTGTCTGGAGCATTGTAGCCAAGTAAACCGCTGCAACTGGCTCTGAGCTCATCCATTTGTAACAAATGCAACATTCACATCAATGACAAATGGGGAATAAGTGCACATACCGAGTGGATAACTAGCTGGTCAACAAAATGTGCAGGATAGATACGAAAGCTTTGCTGTGTTGTAATTTTGTGAAGTAGCTTTTTCAAAGGGAGTCACAAGAAATACAAAATAAATCTCTTGTTGAAATAAATTTGAAGATCGCTGGTATATGTCTGGTTGTTTGATACTATTTGGGGGGAAAAAAATACTGTGATTTACAGTGAGGTCCTGAAGAAGGACCACCATGTTGGTTGATTTGTGTTTATAAACAAGCAGTGGTTTCTGACAGGTGGTCTGTGGGCACCCAAGGTGTAGTCCATGAATTGCTTGGCCAAGAAAAGTATGTAAGAAAAGCAAACCTATTATCAGGAGGCTTAAAGTCCTGCTGCAATAGGCAGAACCAGTACATAAAAGTCTGAATGCCCCTATGTGAGAATGTGTATTGAGTGCTCTAATCTGGGTAATTAGATCTTGTCATCTCTCTCTATTTTAAATATCTTTGTATAACACATTATGTCATGTGCTGGTATAGAGTGTTTGATATTTCCTACTGTAGAACTGGCTGTGCTTCAGCAGTAGTATGGATTTATATTCTTATAAATATATAGGACTTTGACTCCTTTGTAGATGAAAGGAATCATATAAATGCTAATTCCATTGCATAATTGTCTTACTGAATATTTTTCAAAATATATTTAATGGGATAGCTGTAGTACATCACTGTCAGTCAAGTAAACTGCTTCAGGATCTTTTTGAGGACTAACAAATGCTTTGTTAACTGCCTGGTGTTTATGCAAGATAGGTAATTTTTTGGTGAGAAATCTTTCTGAATATAAAAGTTCATGCATTGCATTACCGTGTTGTGGCAAGATTTCAACAACTTCTCGCTAGAAATGCCCTCAAGATAGTAGATGTTCTTAAGAAATTCAGTGCCCTGACCTATGAAAAGTGTGAGTAAGGGCAGGTATGTTAATTGTAAAAGGCTTTCATTTAGGAGGTACGCATGCTGTAGAATACCATATTAGAATAGGAAAAGAGCTCCAACTTTGAGGGAAGTTCTTGAAGCCTTCTGATTTCTCCAGGATCCATGACCTTTTCTTCTGCTCCCTTAAGGACGGATGCTTGAGCAATTCTTGGTGCTGTGCTCACTGAAGTAATAAAGCTCAAATTCATCCTGTGTTGTAAACTAGGATTTTCCATTTCTTGCTATGCACTTCATTAAACCAGAAGTGTTTTTTTCAGATAAGCATTTGTCATTTCCATGTCAGATTTTTCAAAGAACATGGTGAATTAGCATGACATGTTTAATGCAACCTTGACAGAAAGGTTAATGAGAATTCAGAAGAATGCAAGGAAGAAAATAATGTGTACTGCTACAGGTGAAAGCTACAAGAACTCAGAGTAAGTTGTAATTCAGCTCGTCTTAAATGGAAGTATTTATTTTGTTCTACAGTGAATATAATTAAAAATTGAAACTCTTTTCAGCAATTCCACCCTTCAGTCTTACTCACTGCCGTCTGTCACTTCATTCTGCAGTAGGATGTAGAAGGCAGGTTCCCATTGGGCTGGATTATGTCGCCAAAAATGTTTGAGATAGGTCTTCTGTCCTGTTTACTTTGAAGTTAAAAGGATTCGGGGATCTGTTCTGTAGGATCAAGGTATTACAGCTGAGATAAAGATAGGGAAAAGTAGAAATGAAGGCAAATGCCGTGGCCAATCCTGACCAGAGTGGGTGCTCTTGTGGCTTTGTCCTACTGTTCCCTTTGTTCAGCCAGTCAGATGACTCAGACTGGGGAGGGACCAAAGGACAGCGAGTCACCTGGCTTTCTTGCGCATAACCGTGACATCTGCAGACGCCTGCATGTGAAAAAATTAAGGAAAATTCCAGAAGGTTCCCAGGCCTCTCTAAAGCTGCAGAAATCCTTACTGAAGGAGAACATCAAAGCATAACGCAACTGAGTTTCACTCCTATTCTGTTCTTGAACCATACAAAGCTGATTGCCCTACGGAATGAACTCATTTGCATTTAGCTAGAAAACTCTTTAAGTCAGCAATAAATAAGGATTGCAAATACTGTTGTTTTTCCTTCTTTTGGGGAAAGCTAACATTTCTGATGATGGTAATCACAGGGCTCTTTCCCTAACCTGATTAGAATCACAGTTGTTGGCTGCCAAATCAAATCGGCGTGCGATGGTTGGAGCTTAAAAACCTGTCATTAGCTGCACTCCTCAGTCTGTGGTGGCAGTTACCTGTGCCTTAGGGATGACCTGATTATTTTGTTCTTCAGCTTGCCTGTCTAATGTGTACAGCTGCTATTTTTTTAAACTCCTCCTCTCCTCCTTTCTGCGTGGAAAGTTGAAACGGGCAGGAGTCCCTTGTTTGCATTATGAATCATCTGCCAAAGTTCAATTGTTGAAAGCTGTCCTCTTGACCCAAGGATGAAACAGGAATATTTGTCATTTACCATCACTCATAGCTAATTACTAGCTTAAAGAAAAATATAATTTGCATTAATTTAATTACTTTTTTCCAAACTCTGTAGCTCCATTTAAATGAGGCGTTCCATTCCTTGTTTCAGTGTCTGGGTGGTGTGATATAGGTGCTGTTAGGCAGGGGCATTGGCTGCTTTGGGATAACTAGCTTGTAAGACAGCGTACTCCAGGATCTTTACCCTTTGTGTGGGCAGAGGATGCACTAATGCTTGTCTGAAAGTTGTAATTATAAATCCTGTGAACTTTTAGAGAGGTATCAACCTCTTAGCACTGAAAAATAACTTATTTCTAGTTTGAGAATTCACATTTTGAGTTCTAACCTGCAAACAGTTCCATTTAAAACATCAAAGGAGGTGTTTCTTGGCTTGGGCACATCTTTAATTTAAGGCAGCTTTATTAAAGGCTAAAATAGGATAATACTGCAAAAGGATTAGCTGTGGTTATTTGATTTCTGAGCAAACAAACTAATTCTGCTTTCTTTGTACGGGCATCTTTCGCTGTGAGTCCATTCACTGAGCATTGAACTAGGCCTGGGGTTTGCTTTCATTTCTTTTAATTTTTTTTGTTGTTTCTATTGTTGTCTTTAGAAATCAGAAGCATTGCTGAAAGCTTTAACTTCAAAGCTGAAGCCAGCTTATTCTTCATAGGTTGCTATGCTCTGAGATATATTCCCTAAGCTTCTTTGCTAGTAACTGCCAAATGTTTTGTTTCAGTGCTTTTTAGCATTGGGGCTTTCAGGTTTTTTTCCTTCACAAAAGACAAATTCTGAGAAGTCAATTAAAAATAGATTGTCATTCTTAGGACTTAAATTTTGTTACTATTCTAAAAGCAGCCAGAGAAGTGGTCCTGCAGAATGATGTTTATTTTGTATTAGTACTTAAGTCTCAGATTTGCTCTATTTATAAAGCAACAAATTCTCACATCTGAAAGTTTAGTTGATACTATACATTCTGCACATCAGTGACAAGGAATGGACACTGCAAGGACCATTTCATAGTTGGTGAAACCTGGGCAAGCCTACTGTGATCTGGTTAATCTGATAAACCTCCAGAGAAGAGGTGTGGTCTATTGGATTTTATTATTGGTGATGCAATTTGTGATCAGAAAAACCCAGACTGACCTTCACTTCTCACGTGCAAGGACAGCGTTTGGTTAGAAGATGATGCATCATTTGAAAACCAAGTGTGCATGCTGTAAATGCTCCCATTCCCACTTTTACGGAGGTAGTTCAGGGCTTGATCATGTTTGGCATGTGACTCAATACAGGTAAACTACTGAGTTCAGTGGTGAAGCAGTGCTTGTGTGTGCTTTAGCTGCTCACTGCACCACCAAGTGGTCAAACAAGTCAAGGTGGTCTTTCTGTATATCTATCTCACATACCATATCTTTTCCCACACTGTTTCTGTACTCGTTCTGTAAACAATAATACAATGACTTCAAAGACGTGTGTGAGCTCAGAAGCACAGAATACAGCACCCAGTCTGGTGCTTGGTCTCTTCTCTTGGTCTGTCCCAAAAGTTCCCCAAACCCTTGTCCACATGGGCTCTGAGAATGTTCCAGATGCTTCCTCCTTCTAACGATGGGCCCTAGGAATTGTGAATCTGTATGAATATATAATGCTTGTTTAAATGTTACTCTGTTATTTGTGGCAAGGTAACCAGGGAAGAAATACAGTGGAGAAACACTTTAATGGACTAATTCACCAGTGTTTCAAGAGCCAAAGCAGATGTAGTAGCAACTTTTCTTCAACTTATTTGTACAAGTACTTCAAATAGAAAATTAAAATGTACTTCTGAACTATTCTCAGCCTTTACACTCCTACCACTCAGAAAGACGCCATCAAGTGCAAACGTTAAATCAATTGCAAATACCGTGCTAAATACCAGACTCTGACCTAATGCCGACGCCTAATTCCTTGCTGTAGCTCCTTATGTGCTGAAGTACAATTACTGATCGATGGGGAGAGTTGGCTATGAGATTTCAGAGATACTAAGATATTGCCAGTATACTAATTGAATACAAGCCTTAAGGGAACATGCCTACCATCTATACTGGCCACCTGATGCTGCTGCTTTTGCCCAGGTATGGACAGATGGAGATGAGACCGAGTAGATGAAGCATTGCCTCATCTAAAATCTGGATGGATCGAGCTGCGTAGCTAAACTGCTCTGTTTAAAATGTCATTGCCTGGGTGGGAAAACCCTGTGCTTGGGGGTCTGAATATCTTGCATTGCTTTCCCTCTGCCATATGTAGGCAGTTGTTTAACTGGTAGCTGGAGTATCTGTGTGTGCGTAGAGCCACAGATCGTTACCTCTTGATTATGTTCATGTTATCTGATGCGTTGTCTCCATGAGAGAAATTAAATTGCCTTTAGTAATTTGAAGCGAGTAAAAATGACAAATTATCATTCTCATGTGATCAGTAAATGGCTACAGAATGAGAATGCATCTCAATTACATGGCAAGTACACTTCAAGCAGCATCGATCGTTCCAAATCTCCAATTGTTTTCCTGTGATTTTCTTTGTTTAAACTAAGATGGGTTTGGTCTATTTAAAAAAAAAAAACAAAAACAAAAAAGTAGCTTCTTTCCACTGTGAATAACGCTATTAGCTGTGAACTCCCAACTCATAATTATGAAGAGTTAGAACAGGGAATGATTTCATAGAGATAAAAGTAATATAAGAGAGAGAAAGAGAGAAATAAGAGAATAAATGCAGTAGGAGAGTGAGTTTAGAGTCCAGGCTTTAGCATGTGGCATCCTGGTGTACTGGAAAGCAAAAACTCCCACGTCCAGCTAGCAAGTGCTCATCATTAGTGAGCTATCATGAAAATCCTGCAGGAAGAAAGGACATTTAGCAACAGGAAGTGCTTTTGTATGTGAATGTGGAATGTGGGCTATGAGATATATTTGTTAAAATAAGCCGACAGTGCCTACATTTGCATTTAGATTCTAGTCCTGCAAATATTCCTGACTAGACAATTAGCATCTGCAAAGACAGTTCACAGCAGTAATTACCAGGCACACACAATGACTGTGCCATGCAGCAAAGCATCCTGCAGTGCTCCTGAGTCAGTGCCAACCTGCAGCAGCGAGCCCTGTGCAGGGGAGGCTCAGGTGCCGAGCTGCATCTTAGATTTCTGTGTCTGTGCTCAAGGAGCTCACTTGCACTGCTCAAAGGGCATGGCTCTGATCTGAAGAGCCACCAAAAATCTGGATTTCAATCTAAGAATTATGGCTTTGCCCCTTTCTGTCCCTACGGGGGAAGGAAAATGCCTGCCTACCTTGCAATAGCCATTGCATGATAACTAGCAGGAGGCAGGAGAGGAGAGGCAGAGTAGTCTGCAGACCCAGGCTGGTATTTGTGTCAAATCTCAGGGATGAGGGGGAGTGGATATCTTTATTTTGACTTGGCTGTTCATTGTGACAGAAGTGCTTTGTCTTCATCTGCCTTTTAATTTGTGCTAGCCTCTTCAGCTAATGAGGGAAAAGTCAAAATCAGCATTGCACAAATGTTTCCACTTATGCATTGACTCTTCTGCTTCAAGTCCCAGTGCTACTTGCCTCCTGCTGCTCTAATAAGGGCCTGAATTTCTTTCAGGACCATGAGCCAACGGAGCCTTCCTGTCCTTGACCTATGTGATTCCAGAACTGGCGTCTAAATTACATGCAAAAACAAAGTTAATTTCTATGACATGCTAGATTTTTGGTGCACAGAACTCTTTTGTTCACAAAATGGCAACCATTTGTGTTCGTTGTTGCATTATGTTAATAAATGGTCCCTTGAATGTCCTCTGTGTCCTGTATCTGGTGCTGTGACCTTACACGCCCTGTCATCTAGCTGATGGAATTAACTGCATTTTTAACATCCCTATTTCACAATGAGCTGATTTGCTGGCTATTTCTCAGGGCAATTTGTTTTGAATTAAAACCCAATTTTGTCCTTCAGTGGTCTGTCCAGAAGCCCCCAAATTAGCTGATTGGTTTTTGTCTGTAAGGGCAGTTTGCAGTAGTACGTAATTTCCTCGGTTTGCAGCCCTGCCACTCAAACACTGAAGTGGCTTTAAGTCTTCAGATATCACCTTGGGAAGTGTCTTTTCTAAGTCTGTGGTTACTTCTTCTTTGGATAGTTTTAACCAGGAGGATAACATTTAAATGCAAAGCTTTTGGCTACCGTGAGTCCAATTACAAGTATGAAAGATCAACCAAATTGTCCTTTAGGAGCACGCTGATGGCAGAAAGCTTAGGGATAGAGCTCGGTTGGCTTCTGCACAGAGTCCACTGCAGCTGAAGGTCCTCTGAACAGCCATGAGGATCTCTTAAGGATCTCTTGTGCGCTAATTTGAAAGCAAGGAAGAGGCATGAACGCTTCTCAGGACAGGGCTCACCCTCTACTGACGCTGTGCATGTAGGCAGTGAGGCTCTTGGCTCTCTAAAACAAGTCTTTGACTTTAATTGATGAAAACCAGGAGGTGCCTTCTGCTCTTCCCCCACTGATTCAAGTTGAAGCCATTTCTAATTATAGTGGGGGGCCACACAATGTGAAATTAATGCCATGCTTGATTACGCAAGAGCTGCCTTTTGCAACTCAACTCTTTTTCTGAAAGCTAGGCCAGGGAAAAACCATCTCCTCCTGGAAGATGACCCTTCTGTCATTCCGGTTGCTCAGGAGTTGGTAGTCAGTTGCTTACATTTGCACTGTAGGAGACAAAAACATGCAACTTACTGATTGCATAGGACTGGGTCTTTATTACAAAAAAATTAATCAACTGTTAATTTTGAGGTAAAATGTTACATTTTACAAGCCTGAATTTAGGGACTGAGCCATGTGCTTAGGGCACCTGCAGTTAGCAATATTAACAATGTGACCTCCTGACTTAGAGTGGTATTTAAAGGTTGCCCAGGTCCACACTTCTCTGCTTTTTGGTTACTTTTACCCTGAGGGCAAAGTCCCACAGCTCTCCTTCATCAGAGCTGCAGGACTGCAGAGGGCAGAACTGTGGAGCAATTTGTGGTCCTCAGAACTTTGCTGCATGAGACCTTTTTGGCTTTACTGCATTCAGCAGTGTGAATTTCCTTGGCCTCTTTAATATCCCTACCTTGGAACCTGGGCCTCTTTCTTCTTGACCCCACACCTGGAGCCTGTTCTCCTTTTCCAGCAGGTTAAGAAGCACCAGCCTGTCAGCTAAGCATGCAGTGTGAGGCATTCTCAAATATTTGCTGTTTACCTGAGATGTAGTAAGGTTCTTCATGTCGTTTGATTTATGTCTTGAGGATTCCTGAGCCAATCGGCTGTAACATCTGCTTCAAAGTTTACAGCCAGCGCGCATTTTAAAAATGGCTCAGTATGTATTTACACGATAGATCATTTGTGTTAATTAGAGTTTATTCCACCACTGGCATGCATGTTTAACTCCCATTAATAGCAGCAGCAGCTATGTATTCTCATAAGGAGCACAGAGCTCCTAATTAAAATTCCAGTTTTTAAGATATCTCTGTACAGCTTTTATCACAAAGGCAAAGTGCTGTCCATTAGCCTGGTAGCTGTTGTAATAGACAACAAACTGTTGGGGCTTTTTCCTGCATCCCTTCTATGTTTATTACACCAACACCAGTCAGCTCCATCCTGGAGCAGAGCACCCTGCAGCCTGGAGGTCACCCTTTCAACAGAAGGGGGAAAGTGCTAAGGGACCACAGAGCGCTGAATTCAAAACGTGTCAGGATGTCAGCATTCAAGTTTACAGACATGAATGCACGTGACTGACCTTGCTGTCTTCCAGCTGCCCCAACTAGGCAGTTGGTATCAGGTTTTACAGAGCCTAAAAAGTTTGCAGGATTCCCATTAAACATTTTTTCATGCGTGTGTTCAGCAGGATGCAATGGCTGTCCATCATATGGCATTTCTCTTCTTATGACTTGAAGAAAAGATACTGAACTTGCTTTTAATATCCCCAGTTGTTTTGTTTTGTTTTTCTTAATTGGAACACCCTTGCACTAAGGGTGTTCCAAATATAGCAATTTTTTCTTCTTGGTGGAAACTAGAAGCAGAGGCTTATAAACAAAATACTGATAACAGTCCTAGCTAAGGAAGCAATGGCAAGCACTGCTCTAAAGCATGTAAACAAACAACCCCTCTCAAACAGATATCTGAATTCCAATGGATTCTAATTACCTGCAAAGACAGATGGGTGAGAAAAACTACTGATAGAATGTCTGGATTAAAAAATATATATGTTGTAATTTCAGGAAGTTTTAGCTTCTGCCAGTGGCAGGTACTGAGTAAAAGATAAGGTAGAAAATAAAGAGCTTTTGTTATTTGTATCTGGAGTTTAGAAGTCGTATTGTGAGGGAACAAAAGATGTGCCATAAAACAAACACAGCATGGAAATAATTCTCAGTGGAAATGCAGGGAGCTGCAGGGCCTTCCAAGCGAGAGCACTGTTCAACAATAGAGTTTTAGAGCCACTGCTATTCAGAAGATGTAATATTTCTGGTTTTTAACATATATTTTAATTAGTATCCTATAAAATTTAACCTCCTATTCCAATCTTGTCTGTCTTTTTAGGAAGAGACCTTGCAGTAGTTTATCTTCATTATGTATATTGTCTGCTGATTCCTCTATGCTTGCAGCAAAGAAAATATGCTTTATATCTCTTCTCTCTTTTTAATTCACATTTCAGTTAACGACTGAAGCAATATAAGTTTGGAAGTTAACATTTTCTCCTTTATCAGCATAACTACAAGAAATTCAAAATGGTAGGTTTTGTATTATAACTTTTTTTTATGTTAAGATGAAATCAGTCTCAAAGCCTCCACTGCACTGAGCCCTGCTGCAGCGTGATCTCTCCTCATCCTCTGCCCTGGTACTTATTGAGGATGTGAGATCCGCCAGGACACAGAGCCTGAGCAAAGCACTCCAGTTCTGTTCTCTGTGTCCCTGCAACCAGCAGCAACCTCAGCCTTGTAATATATCCCAGACCATCACAGTGGAGGGAGTGACCCTGAAACCTGCAGTTACATCTGCGTTCCTGATGAGCAGTGCCCTCAGAGCTAGAATCTGACTGCACTTACCCCGAGTGTGCTGTAATTAAAATCCTGATGAAGGAATACACAGCTATGTCATTACTGAGGGAGCTGTAAGTTTTCATCCCAGTATATGTAGTTGAGGCACACTGACAATACTCGATGCCTTAAATCCATCTATGTTGTTGTGGGCATTCAGGGTTGCAATGTTCCTATCTGCCCCTGTCCTGGCAGGGCTCTGTTTGTTGGTCTGAGCTGGTGCAAGCAGAAGTTTCCCAAGCTGCTTTCTCCTCTGGGTGTCAGAGGGAGTCTCAGCCCTGCAGCAGGACATGGGGACACATCACTCAAAGCAGGACACAGCTCACTGTGCTGCTCCACACCAACTTCCAATGGCCAACAGCTGCCCGTGTGCCTCAATGCTGCTGTCCCCTGCTTCACCCCTCAGCTGCATTTTAAGCGAATAGTCGAGTTCCACATGTCGTGAAGCAAAGCTCTTCAAGGCATTAATGTGGTCTGATGGCTGCACTAAACTGTCCATGCAGACATTCATTAGTCAAATATACACCCTTGTGTAAAAGACCACAGTAACTTATTCAGCAATATTACTTATGTGCAGGTTGGTTCAAAACCTGGCTGCCAAAACTTAAAAGCCAGTATAAAGAGAGACAGATATGTTGTTTTATTACATCATAAAGAAATATCTAGATTCTCCTCTAGTGGGGACCACAGGATGGAGACTGACAGACAAGAATAAAATAGCTGGGAATAAATTTTATGTAGCTATTTTCTTTCTCCCTCAGATGTGAATGCTTATGCAAAACACATTGCTGTAGATTCACTGACAATAAAGAGGGAATCATTATACGAGTAGTCGATTCTCAGGGGAACAGTTTAGCCAAAACACTCTCTGCAATAATTTCCCACATCTTAGTTGAATAAATTAATTTATGAATTTTCCATGAATATGTTCAACCGTTTCTCCCCTCATATATTTTATTGATATCCATATGCGTTTAGCAACAAATAACAGAGCTGCTTTTCCATTTGCAGTAAAATAGTTTAGCGATGTTTATGTGGGCCTTGGGGTTCATAGTAAACAAATGCAGTTCAAACACTGGGGAGGTAGCAGAGAAACATAAAGCTTGGCAGGCTCAGCAGAGATTCAGATCGTACCCATTGATACCACAAGTCAGGCTGGATGGTTGAAATCAGAAGGACCGGCCCCAGACTGGGGGATTGCTCCTAATGAGTCATGTAGGATCACTGCAAGGAGCTACAAGTGTGTGATTGCAAAGCCTGTAATGTCCCTTTGGCTTTGAAGTCTGTGATAGGTTGGATCACTTGTTAACATCTTGTCCTATTCCTTGTATTTTTTTATTTTATTTTATTTTCATGAGAGAAGGAGATGAGGGTGGTGAGAGAAAAGAAGGCGTTTGGTTTTTCGAGATGTCATTTACATGTTTTGGGGAAAGCTACCAGGCTTCTCCTAGACTGATTCAGTGACAGAGTAGTCCAAAAACTTCCCTGTAGCTCCGTAAGAGATTTTCTGTGGCCGTTCTGCCTCCAAGTTTCACTTATTTTGACTTAGACAATGTCATTAAATCCAAAGTTGAGCTATTCACGTGAGCTGTTCTTGCATGGGTTATTGCAGTGAGTAAGGGAAAATGCAACATTTCCATCTTTTCCTTTAGGAAAGGGGAAAAGTGCTAAATAAGGTAACTTCGTGAAAATCACAAACAATCGCTTGTTATCCTCATTTAATATTTAACACTACAGAGCTCTTCCACCTTCCTTCCTCAACACTGCACTGCCAGCCCAGTTCTATCAATACGTACACAAATGAACATTCCAAAGGGGTGGAAATGCAGTGGGATTAATTGCAGGTTTGAAAATGTACTCACGTGTCTGCACCATAGTGATCTTTGAGCCCAGGTCTCATTCTTGCCCTGCACATTCAGATCATAGAGGTTGCCCTTAGTCAAGGGGAGGTGAGGGTTTTTCTTGGTTTTAGTTTGGTGTTTAGGGGTGGGTTGTTTTTTTTCTTTTTTTTTTGAGCTTTTTGGTTATCACTTTTATCAATCATAAAGCTGAGAAGAAACCTGCCTTGCTGTTTCCGAGCATAAAGCTCACTCTTTCTTAACTACATATGTTAATGGGCTTGAAATAGGCCTCACCATCTTAAAGGTGGTATTTAAAGTATAATTGCTAGTGCTTAGATACATAATTTACATTTATTATGCCTAATAAAATATGTAACTAATTGATGTTCTGTGAGGGACTAAATCAACTCCAGCTGTAGGCAGATTTATGACTGTTTTCAATAACATACTGACTACCAGAATTTGCTGCAGAAAAAGTCATCATCTTCTGGACTGTGCATGCAGAGCGTTCTCCTTTCTCCTGGTCTCTTTTCCATCCGATATGCTTTCTGTTGTGTATATGTGCTGTGCAAACAGCATAAATTAAGCAAATGTGCTTATGGAGCAGACAGATGAAAAATAAGTACTTACATTCCTAGCAGCTCTTGCGAGAAATAAGTGCAAGCTAAGCTTGTGCATGCTTGTATGTGTCTGTGCACTTTCTAAATTGGAAGGGCAGAACATCACACAGAGCATGCAACCACCAGGGTGCATTGAAGTCCGAAATGGCTGGGAGATAATGTCAACAGAATAGGATGTAGGCAGAGGATAATGGGCTCCTGCTGCTAGATTAAAGCCTGGGCAAAGATGAGCCCTTTTAACAAAAATAAACAGAGGCAAAGCCAAGACATTTGCAGTATTTTCAAAGCAGGAGGCGTTTATCTTGTAACAACATCCTGTTCTTTTCTCTTGGCTTCCACTGTACCAAAATAACAGAAGATGATGCTGTGATTTTGTTCAGTGGCTCTTGCTGTAAGAGCTCTGGTTGCCCACTGCAACTTCATTGGGTAACACCATGGTCTTGTGGTATGTGTCCTTCGGCCTTTAAAGCAGCTTTACATTTCAAAACACATTGTGTCATGCTGTGCAAGCATGCTGATCTAATTTTAAATGAAAAAGAATTAATCTATAATAAAACTCGGACTTATCAAAGGGATTTTGCAGCGCAGCATTTCCAATCTCCCCTGGCAGGAGGCAGTCTCTGCAGGGAGGAGTGCCAGCCTCCCTGCTGCAGGCACTGCCCCCTCCTCTACTGAAAGCCCTCAGGCTCTGTTGTGTTAAAATCAGTGCTTGAAGAAGGAGGAGGGGGAAAAAAAAGAAGGGGGAGACTGAATTCAGTTCATTAGAGCCAAAGAGAATGTCTTGTGCATTTTTGTTTCTGCTTCTGTGTGCTGTCCTTTTACTCCTTTTATTAGTACATTAGTCCAGTCTCCAGCAATCGTGCTGCTGGGCACAGTCTGGGGAAAATATCCTTGAGGCAGTAACTGTGAAGAGGACAGCTACAGAGGCACAAAGCTCTTAGAGGAAAGGCAGCACTAAAATGTATGTAACGCAAACAGCAAAGGCTATGAATAGCCAGGATGCTATAAATCCAGGCTTTTTAACTAGCACACTTCTGCAATATTAATTCTCCTGAATTGTCTCATTTGCCCAATACTGCACATGTCCTGCTGTCCTAAATGGCCTGAATGTGGTGGTTGTCAAGAGGGGCTGTAAATCCCATCTGCTGAGGTTTTAGGGAAGGGGGAGGAACCAGCGATAATATGCAGATTCAGGGAACTGTACTGTACTCCTCACGGCTCAATTTTCAATCTTCAGTTGTTTTACAGTTTTCTTGTATTTCTGTAGTTGATTGCATGACGTACAGCTCATTTTGGGGATGGTGCTGTTAACAGTTATGGCAGTTTACAGTTACTGGTTGGGGTTGTTTAAAATTTCATCCTCATTGAAAGCAACAGACGTGCTGAAGGACCAGTTTCACCTGCAAAGAGTCTCTCAGCTAAGCATTTTCTTTGAAGTTGAACTGCTTTCTTTCAGTTCTCACTGCTGCAAGGATCAGTGTCTTTCCATGGATACTTTCAGACCTGTCCCTCTGCTTTCAGTGGAAGTTGGGAGCTCCCAGATCCTTGAATTCCAAGCTAAAATTTGGTAGTGGTACCAACCAACAACCAAGGTGAAAAATGAAACAATCCCTTTAAAGAGTTCACTCCTAAAGCATGGTAATGCAGCATGGGAAACATTTGGGATTCTGGAGGCTTGTATTTTCTTCCCATCTTTGCCACTCATCTCTCAGGTGACCTGAAAGAAGTTGTTTCAAGCTGCTATGCTGCGGGTTCCATACATTTTAGTAGGGAATAATAACACTTTATGATGCACATTTAGAAATGTCATGCAAAAGACTGCATAGGAAGCAGCTATTATTGTTATCTGTGATAATAAAAACAATGGCATTTTCAATAGAGATTGAAGTTCTGCAATCTGTCCAATGCCATTACTGCTCAATGCAATTTCTCATTTAATCCACAGCTGCTGCTTTTATATCTTGTCCTAATTCAAAACATATTCTTGCTTTTTTTTATGATTTCAGTGCAAGTTGGAGTTTCATGCATGTACTTCTGGCAAAACCATCACAGCTCGATGTGAAGGGGCCTGCCCCTGCCTTCCAGGACCTGAAATTCCAAAGCACAAGACAGAAAAGACTGGTGAGTTGAGCTGTTGATGAATTTACAGCAGGTAAATTGTTTCCTGCTATGCTCTCAGAAAAAGAAAAAAAAAAAAAAAACATAATATAGTAGATTCTATGTGGAATGCTAAATGGAGAAAAAGCTAAGGTTCAACCAACCTTTTCCTAAGTATGTGATGCTTTCAAACAGTTTCTGCAGAACTGACACCCACTTGACAGAGCCTCATGGGAAAACTGAATTCTGGTTCGTGATTTTCATATTTGGCATGAAAACGTTTTGAATGTAATATTGAATCATAAGACAAAAAGTACTACTTGATGGTTATTGGTCTGTGTCTAAGTAAAGAAATGTAATTATATCAGTAGGCTGTGTTGTTACTCAAAAAGTCATTTAAGGGTGCATGGACATTCACACGTATAACATGGGATCTCTATGGCCATTATTAGCCTTATTGTTGTTAATGTTATCATTAGAAGTCAAGCATGCATTAAATACACGTATCTGTATTTATATACGAAATTGTTTTGACAACAACAGGCACATTGCAAATGATGTTGTATAAAACTGGAGGCTGGCATCTCAGCACAAACAGCAGTTTTCTCTTGCCAGCTCTCTGGTGAGTTCTGTATTTAGGTCTGTAAGCCTGGTGAGCTAATTCTGCCCCCCAGGGAAGTAAGCACAAGCTGTCTCAGGCTGACCTCATCCAAAGGGAATTAGTTCTTGCAGAAGAGCCCCACTGAAAGCACAACTCCAGCAGCAGCAGGAGAAAAGCCACAGCCAGGTTCTGTCTGAGTTTCCGCCCCGTTGTGGGTAAGACCCTTTGGAAAGGAAAAGAGGTTTTATTTGTGGCTGTGGTTTTTTGATATGAGGGCAGGTGTGCTGGGTGAGAGCACCTATGGCCAAGTGAATGCTAACCTTGTAAAAACATGTTGTCTCCTCTCTCTGAGGAGGGCTAACAGGGTTACATGAGGAACTGCTGCTGGACTCCTGCCTCCTTGTAGCTCACAAAGCCACAACAGTGACTAACACAGGGTTTGCTCTGGCATGTTAAGTAACGAAGTGTGTCTGTTTGTCTTGTGTACAACATGTGGAGTACAAGGGGAAGAAAAGATGAAATGTTGACAATGATCTGTTTGACCCAACACACCTGGGAACCCCTCTCTTTACTCTTACTCCTCCCTACCGCGGACACATTCTGACAGGAGCAGAATGAGAAACAAAAACAAAGCGAAAAGTTTAGACATTTCCTCTGCTGGGTTCATGCCCTGTTGCATCAACTGAAAGCACTCATGAACCTGCTGGTGGTGGTCCAGGTACCATAGCCTCTGGCACAGTATCATTGATTTTTGTATTAACTCTTTATCAGCTTGGTAGAGCAAGCAGTGATTCTCCAGCCTAGTTTTGGAAAATTCAGGTTTGTTCCATTTCTTGAAAATCACAGACTTTTTTTTTTTTTTTTGCATAGCTATCAGACATAGATGAAGTGTTTTAGATGGCAAGGTTCTGAAAACAATATATAACTAATATTGCTTTATGTGACTTGAATCTTTTGGTTACAGAATACGCACTGATAAATTGCCTTATACATATTTTCTTTCTTGCAGTCTGTCAAAAACATATACTTTTCTTCTCCCTGTATGCCCTCTTTGTTGCCCTTATCAGAAAGAGTATCAGATTAATAAATCTTCAGTGACATTTTAAGCTTACGATTTCATTCACACAAGAGAAAAAAAGAGTCTAATAACCCTTATCTTGATAAATGCAATTTGACAGGGTATATGTATTCTAAAACCCAGGCTTTTGTTTTGCTTGACTCAAAACTTTAACTCCAGCCAACAAAGCATTCATTTAATGGATTGGGGGATCTGCAGAGCAACTTTCCTGGAGGCATTTTCAAGAGGCCACTCTTGGGCTAACAGTACTCCTGCCATTGCCCTGGTGGTAGCAGGAAGGGCAAGGATATCAGCTGCTTCATTTCTGCCATCTTCAGTGTGGCATGAAGAGAGTGCTCTGCCCTTTGGAGGAGCACAGTCACCTAGGAAATAAGGGAAATCCTTGTCAGGTGTGTATGGAAGTAGTCAAAACAAGACATTAGTAATCTCCGGCATCAAAGGAACTACTCATGAGTTCAATTATATTGTCATAGGCAAGACACTTGGACAGCTATGGGAGGCACTGTGTCACTGTGTGTGCGTGTGTGTGTTATATATATATGTGGAAAAAAATAATAGCAGTGTTATCTTTTGCTCTGTCACTGTCTCCTCCTTTCTGGGGCTAGGTGCTGAAATCTCACATTTGCCAGTATATGGCACTCAAGGGGCTGATGCAGTTTTGGGAGCAGTCATGATACAGGCAATGCTTCTGGCTGCAGATTTGGCTGTTGCTGTCTGAACAATATCCCGCTCCTCAGGGGCAAAAAGGTTCTGCTGCAGATGTAGATGGATTGGGATGGAATATTCTTAGGATTCATAAGTGATAATGTCATTTGAATTAAAGTTTATCCAGTGCTTTTTAGCAAGAGTCTCTCTATTTTGTGCCATCTGGGGCAACAGGCTGAAGAGCTGCTTCTCTCCTAAACTCCCTCAAGCTCTGAAGAAATGCCAGCAGAAAGTCCACTGTCAGCAGTGCAGCACTTGGCTTTTCTTTTCAGACATTCTCCACGTTATGGGAGAATGATGAGCTCTAATAACCACTGAAAAAATGGGATACTTTTCTGGGATACCTTTCTTGCTCAACAAGTAGTGTCACCAGTTTTGGAGAAATAAGCTCTGAATAGTACCTAAGGTGATGCATGAGATGTAGAAGGTGATGGCATAGCAGAGCATTTAGATCCCCTGAAGACTGTCTGGTCCCAGCAGCACTGCAGTGATGTTTCCTTCTTCAAAGCTCCATTCTGGAGCTCTTGATGAGCATTTTGGTAATTTTATTTCTCTAGTCCTGACCCCAAATTTTTCTCTTTTTCTTGTATAGTACTCTGTCATTAATATTGCTGAACTGGTATAAAACTCAGCAGATTGATTTCATATATAAAAATCTGTATTAAGAAAAGAAGTGTCAACAGTTGGGACTTTGTTTCTACTCCTTATTTAGTTGCCAGGTCTGTGAAATCATTTGAATACAGCTTCTTCTTAAGTAGGAAATGACAGAAAGCTAAACTTCACGCCTCATACAGGCATGTCAGTGGAAAAATACTAAGGAGAATTACAGTGCAAATGCTTCCAGCAAAATGGAAATGCAGCTCTTAGAGCTACTGCATAAACTTTTTTATGCCTATTATACAACAAGGTTAAATATATGTGCTTGTGAACTTCCAATTTGAAGGCAGTTTGCATTAATCTTCACACATTCATTCAATCATATTCAAATATTATTCCATAATAAATTACTTTCAGAAATTAAAAATGTAAAGGAACATTTAATTTCCAGAGTACTGTAATTCTAAATGTCGTGACCTTTTTTTTATATGCCTGTGAATAAAACTGGCAGCAGCATCAAAGGAAAGCAATCTAAGTGTATGTGCTCAGAGGTAACAATTGACTTCAGTGTCTGAGTCGTATTCCTTCCTCCTCCCTAGGCTCCTTAAAAAACATCTCTGCTTTGAGGATGAAAATCAAGACTAATAATCATATTAACAAATTGGGATTATTTCTGTAACGGTGACGACTGCTGTTATGAAGACATTAATAAAATAACATGAATGCTAGCAACAGAAAATACACCAGAATAATCTTTAATGACAAATAACAACAATATAAGCTTTCCACTGTGAAGTCAAATTTTTGAAGAGATGGCAGAACTGGGTTCTTCATTTTCTTAAATGGAATTTTAACTCAATTGTCTGTGAGGTAGAGAACAGTACTGTGAGGGTACTAATGGAAGCTTTCAGAAAAGAAGGCAAGCCTTAATGTTTCCTCTCTTTCTTTTTGAAGCCCCTTTAGACTCCTTTAGTTTATCAAAACACTTGATGATATGCTTTGGTATTCGCAGCAGCATCCCAGCTTTACGATATGCTTCCATGTAAGCCACTGATTTCCAACTCAGCTACCCAGAGGCAAAGGTTGAGCTGTAACCTGCACGGAGCATTGCTGCCCTTTCCGAGCAGACATGTTATCTAATACCTGAAAATGAATAAGGCTGTAATTTCAACAAAAGAAAAAGACTGATAACTAATTCTTAGTGGCACCTTAGTGACAGCAATTATTTAGGACGTGAAGTCGTCTATTGAAAAGAGGTTTTTAGATTCCTCTTTCAAAAGCTCTGCAGTCTTAGAGTTCTCATCGAGTGTAACTTTGACACCAACTGAAGCTTCTAAAACCTCTTCCCTAATGAAGGGCGGGAGAAACAACCAGTTTTAGTACTTCAGAACCTACTGGCAAGGGAAGAGATTTTCTCTTTTGCCATGTGTCCATCAAAAAGACAATGTTGTGAACCAACGTGACGTCTTTTGGCAAATGTAAATTCTTAGCTGCAATGATGTGATTCTGTCTACTTCCTCCATAGGTGTGTGACTCCTGTTACAAGTGATAGCAGTGTAGCAGCTCAGGCAGGGTGGTGAAAGTTTAACAGAAAGAGACCTGAATTGCTGACTGTGCCCCCTTTCCAAACCATTGATTGCTATACACTCAACATACCAGTTTTGATTTGTTGCCATCAGGGTTACAGAGCCACTGGAGCATGAGTGGATGCCATAATTCGGGCTGGGTTTATCCCTATCTGTGCATTAGGTCTTCTTGACCTCGCAGAAATGCCCAAAGCAACTTCTAAGGAAGCGCTGTTATCTTGATAAGGGAGTTTTAAGTTCAGGCAGAAGAAAGCATATTCAATTATACTGAGCATTTAAATTTCTAAAGGGAGCCAAGAGAACATTTTTAATTACAGAAATAGGACTTGGCAAGCTCAGTCAAGAATCTACCTTGTTTAGGGTATAATTTAGTCTTTGAATCTTAACATTTACCTAACAGCCCTGTTGGGGGTGATGGATGAGAAAATCTAATGTTCTATTCCCCAATAAAAAAGAGTGCTCAGCACATGAAGTTCATTCAGAGAAATCACCGTCTTATTTCCCAAATGAGTTGTATTGCTTCTTGTGCCTGAATGACTGACAACTAAAAGAATTCTTGGAACTAACTCTTTTCTTACATATCCAGTTTCAGCAACTATTTCAGTATAATGCTTCTACTCAGTTTTTGTGAATGGAGAATGCATCATCTTAAAGTTTATGTAGGTGAAGTATGAGTCATTAACATGGTTGAGCTGAAATTGGTTCTTGGGTTTGATTTAACAATGCTAGGCAATTTTTTCTTCTGTGGCTTTACCCTGGAAAAAAGACTTCCAAAAGTGAATTTCTGGGTAGATATTTAACTATCTGACTCTCAAACTTGGGGAACAACAAAACAAACATTCTAAAATTAAGATTATAGAGAATTTTTAGACTTGAATATATCTCATTAACTCTGGGAGATGCTTTCCTCTGTTTTATGAAGGAGAAATTATATTTGCTCAAACCAATTTATAACTTTCAGTGCAGAGCAGAGCAAAGTGTGGAACAGAGACAGCAATGCCTTTTCCAGACACAGACGTGCCACTGTCCTGGGCTTCAGTAAGGAGTAGATTTATTAATTCTAAACTCTGCAGAATGTATTTTTTTCTCCAAAATTTTTACTGAGAATGCTGAAATTCATTCTTTTAATTTGTTAACAAGCTTAAGCAACCTTACCCAACTAAAAGTTGATTAGCTAGTATCTGTAAATAATAATTACAAAAATAGTTATGGCTACTATTATTACTATTGTTTCCCCTATTTTCCCTATTACTATTATTTCAAACAAGGAGATTAGTCTTTATTTTGCCAGTCTTAAAGGTACGGAAGATTAACTTTTTTCATTTCTGGTAGATAATTTCTGTGAGTAGCAAAGTGGCTGCACTCAATTAATATTTGATTAAAAGACAGTGAGAAGCAGGCAAGAACTGATATCCTTGCTCTCCATGGATGGCTATTACCATCCCCCCCATCAGAAGCAAAACCAAGTAGCTTCAAGACTGAGGCAGCAACATCAAGTTTTTGCCAGGGTCAGAAGGAAGAGCAATGCAATGGTGGCTGGGGATATTTTGTTCTGCTGCTTGATCTCACATGCATCAATCTTACGTGCACCAGAGAAAACAGTAGTTTATGGGGGAAAAGGCTGCACGTTCTACATACACGTATCTCATAAGAAAACTTGTTTTTTTGTTGGAGTGTTTTATTAGATGGAATGCATATTCTGAAAGTTAAATGAATTTATCAAAAAGGAGAAGCAAGGTAAAATTGCGTGGAAGCTGTGAATGTGAACATTTTCATTTGGCTGCTATGTGATTGGTGTATGTTAAAGACCTTCTCCTTTGTAAAGGAAAATGTGTAGTGAAAAGACTTGTATGCAGAACTAACCTTGGAATAGCTCAGAAAGAACTCATTAGATGGGAGTCTTTATACTGTAACTCAAAAATTTGGTGATGCCCTTACAAAGAGGTTTGGTTGAGAGGCCACTGGGGCCAGCTATTTGCTGAAGGAAACGTTGGTGTGTTTCTGTGATCAATACTTCATCCTGTCTGTGAACTACAGAGCACTGCTTAGCAAAGATTGGGAGTGTGCAACTCACTGCCAGTGTAGGAAGTCCTCCATGCACTCAGTGTGTGTAAGGGTTCTTCTAGTCCATTTTGAAAATTTGATCATCCTGAAGTATTTATAACCAAGCAATAGATGTTACTGAATGGGGAAACTACTGCTGTTTAGAGCACTCTGAAATTAGTTCAGTTACATTCCCATCAAATCATATGTCTTCTTTTCATTGACTGCTACTCTAGCTGCATATAATGATGTGGTCAGTAGTAGTTACTGTTCCCCCTTCAAATCCAGTGAAACATCTTTAATCAATGTAGTTTAATTTCAAAAACATCCAAAATATTTTAATGACTTCTGTATTTCAGAAGTGAGATGGAAGGAAGTTCCATCATGTATAATTAACAAGTCATCGTTTAGAACAGTTTCAGGTACTGCAAAAACCTTGCAGGTAAACCACTTGCAAAAATCTTGTAGGTTTATGTTAGCAATTAGGACAGATTCTGCAAGGCTTTATGGTAAATAAATACAGCACCTCAAAAGTGTGCTGCTTCCCTGAAGAAGGGAAAGAGGTGTCTTAAATCACCTAGATCAGCTTAGAAGCCAGATTACTTCTTAGTATATAAGGCTTATATTTCTAAGTATTATAAGGCTTCCTTTTAAATATTTCCATGAAAACAACAACAGTGTAGAAGGAAAAGGCACGGTATACCCTTATTATATGCAAATGATTGTCCCATATTGTCCTGAATCTAGCTGATACGTATATACTTTCAGTTAGAAAGAATTGCCAGCTTTCACAGGAACTCACTGTGAACATTTCACATAATGATCTTCCCTTTCTGTATATGCAGATTTAAAAATTCCTTTTTCTGAGGAAAAGATAGGACTGGGTTTCTACATTCCAAATGTCGTGAAATTCTATTGGAAGAATAAGTAAAGAGTACAAAATTGAGCCATGAATGAGAAAAAGAAATTAGTCATACCAGGAAAAGAGAAATGGGAGAAAGGTATTAGACACAGTTTTAAAATAGAAACAAAATTATCATTTTGGACCTATGAATTTGTCCAAGTCTTAGGAAATTGTTCTCAATAATTTACTTTTAATAAGCTGCTCTCCTTCCTGTAGTGATAGCTGAAAACATGCATTTCTACTCTGTTTGCATTACTTGAAATTCAGTAAAACATAAAGTGACTTAATTATCAATTTAAAACCCAGCTTGTGCTGTGAATTGAGTCTTGCCACTGCAAACACTTGTACTCAGGAGTTACTGCTCGAGTAAGTAGGTGCATTGTCTTTGGTGAACGAGGTCATCTGACTGAACATGAAGATATCAGTTTTTGTAAGACAAGACCTTCGGTTATTTATGGAGTTCATATTTTATGTTTCTTATTCTCAGCTACAACAGACTGTGACAGTCAGCCAACACACAATGGGAACTGTAAATTTTACAACTGACCAAACAATTCTATTTTTCTAAACATTCTGTTTTGGGATCTAGATGTGAACAGTCATAATGATGTAACTCAAGGGGTCAAGCCTTCACAAAGAAAGAATATTAGGGGATTGCAAACATGATATCAAAAGTCACTTTCCAGTTGGAGCACCAATACTATTGGGTTTTTCAGCACCATTCATTCTGTACATACTTACGTTTTGAATTAATCTGCAAAATATTTATATAAATTAACTACATTTTTTTCAGCCTGCTACACGTTCCATCGTAGCCATGTTCTACAGAATTACTTGCCCAAAACATTTTGTTTGGCTTGAAGAGTAAATCAAAGTTTGAACCTATGATCACCTTGGACTTGATCTTAAAGGTTTACTCTAGATTAGATCATGTGATGATCTAAACATGAATATTTTTTTTCCACCGTGTCATAAATACTTCACTGAAGAGTATAAGCTAATATATTTTTAATGCTTTCAATCATCATATGCAAAAATCTCTTATGTGCATTTATGAAGCTGGCTTTGACATGAGCTTGAAGTGGTGAAAGAATTGCCCCTGTGGGAGCTGTTTTACATTTTGGTCTGGCTCTCAGGTTTTGGAACTCAGCGCAGAAGCATTGATCACACCAGACCCCAGACAGATAACAAGTTGGAGACGATACCATCCATTGACTAGCTGTCACTTCTACAGCATGATCTTCCTTGGATTTGATCAAATTACAGCAGGCTCCAAAATATAACAGACAACTACTTTAGAGGCAAAAGTGACAGCAGAACAGCTAGGAGTGAGACAGAAAGGAGGAAACAGTGCATGGGAAGCAGCATATTGTTCCCTTTGCTTCTCTCAGATACTTGCTGAAACAGATGCTGACTGCAGTAGCAGCATCACCATCCACAGGATTTGCACTTTTAGTAAATGTATCTCCTCAACGAGGTAACCTACCACTAGAGTAACATTGAGCCAGAATTTCTTTCATAATTTTTTGAGGTTGAATGAGGACATGAGATAGCACTCTTCATCATTGCTGAAAAAAGATTGATCCCAGGCTGCGCTGGGAGACAGCAACTGCATAAAAGTAACTGTGTCATGGCGTAATTATATTAAAAACAGCAGCATTTTTAAAAAGCCTCTTGAAGTCTGCCACTGAGGTACATAAAACCTGCTGTATCACAACAAAGGCGTACTCGGACAGCTCAATGGTAATCAGTTTCATAAACACTTATTAAACAAAATGCCAAAATGGCTAATAATTTTATTTCAATTTGGTTTCTATTTTAATGCAAAAGGTTAGAGCATGACAGACATAGCCTGTTTACTTAGCACCAGCAAGTAACAATTTTCAGACAAGAAGTAATTTGATTTTGGATTGCCAACAGAAAACTATTGAAGTGGCACACTGTTCTAATAGGAGTTCTGTGTAGGAGCAGCAGGTGTTTGTGCACAGATAATGATAATTAGAATTGTAAAATCTCTCTCATCATAAATAAGACTGGTTTAATATATTTTTTCAATAAATATTGATTTCTGCAGTTTTGGGAGTATTCTCTAAAGTCTGTAAAATCTCTAGAAATCTGACAGTAACAGAAATTATAGCGCTTATCACTACCGTTTTAAGGTAAAACTTCCGTAACCTTTTCAATAAAATACAGAAAATAAAACTTTTCAAGTGCATCGTTTTTCAGTTTTGCTTTGTTTTCCCTTTGTTTTTTTTTTTTTAAGGACTACCTTCCATCCTTGGTTATTCCAGTATAAATCTGGAAAAGTTTTGACAGTGATATTGATCTAGTTGCCTTTGCTAAAGTTATTCTGAATCTGTAGTGGTATAAACAAATATAGACCTGACCCTAGTTGATCATTCCTGAGAGCTCTTTACCTGCTATGCACTTCTCAGCGTTGTGCCAAATTAGCTCTGAGTTTTTCTAATTCTCTGTTTGCTAGTGCAGAAGGGAGATATATGAAACATCATCACCTCATTCCAAATATATAAGCTTACATATTTATGATTTTCACTGTCCCAAAAGGGAAATCTGTACATTTTTCATCTGAAGAATTGCATTTTTTTTTATAATTCAGTTTGAAGGACTGTGTATAAATCAAAAATATATCTTCTGCTTCCTGCTAAAGCAACCGTTTAGAGGTGGACTGGAATGAGAAGCAGGTTCTGCGTTTGTGAGTTATTAAGCTCTGAATGATTTGGTTCAAGTCCTTCTCTGTTACAACAGTCCATCATCCATGCAGAAAACACATAAATGGTTCCACAACACAAGAAATAAATGTCAGTATTAGAGGAGCATCCAGGGAACCAACCTGGGACCTTTCTGTCCCAAATGTTACAACACACGTGTCTATGCAGTCTGTTTCTGCGTTACAAGCTCAAACTCAGAAGTCTGGAATTGGTTGCTCAAAATTGCAGTTTAACACCTGTAGGTGTCCAGCCTCTGGAGATCATCTTGCATGGCTTGGACAGTCAGGTCTAATTTTTCTGAATTGCAAAGCTTTGGTCTCCTGCAAACGTTCAGATATGCATTTATTAAACAGCAACATAGGAAGTGGCTGATCTGACCAAGAGATCTGTTTAATTTGTATGGTGGTTTTCCTGCTTAGTTTTAATTACAATTCTGTAATCACAGAATCATTTGAGTTGGAAAGGACCTTTAAAGGTCGTCTAGTCCAGCTCCCCAAATAATAATAATACTGTGTTTGCACTAAAAGTGAGAGAAATGCATGGTTGTTTAAAAGGGTATTTTTATGCAAGAACATTTGTATCTTTTATAAGAATATACATTATACAGTGACGTCACTTTATTCTTGTATTTAGTAAATTATGGTCTTGGCTTCATCTTGCTTGTGTGAAGGCAGTTTCACATCTCCTCCTGTTTCTCAATTTGTTTACAATGACAGTTTGGTCGTAGGAGTTATCAGACAGACAACAGGCAGATTCTTATTGTCTATAGCAGCGAGTACTCCCTTATCAGGCAATCCCTGTCAACAGCAAAAATGAAAATTAGGTACAACGAAATGTCACAGTCATTTCAGGCAGTGAATTGCATGCTACAGATATCTTGTAGATGCTTCACAATTCAAATTCAGGTTTAGGATTTCAGTTCTTGAAAGGGTTGCAAATTTTTGTGGAGAATCTATGATTCAAATAAAGGAGAAGGGATATGATCTCTTGAAAAGTTTCCTGAGCATTTTAGTTGAGACAAAAGTTAGACTTCACTTGGGACTATAAAGTGAGAAAAAAGTGTTTGTTTGAAATGTAGTTTAGCAACTAGTTAACAGCCTTAAATGTAGAAGGTGAAGATTGGTGCAAAGGATTAAGTATGAACCACTCTCCTTGATTTCTTAAAAAACACACAAGAAGTTCTCAACCAAAAAAAAAAATCAGAATTTTTAAAGCATAGTTTATTTTTATTAGCAAATATAATTTTTAAGTGTTTTGGGTTTTTTTTTGACTGTATGAGGAGGAAAGACATATGGTGGCTGCTATGTAGCATGTACAGTAACAGCATTTGAGAATACTGTTACTCAGAAGGCAATGAATAATTAAAATAGTTTTTTCAATAAAGAAGCAAGTGGGAGGAGGTGCTATCTGTTCAGTTTACATTTTTATGAAAAGAAGTGAAGTTGGTTGCAAAAATACTGGATAGTATTTCATGATTCTTTAAAAAAGCTCCTTTTTGTATTTTCAATTGCATGTCCTTGAGAACTGGAGCTGTAGAAATGGAAAGAAGTTCATTAGCACAAAGTGTGTAATTATACACTTGGGGTCTAATAATTTGAACATCTGCTTTAATCTAAGGGCTCTTTAGTTAGGAATGTGTAAGGGAGGAAATGACCTTACTGTGCTATCTGATTACAGAGTAACCACAAACAATAAGATGTAGCTGTGAAGAAGGCTTGTGTAATCCTCAGGTATGTCAGGACAGTTGCTTCCAGAAATATTGGTAATATTTTACAGGGCATTGGTAAGACCTCATCTGCAGTCCTTTGGATGACCAAAGTTCATCAAAGTTCAAGCTGAAGTAGGAGAGCGGGCACTACTGTGATGGTCAGTGATATGAATAGTTGCAAAGAAACTAAAAAGACTCAATGTAACATTTCTCACAGGCTAACAGGAAGCTTTATTACCAAAGTTTTAACTGAGAATAGGGCCATGAGACAGTAACTGACATTTAACATAACTTATCAGACCAGTGCTTGCAAACCACAGCTCTGTACTAACAGGTATGGATGCAGTATCCTCCAGGAGGTTTTGAAATCTGATCCTTACTAACTTATTTCCCAGCAAATGCATTTCACAAATTGCACTCACAGGCAGTTCTGAAACACCTGATACTTTGTGTATTGGAAGGGTTTTTTTCTTTTTTGTATTATTATTTTTCTTTACCTCAATCTAGAGCTAAGCCACTTTATCGCTGACTTCTTTGTGCTTGGTACAATAACAAAGTAAAAAGTCCCATCTCCCCAAAGTTAACTCTACAGCACTGTGGAAAAGATACATTACAGCCACTTTAGAGAAGACGTTCGCTTGACATAGGTATTTAAATGACAGTATAAAGATAGCTTGAAGGCAAGTCTTTTCTCATGCATTAAATCAAAAAGTCTGGTTTTGCACATAATTTTATAGATGCTTTTTAGTCATATAGTTTAGAGTGTAAAATGAGTGATGGGTTTGACGAACGGAAGACATCTGCTACTTGTAAGAGATTTGGAAAATGTGAGCTCCTGACAGCATTTCACGTTGTCGAGGTTCTTCTGTCGCAAAGGCAACCTTGCAAACATCTATCCATTCATGTACCCCGGTTTTCTTTCCTTTTCTCACTGTCTTTTTTAAGATCTGTCTGTAAAACATCACTAGATTATATTTTTTCATTACCAATACTACCACGGTGAAGATGATTGAGGAGTTTTTGTTCTTGGGCTGTTGTAATTTCCATCGGTTTTGCAAGGCTGTACAAGGGTGATGTGTTACTGCAGAGTCTCGGGGCACAAGGCATTTGGCTACGTTCTGGTGACACAAAATTCATAAAGCAGAATTTATGCTGTGCTTTATGGAACCAGCTGATTAACTGCAGCCCTCAATAAAGGAAAGATGCTGTGTGCAATTGAAGTATAGGCATAAAAGAGTGACAATAAAGAAGATGCAAGTGAAAACAATATATTAAGCTTCTGAGAAGCAGATTCATTGGCAGCTCTTTGCATTTCAAAAGAAATTGAGAACCTGCTGATATGTAGCAGTGCTATTTCATGTTGCAGGACACAACTATTAAGAACAAGGATTCGGAAATAAACTCCTCCTCCTGACCTTGGGAAACTAGATTTCATTGAAGTATCTTATGTTTTAAGCCAGTCTGCACTTGTGTGTCATTCTCTAAGTGGGCCACGGAGTGGCTCCTGCATTTAACTTCCTATAAACAGAGATTTTCTTACTTATGGCAAAGATCTGCCAGGCTTCGAATATGCTTATGTTTGGCTGAGATGACTGGGGGTAATTTTTATCAGTAGACATCACAAGGTGTGATATATCTGTAAATATTTGCATCTTGATTTTGTAAATAATTCCTTTGCAACGGATCATTTTGTGATTGAGAAAAAAAAGATGAAGTTTGAGGTTGAATCACAGAGTGCCTTAGGGATGCACGTCATCCAACCCCGTAGACTCATAAACATTCAGCTTCATGAGGTGGTCTCAAACTTGGTCTGCTCTTACAGTGGGAGGGATTTCACTCCCCTGACCCCCCACCTAGAGGGACATGAAAGGCATGGGAAGCCTGACTGCCAGTGAAGACTGAGGCAAAGAACAGGTTGCTCAGTATACTTTGTTTTCAAGGGAATTGGAATTGACTGAGGATTGGTGTGGCTTGCTTTCTTTCTGCCTGTTGTTTGTGCAGTATTTTCCTACACGTGATCTAAAGCCTTCTCTTCAAGCCTACTCTCGTTATTTAGAGACTCAGGAAGTATGGCAGTGTACCCATTGGAGAATGTGAAACGTGGCTGGCTAAATAACTGGTCCTTTGTGGTAGAGTTGTTGTGTATATGGAAGTATTGTGTAGCCAACTCTTTTGCTGATGCTAAAGATGGTGCTTCTCTAGCAAGGTTGACAGCGCAAAATACTATTTCTCCTAGCACTTCAGATGCTAGGAATATCTTTTAAATGTATTGTATTTTGAGCTGGTGGGATCCCTCAGAAAGATGTTGCATGAATTTAGAATGAAAAGCAGCTACTTTTCAAGTAGATGGCCAAGGTGAACGTTCAGAAGCTGATTTCACAGGTGTGGCAAGGGATTGAAAGTAGCAATAAAGTTTTTAGCCATGAAATAATGGAGTTGTAGTTAAGGGTGCAAAATATAAATGTATTCTCAAGTCATAAAATATTATGGATTATGTTATAGTTCCACATTCCAGATGATACCAAGACAAATTTCAGCATGCTCGGTGATAGAGCATTTTCCTTGGCAACATTTTGACAAGTATGTTCTCTTAATGCCCTAATTCAGATGTGAGACAACACCATCTCCAAGCTCTTCACAGTTTTAGAGTAAATGCTATTTGTTTTTGTCCTTCACCTCTTTGCTCTTCTGAAAACAGATTGTATGCCACAGCAGGGTTTCAGTGATGAGATGAAGTTAACCCTCCCCTAGAAATTGGATGCTCTAACTTACTGAAGTTACTGCTACTTGAAAGAGAAATTGGCTTCCCTTGAGAATGTGTGAGCAATAAAAAAATAAAGCTGCAGATGAGTTTGTACAAGGGCACATAAAATCCAAACTCCTCACTGTAGACATTTTTGTCAGAAGTAGAAAACTGATTCGCCGCTACTGGTGTGGCCGTTGTATTTGTTTAAGTCATTTTAGAAGTCCAAAGCCTCTTTAAAAGGGTTTATTTCCCGGAGGAGACAAATGCAAGGTTCTGTATTGCGAGTGAAGTACGCTGGCTTTTAACAAGATTATGAGAGTCTTTTCCATGGGTCTGCAGTGTGAAAAATGTCCTTAGCTGTAGGTCACAGTGAATAAGAGGAGAAAGAAGTAGCCAGAAGAAATCAGCCAGCCAGCTGGTTTTATGAGTAGGTTGTTAGACAGGCTATAAAGGACCACTCTTAGACTGACATACTTAGACTGACGCTTACAAAGGAGCCACACAGGTGTACACATTCTGTTGAAAATATTAGTCCTAATGCTGTAGGGCAAAGCTGTTACAATATTAGATACTTTTAGGAAATTTTATTTCAGTAGAACAGAGTGCCCTGGGCTTCTGCAAATGACTTCTCTTCTTCTTTGCAAATGCTCAGATGCAAAGTTAAACTTAACTTGCTTTATTTCACAGATGACTGTTTTGAGTGCATATTCCAGGCATGGTAGCAAGGATGAAGAGTGGCATTGAGTGAGGCAATGATAAGCAGTCCATAAATGCCTACACGGAGTGTCAAGGCACAAGGATAATCACTCACCAGCTAATTCAGGGTCATAAATGAATCATAGAATCATAGAATGGTTCAGGTTGGAAGGGACCTTAGAGATCATCTTATTCCAGCCCCCCTGCCATGGGCAAGGACACCTCCCACTAGACCAGGCTGCCCAAAGCCCCATCCAGCCTGGCTTTGAATACTTCCAGGGAGGGGGCATCAACGACTTCTCTGGGCAGCCTGTTCCAGTGTCTCACCACCCTCACAGTGAAGAATTTCTTCCTTATATCTAGTCTAAATCTACCCTCTTTCGGTTTATAACCATTACCCCTTGTCCTGTCATTATCTATCCTTGTAAAAAGTAATTTCAGTTGTTAATAAACGTCTTCTTGTGTTAGTAACATGTAAATCTATGCAAAATTATTTGTTTTACATAAAGAAATTTAGGTTGGAAAGATGCCATTTGGCCTAGCTACAAAATTGCTTGACAAATTCCTTTAGTGCTTGCACCCTCACATTACTCTGCTCTCACGCAACCTGTATAAACCTACTGTATGTAAGCACAATCTAGGTGCTTCAGTGCATTCTTATTCCAGCTCCTCGGGCTGCCATTAAATAGTGACCGACGTGCCTGTTGTGGGCATTTTAGTGGTGTCATCCAAAGCTCTCGGTCTGAGTCTTTGCTGGAGTTAATGGAAACAACCACATGCTGCCTCATGGAATTAGGGATCCATTTTTATGCACGGGTAAACGAATGCGCGCACAGTTTCTATCACTTGCTTAACATACTTCAGGAAACCTCTAGTAGGTGTTTAAAACCCTTCCTTTAAATTTTGAATTCAGCTTCCTTCCAAAGCAATTACTGCTGTCCTCTAGAAGGAAGTTTCTGTTGCACTGGCAGAGGACTCTCTTCCACTTTCTGCTCAGGTCTTGTGCTGACACCTCCCTTGCTTCAGGGAGTCTGCATCAAGCACGTGGTAACAATTTCTGTGCAGGTTTTGGAGAGCAGCTTCTCCCTCACGTATTTAAATGGCTGTCTTATGCTGAGAACTGCTAATACCCAGTGCAGAGACCATCTGCCCTCCTGCCAGGTTGGAGTGCTTGGGTTCTGTATGTGGCTGTGATGCTTGCCAGCTTTCCCACTTTCAGCAAAGTTTCTTCTCTCTTTCCCCATAAGTCTCTAAATATAAATTAGGAGTAGCAGTCAGCTTTTTGTAAGACTGCTGGTCCCATGGATAAATTCCTTGTTTATTCCCTTTCCCTCTCCATTTGATTCCCCACTGACTTTTGTATATGCTTGTCTTCTCCTCTGGCCTTTATCCCCCAGACCAGTACTGTGCAAATAATTGATTTTTTAGTTTACTGACTGAGCTGGAAAGATAAGATGTGAGGGTGTAATACTTCTTGGTAAAGTAAAAGACCTTAAAAAAAAAAAAAAACTCTTTAAAAATGAAATCTGACAGTTTTTGAAAGAGACATCACTTTGAAATGAATGTGCTTAATTTCAATGTTTCAGCGCTTCAGCTTGTCGATCTCAATTTGTAAATCACTTTGATCATCTCAAAACTCCATTTTCCAGCACACAAACCGTATGCTAAATAATAATAATAACAGTAATAATAGTAGTCATCCTCTCCTCCCCAGGAGTGCAGCAACTTCCCATGATATTAGTAATTTTCTGATAGCAGTGCTTTTGCTTGTATGTTAACTCCACTTGCTCATGAATGCTTCTCAGTTGCTGGAATACTTCAGAGACACTTCATCACTGCATCCGTATTTTAGCCTCCTGTTCTCATTTTTAATTCATCTCCATTTTAAGTAGCAACAAATCATGGGAAGTTGGAGGAACGTTCTGGAGTGGCACAGCTGTATGTTCTCCTGAGCAGCACTGGCTGTTATCCATCATCAGACACAAAGCACTGTGCTAAATGAACCTGGTAGGGCCATCTCCTTTTATTTTTTAGTGTCCTTTTCCCCAGGCAATTGTTTGTCTGCCCAAATCTCAGAAGATGCCCTTTGTTCCTTTCCCTTCTGCCCATGGTGAACCTGCCCACGTGCACTTCAAATGCAAGTTCTGATGTCCTTGTCACCAGGCCAGAAGGGCCAGCAGCAGCCATCTGCAGCAAGGGGACTTGAAAGCAGATCTCTGTTTCTCTCCTTCTGCGCTGGAACATCCTGAGGATTGCTCGCAGTTGCTCTGTGTGCTGTCAGTGTTGTGGCAGTCTGTCCTTCCATACCAGGGAGACATGGCCAGCTCCTGTGTCAACCACATCAGTGATTCAATCAAATTACTCCTGAATAGTATTTGCTGCTCTCTGTTGACGTCCGTGGCAATCAGTTCCAAAAAGCTACAGTGATGTTTCTCCCTCCTGTGTCTTAGAAATCATGCTTGACCACATTATGAAAGGAAATTAACAGAAATCTGCTTTTTTTTTTCTGTCTTTTTATGATTGTGTTACTTCAAATAGACTTTGAATTTCAAAATATTAGTGATTTGTACCATACATAGGTCTGGCAGGCACAAAAAATCAGATGGATGTTGCAGGGAATGCCTATTTTCAGTGGAATTCTCCAGACGGTAGAGCTGTCAGTTGCTTTAACGCTCTCTGGACAATCAGCCAGGGAAGATTTCTGCCTGTAAATCCACATAGCTCCATTAAAGTCAGTCCTGATTTACGTCAGTGGAGGACCTGTCCTGGAGTACTCACAGTCTGATGGCCTCTTCCTTTCTACAGAAATAAAACCAGCTCTGAAGGAACAGGATTTTAAAGCAGTTCAATTCTCACCAAATCACAGGAGGGGTGACGCTTCCCATTGCTAGTGTATATATTTAGGATTCTGTAAGCAGCCATTTTAGAAAGTCAGAATGATGTATAATGTGATGGTGTGTTCCCTTAGCTACCCTAAAGGTACGTGTTAACCACTGTTATAGTGGAAGGTCAGAGCAAACATGCTATTAACAAATTCAAGGTTTGTGCATGAATTCAAAGGTTTATTGCTGTTTTTTCATCTCACACCTGAATGTCACCAGCCTGGGGATTATGCAAGATCACGTTCTCACACTTTTCAAGAAGAGTATCTTTCGAAGCTTCCTGAATGTGTTTTGAAAACCTTCGATAATTGAAATCGTTCTCAGGTAATTGTTTGATGCTCAAAGTACGCCTGAAAGTGAGAGACTGCTGAGTCAGTCTTTCAGACAGGATTAATTCAACCCCTTTTCTGTATGCAATATGATATAGTTTTTAATTACATGCTTGTCTACCATTTAGTCGATAGCATCCTTTTCTCATTTGGTACAGAATTTACCTGTTTTGGCCTTATGTCAGATCACATAGTAGAGGAAACAACAGTTATATTGTGTTTTTCTGAACCTGCAGAGCACAAGAGACAGCAAATCACAACAGGAGAAGAAAACATAAGGGGGAAAAAAGTCATATGGACAGAGCAGCTGATGTGCGCTGCCCTGGAGAAATGAATTCTCGTGCAGTTCCTGGCACTGATTTCCTTTGTAACATCGCCCATCTTGCTAAGCAAGATTTTTCACAACGGATCACTGGCTGCGTCTTTTAATTTTCCAGGTACCTGATCTGAAACTCTGAGGCCTCATTTGCAGAAGTGCTGAGCATCTACAGCTGAAGGGAATGGTCAGTGTGAACTTGTTAACAGATTTCAGAAATTATGAGGAAGCAGATCCTCAATGCCTGAAACTAGATATCCAAAAGTTGACCAATACTGTCTTTAAATTACCAAAGCCATGCTTTGTAATTTGGATTGCTATATTGTAATCTCTATGCATGGTAGAGTGGCAACAAACAGCACTGGTGCTTGATTAAACACTTCAGCCTCCCTTCAGTGTTTAATTAAGTTTGGCAGCTCTTCGTTGTTTTGCAGGCTACAAAGCCATAGAGATTATTGCCATTTTTGTATGGAACAGAGAGTACCTTCTCTGGGTGTTGGTTGTCTTTTTTTTCCCCATTCTGAAAGTCTTCCCAGGCACATGAGCAGTGCTCTCAGAAAGCAGTTCTCTTTGCTTAGTGGGATTTTTTCTAAGTTCCCATTAAAAAGTTTTCTCCTCCCCTCCACACATTATTTGCTCGTAAGAATTTTCTTATAAGGAAGGCTCACTATAGTCGAGTTTTGGATCGTTGTGATGTATTTTCACTTATACTCTTATTTTTTGTTGATTCATCTGATACCTTAGGGTGCAGTTCCCTTATTTCTGTACACCTGTGAATTCGTTGTGGAGGTTCATTATCGCTCTGTGTGATTTTGTTACTCTTTGTCCAGCCCTTCTTGGAAGAATTTTTCTGCTATACTGGCACTGAAGTTGTTCCAGGAGCTGACCTCCTTTCTCGTTCTTTCTCCCCATTCCATTTCCTGGGAGGATTATTGTGCCTCGTTACAGAAAAGTAAAGGCAGGGCAGCCATCAAAGAGACAAAAGGAGATTCTCTGGTTTAAAGCAATACGCTCAGATGACGAGTCCTGTCCTCAGCACTCATCCATGCTCTCCTTGAGTGGATGCATTGGCTTCTTCCCAGCTTTCTCTCAGCATTTACAGTCCCTTCTTTTCTCACACGACCTTGGGTTGCTTTGCATTTAATGCCATAGTTGAAAACAATGACAAGAGAAGAGGATTATCTGCCACTTGTTTTACAAAGTACTCAGTTCTAAGTTCACTTTTGATTACTTTTTCAGTTTGATACCAAAAAAAAAAAAATCACAACAGCAGGAAAGGATTAGCATTGGGTCATAATACTCTTTTCACTTCAAAATCATTCTGCATCTGAGGCCCTCAGACCTTTTAAGGGTGAAGGGTAACTAAAGCTCCCCACACCTCCATAAAGAATAAATTGTTTCACACCGTGTAAGTATGCATGATCTATTGGCAAAATAAAATCTGTACTTATCACATAGCCATCTTACTCCTTTCCCAATTACTTTTAGCACTGTCTTGAGAGCAGTCATACTCTGCCACTTGTTTTTCTTCCTAGTTTTATTCTGGCTTGCAGAATATGAACACACGGTATATATAACCTATAAAAGAATCACTCGCAGTATGAAATTAACCTTTTAAAGATTCATTATTTTGCTTATTTACCATTCCACCTGTTCCTCTCAGATTACCAAGGCAGCCAAAGAGCAGGAGTGACCAGACAATCAAACTGAAGAACCATGAAAACATTGTATTAGAAAATGTATAATGCATTTAAGTGCATATTATTCTGCTGTCTCTTACAGAATTTATAGAGAATTAAAAATCTCTCTCCTGTGACAGAGATCATAATGAGAACTGAAAATGTGACAACATAAATTGATCTTATGTTAATGATTGTAGCAAGAATGGGAAATGATTTGAATATTTCTTCTTACACTGAATCCATGATTGTGGCATTGCAGCGTTGTGCTGCTTCACATTTTCCGCATTCACAGCAAGCTCAGGCTGAGGACTGAGCACTGCTCATGCAGAAATTGGCACTCATCTTCCCTCAGGCTTGGACACACCTTCAAGGCAGGGAGGAATGAAGAGTTTTGACTTGCAAATTGAAGGTAACCAAACCAATAGCTTCATCATTCTAAGCCTGATCAGTGTCACCATAACATCTGTTCCTTGGACTTGAACGTGAAGAATAAGCCAAGGGAAACCAAATTTCTCTCCATATTGGGTTCTCTGAGAGACATTTTTATCTTCATTTCCATTTCCTCTGTTGATGGGATCTATATGCTGGTATCTATAAAGTCTTCTAATTGGAGAAAAAACAACAATGTTGACTTAAAAGCATTGACCATGCTTCAGAATAAGATGTAAATGTATGCTCATATCTATTCATATGCAGGACTGCATTACTTTAACAGTCTCGTTAAGTTACCTGCTTTATTTGTTCTGTATTGTGTTAAGTTCTGTGAGAAGGAGGGGCTGACTGCTGGCAACTTCCTTACATTGCTCTGGGGTTGAGAATAAAATGTGTGCAGTAATGTGGATAATCTGAAAGAAACTCACAGACCCAGTAGAACTGAATAACTTTAAAGTGAATAAATCAGGCAAGTGCTGCAGTGATAGCACTGTGCTTTCCTCTGTCTGTAGAAGGTATTAACTTCAGGATCATCACAAAAACATTTTCACAAGTAGCCTGGTGATATTTGTGTAACATCTAGTGGTCAACAATTTTGAAAAACAAGTTGGTAGAATAGAGTGGAGTTCCAAGCTATTGCTCTGGATTTTGTCCTATACTCTCCTCAGAAGACTACTGAAATACATTTTCTGGAAATGGATCACTAGGGTTTGGATGTCTCCTAAGTACGTAGATAAAACAGAAAAGATGATTATCAGTGTAGCCTAATTCCAAACAAGAGATCAGGATGCTTTTCCCCAGAGCATCTAACCACTTATTCTGCCAACTTTCTGTGAATGTCTTGAGAGTACAGTATTGCCTTGGGTTTATCAGTGCACAGAATCATTCCTGAAAGAAGCAGATGCATTTTTTCCTGTCCATAAATAACTTCACATGTAAACAAGCACTTACTGATGCTCTACAAGAATTGTGGAAAGATACTGTGCAATAAAAACACAGATTTGCAGAAAAGGTTTCTAAAAGCCCAGTAATAAATGGCGTACTTAAGGAACTGACAGATATCTGCCAGGAGATGAATATATGGGAACAAAAGATAAGAATGAATGGAGGCTTCCTCCAAGATTTGATGCTTATATGAAAAATTCACAATAGGAAAAAGGGCAAAGTGGGCATTCAAATTTCAACATTAAGTACCTGTTAATGTTCACATTTTCATGAAAGAAATAAAAAGTTGCCAGAGTTATCACTTTGGAAGCGAAAAATATTGTAATTGCATTCTATTACCGAGTTGGAAAGTTCTGCGCTTCTTGCGTTACTGTTAGCTGAAACTTTTGGAGCCTAAGGAAAGAGGGAATAGAGGGTTCTTTAGATGAGTATCTCAATAACTGTTGACATTATACATAAAATGTAATCAATTATTTTGTTTGGAAGAAAGTGAAAAAAATGCAATGATTCACAGCAATGTGTGGCTGGGCCATGAAACAGAAGGAAAGTCTGTGCCTCCTCATCCTTCTCCTAGAAACACTAGGTTGGAAAGGACCTACAAGATCATCTAGTCCAAGCACCCTCATTTCTCATTCCTTCTCATTGCACCCTCCTTCCTAAGCTGTGCTCCTGTCCTCTTCTGCCCCTCAGCTTCTTTCTATTCTCAGCATCCTGCTCTATCCTGTCTCCCCATGTGCTGCTATCCTGGCCATTGAGCCACCTCATCTCCCAGCAAATGTTACATCTTTCCATACTCTAAGTGTCATACACCATCACAACTTCAATTAAGAACCAATGAACAGCCTACACGCATACAGATGGGCTCTTTCCTCAAATCCATTTGTTTGATCCCAACTCTCTCCTCATGGGCACAAGACTTTGTAAACAGATTTCCTCTAGAAAATGTCAATCTGCTTCTCTTCCATATGTGAGCTACTCCAGCTCATCAGCACTCAGCCTCATTTGCCTAATCTTCAATCTTAAATAATCTTCATTCTGTATTATTCCTCATACTAATTGCAAATAATCTGAGGAAAAGATCATAGCGATAGGACGAGATGTGATGGCTATAAACTGGAAAAGGGAAGATTTAGACTAGATATGAGAAAGAATTTCTTCACTGTGAGGATGGAACAGGTTACCAGAGAAGTTGCAGATGCCCCCTCCCTGGAAGTGTTCAGGGCCAGGCTGGAAGGAGCTTTGAACAACCTGGTCTAGTGGGAGCTGTCCTTGCCCATGGCAGGGGGGTTGGAACAAGATGGTCTCTAAGGTCCCTTCCAACCCAAACCGTTCTGTGATCATGCAATAAACATTATTCACCTTCTCATAAATATTCTCATGCACGTGAGTGAAGGATGCTCCTCAGTATGAGCTAATGGTTTTTCAGAATGAAGACATTCCCATTTAGTAAAAGCCCTTTGCATGGCTTCAGCTTAAAATCTGGTGCAGTTTTATCTGACTTTTATCTGATTTTAATTTAAGGATTTGCTTGCTTGTATAAAGTCATTTCAATTAGTTTCTTCCCATTATCTCTACAGCCCTGCGAGTAATTGCAGCTGTCTGTGAAAGAGTATGTGTTAATATTTTGTTAGTCAAGATTGTAAGAGATGACTTTTCACTCTGATTTTCACAGACTGATAAATGTGAGAAAGGGTAACTTTTCCAAAAAGGCCAGTCTGTTTGAACTTGCAAGCCCATGTGATGAGTAAATAGAGGTCTTGATGTATAATGTTGTATGGGGAACATACTGTGAATACTCCTAACGGTGATGAAATATTGCCATTAATACACAAGGAAAATAGCCAGAAATTCTGTTTAAAATCAGAGCAAACAGAAGAGCTGCCCGCATCGTGACATTTGATGCAAGGCTTATTTTCACCTAATCTGATTTGTTTTAATGAATGGCAAATAAAAAACATGACATATATATAACATTTCAGTTTGAACCTTTGACCTTCCTTCCCAACAAACCTCTGTGTTTTCCATTAAGAAGTTTGTACACTGGATGGAAGAAAGAGGGTTGATATGATAGCAGTCAGCAGCATGGGCATGTGGATCCCTTTGCCTTGTAATTGTTATTAGGCTGGTTCACTGCACTCTGCAGAACGTGTTCAGTCTCTTGGTAGGGAAGCACATAGGTCTGTGTTTATTCTGAGGAACTTGTGAACTACTGTAATTCATTTTGGATTTATAGTTTCACAATCTCTAAATTGATGTCGTTTTTTATAAGGAAATGAACAGCCAATTTTTTTTTTTTTAACAAACCAATGCAATTTAATGCTTATAGAATTTATCTGCCTGTGGATCAGCAGCATAACACAATTTTAATTACACCTACCACACATCACTGAATTCTCTCATTCACAGTAAAGTCTTATCAGAGTAAAGGTCCGTGAGATGTGTTGAGCTCTGCTGAGCCCACAGTCACATAGCTTGCATTCTCATCATTTGAAAATGGAAAAAATGAGCCCATCATTTGCACTTCTATCTCAGAGGAAAGTGGTAATTATTATACACAGAATTAATGGAAAATACAAATGACTAAGTGCCTGCGTGGTTAAGAAATCAAGTGCAAAACTTTTTTAAAAAAAAAGAAAGATGATTAGAGAAAAAGTGTTGAAGCAGGTCAGGAGCACTATGCTGAAATAATTGTCAGTCATTCAGTATGTATTAATCCATGGCTAAGTGGGTTTTACTGTTTTCTTTGCAGTGCGTATATAGTCCTCTTTCAGCAGAGCTTTGTATCAGACCACTCATACTTAGCTGCAGTGCTTTCTGAATATGCAGATATGAATTAATTGCAGTTGCATTGCAGTTGCCTTTAGTGATGCATCTAAGCATCAAGGAAGCAAATGAAAGGAGGTCACGTCCAGTGGCCAAGAACTGGCAGTGCTCCTGCACGTGCTGTCTCGTTAGATGCAGGAGTGCTGGGTTTTTCACAGCAGTCGCAGAGCAGGGACAAGCTTCAACATCTACACTTTAAGGGCTTCAAAATAATTTTTCCCAATTTCAAACTGAGCAAACCCACAGAGAGGAGTTACCTTCATCAGGAACTGTTTTCCCGCATTGTGTTGAGCAACACTGGGGGCATTGTTAACAAAGGCACTACAACCTGTTTGCCAAACTGCCTTTCCTACCTGTAGAGCCTGCAAGCCAACTTCAGCAGAGCAGCAGGGGTTGTGGCTCCTGCGTGTTTTGTGAAAAAATTGACAGATGGGTTGAAAAGAGAGACTCAAGGGAAGGGCTCAGCAGTTCCCTGACCTGCTTGGCCTGTTACCAGGCACACAGACAGCAGGAAGCCCCACAGCTGCTGCTCAGAGATTTGGGAGTTTTGTGGGAAGGGAAATGTTATGGGTGAATTTGGGTATGGCTCTGACATTAGAGAGTTATATGGGCTTAAGATACAGAGACATAGGAAACAAATCAGAAGCAAAGCAAGCTTCGTTAGTTCTATTGCTTAGAGCACCATTTTCTTATTTTTGTATATAGCCACTGACTGGTGGCAGTAGCTTCGTTTTCCCTTAGAAGAGTAGAAATGCATGTACAAAACAGGAATGAGAAAATAATTGCAATTAGTTCCTAGGAAGATTTAGTGGTTTTAATCTGAAGTGCATCTGCAAGTGCCTGCTGGAAGACAATCCGAGCCAGCGGTCGATGTGCTGCTGTCCCCACAGCGTGTCCTGCACCGCCAAGAACGTCGGACAGCAGAAGTTTCACCGAAGCTGTTCTAGCTGCAGATGGGCCAAACACGGATGGATGAAATCCTGTTCAGCCTCCTAGTTAAAAAAATACAGAATAATTTCACTGATAATTTCACTAGCTTTTTTCCAGATTTATAGGGAAGTGATTGATGCCTTGAATTTTGGTTTTTCCCAATTAGTGGGTTTTCTTTCTATCGCTGTGCCAATTCGTTACATTAATTTTTTTACCCTCGCAAAATATGTTTTATACATCTGGAAGGGGTTACTTTATAGTTCTGTATTTAAATGCTATGTCCACTTCACATAAGCAGAATAAAAAGATGTGTTTTGCAAGCTATATAAAGCAAAGAGAAGAAAGAGTGGTGGCATTGCTAAATAAAAATGTGCTGATATGGGTCAGCAGCGTGGGCAGTCGTACAGTCAGTACCTCAGTGCTTAACTGTCGTGCATTTATCTGGCTCTGAGTTGGCATCGTGTTGAAGTTGAGTTTTAAGGTGGATGGTGACCTGACTTTGCAGGTGTTTGCAGGGAGCTTCTGACAGGGATGACGAGAAAAGGTGAAGATACTCGTTTCAAAATTTAGCAACTGGGTAATAAAAGCTGTCACCATTAACAAAGAGAAGTCAGAGAAGGTTTAGCAGAGGTGTGATTAGAAGTAAAATGGGGAGAAAGCTGTAAAGGATCCTGAAACGAGGACTTTTAGCTTGTGTGATGCAGTGGGGCCTGGAAGGCTGCTGGAAAGGTGGCAGCAGCAGAGGATGGCTTGGTCAGCGTGAGGATTGGGCCACGTTATCTTTGCAAAATTGTCTGAACCACAATAAGAAAAGAGTCAGCATTTTGCAAGAGAGAAGTCATAGTGATTCCTATGCTAGAGAGATTTAATTCAACAGTTTACAAATCCGTTCTGATGACAGGGACAACGACATAATTGGGAACATCTGTAGCATTTGAAGACAACACTAGTTAAGAGAAGTAGATCTTTAATGGAGTAAAATGTACCAAACTCTGAACGTGAACTGATGGTGAGAGCAGGAGTGAGAAGAGCAGGTATCACTTTCTAAACGGGTGGAATCTTCTGAATTCAACACTGCAGCTATTCAGTCTTTTATTCTGAGAAATCGTATAAGATGTGAACGTACAACAAATGCAACTCCCACAAGAGAAACTGGGTGGAAAGCAGGCCCACTGGGATGTGGATAGCTGAAGTCCCTCAGACAAAAGTGTGATTGGCAGATTGAGACCAAAAAAATCAGCTTTGAGTTGAAAAATTGAAATTGAAAAATCTTTGAACATTCAGCTACAACTACACCGAAGATCTCAGCTCACCTCTGAGCTCTCCTTTTGCCCATAACAACTCAAGAATGACTTTATTTTCTTTCTTGACCTATTATCTTTACATTTATTTTCTAGAATATGGCTTCAATTACTTTCAAGAACTCCAAATTGCTGTACATGCATATGTATTCCATCATACTGCACATATGATCTAATATGTAGAGAATTTATAGATATCCTTCCTTTTACTTCTTTTAAATGGTGCACACAGAGGGTACTGAAAGGGGGAAACGGTCATTTCTCATTTGGGAGCAGGTCAGGAGCTGAGCAGCCAATTTGTACAGTGAGAGATTGCCAGACATAATGTTCCCCTCCACGACCCCACCAGACATTCTCTGTTCCCTGGTGTGATTGTGCCCTGATGCTGGCTCATATAACACGTCTCTCATGTCTGCAGTAAATCCAAAAAGCCCAGTGTTTTTATTGGGATTTTGCTCGCTGGCTTGCAAAGGTTGCCACCGACTACCCCAGAGCTGAACTTAGTCCCCACTAAGCCCTTACCTGCAGCCAGTTATGTTGCCTCCACGCTCACCGCTGTCTCCTGGTGACTGATGGCCGTACCCTGCACCTCTGTAGCATCTTTAAGAAATTCTGTAGACAAATGCTTTGTGCTGCTACCTTGTGACTGTTCTCTGTAAATACACCCGTGCCTGAGCTCCTGTCGCCTGGGTTTCCAGTTCAGCCCAACTCTGCCGGAGGGAAATTATATATAGACCTGTTTTCACGAAATAAGGATGCTAGAGGTTTGGAAATTACTTCTGAGATGATGTTAAATAGTAAAAAGTCCTTATAGGTTGAGTTAACATTTTCACTTCATAATTTTGACAGTGCAATATAGTGCAATTGAATTCATCAGGATTTTCTGCTTTTCTGCTGCAGAGATTTTGAGGGTCTCAGTTAAATCATCATATTTGCAGACTGAATCCTGGGATGGAATGTAGGTTTAAATAGTCTTTCGGAGAACATTTTAATTTTTTTTCTTTTTGTATGGAGCCCTACAGAAATATTGTATTCTGTTCAATTACATGTTTTCAAAATATTATATGTTTTCATCTGTGTTTTATGAAGCATGCCAGATATTCCTCACCTTTTGCTCTTTATAAATCTTCAGAAATAATTTCTTTTCCCTCTGTCAGATAATTTCTTCTGGAATACAAAGAAGGACTGAAGATTTGTTTTATTTTTTCAAAAAGAAAATCAGAGCATGAACTCATTCGTGCGTGAGCTGTGATTTCCCTGTGTGTGTAGCATTTATTACAGTGGGGCTTCATCAGGTCTGTTTGAGGCACCAAACTCTCAGCTACACAGTGCTGGGATTTAGAATTTCAGCAAAAGGCTGAAGTGTTGTGGGGGAAAGCACTACAAGCTGCACTCAGAACTCCTTTCTACTCCTTTCTCTGTAATTCAGCCCAGGGAGGTTCCACTGCTGCTCTGTGGCCATTAAGGTGGCCCTTTGCAGGAGTCCCCGTGTGTTGATCTCCCTGTGAGTTTCTGTGTGTGGTTCTGGAGCACACCGGGATGCTTTCCCAGCCACTCAGCCCTCAAGGGCAAGTGAGATTTCCAAGCTGTTCCTGTGCCAAGTTGCCTTTGGCTGGGAGAGCAGCTGTGCTCAGTGTGTGCAGGTGTTGAGGGACGGGAGCGTGAGCAGGACATGGGGGCTTGGCCTCTTCTCCAGGAGTCATCAAGCTGAAACTTGGATGATTTAACATCTGACTTGTGGACACCAAAGGACTTCCCTCGCTGAAGGTCACATTCTGTCACTCTAGTCATGATAGATATGAGAGCAGAACACAGCTCAGGGGACATCTTTTTTATTTTTATGAATAGCCTGGAATCCCATTGTCCTATTCATGGCTTTGAATTTTTTCATCCTAATTGTTTCTTTGTAGGCAATAGTGGTTTCTGTAGGGAGTTCATGACAGAAGCCCAGCTTCAGTCATTGGTAATTTTTGTACATATCCATCCAACAGTGCAATCTCTTACTCCATCTCCACTGTTTTGCTGCTTTTTCCCCCCATTGCTTTACACATCATACCTCATATGACAGTCCATCAAGTCTTAAGCACTTAAGTTATATAACTCATTTACTTGATACAAAATGAGAACATTATTGACTGACCATGATTGAATGTAATTACAGTATGAGAAGCAGCCATCTTTAATTGATTGTAATGTAAATGAGTTTACAGCCTTTCAATAGTGCTATTCAGATTGCAAATATGCTTGCCTACTCCCCCTTAGAGTGGTTCAATTACTTAACCAGAGTAAGTACTTTTCCTCCAGTTGAGTGAATGTTATGCCTTTATTTACGCACTGAAAGATAACGGCATTAAGCTAAAACTTTTTCCTTTGGAGTTGTGAAGGCAAAAATGATCACTAATAACTGAAAAGAAGGCAGCACTGATGCTTAGGTCTTCAAGTTTATCATCTTGTCATTCATACCACTGGAAAATGAGGTAATTCGTAAAAAGTAATATTTGAAAAATTCCAGGATACCTGCTTACTTTCCAGTACAGGGAATGCTTGTGGAATATAGATAGATGCGTAGCGTGGGGAATTGGCTCTTTTCTGTGTCTTGTGTAACAGATAACTGAAAGGATCTGTATCTACACCACCCATGGTGTAGAAGTGGTATGAAGAAATACAAAGTGTATTCGGCCTGAAGAGCTGCAAATGCTGCTTTCTTTGGCACTTGGTGAAAAAGGGAAGGAAGGAAAGAAGGAAAGATAGAAGGAGAAGATGGTATTTAATCCGTGCATGACACCACGTAGATAAATAACTCTCACATGAGCAATTAAGACATTCGTAGACCATGGTTCGCTGTGGTCTGCTTTTATATACGCAGTTTTGGTTGAACTTTCACGTTTTCTCTGAAGAAGGTTATGTTTGCGTACCAATCAGAATAACATTTTCTGTAACAGGACACTTATTTAAATCTATTGTTGTACAAGCTGTTGTTTTTCAATGAAACCAGCAGCAGCAAAGGTCAGGATTTGTGTACTAACATTAGCCGTGAGTACAAAGAAGGAGCTAGAATAGGAGCTGGAAGGCAGCCATTCCAAGCTCTGTTCTTTCTTCTCTCCAAGTATCACTTGTTCATGAAAGAATGTTAATGTCCTCTGCATATAACTTCTCTCTACACACTTTTGGAAATATGTAATGTTGCTCTTAATAACAACATTCCATTGTTTTCTATCTCACAGTTGTGAGTAAATCATTTGTTAAATGAATCAGGCCTTGCGAACTTGGACTGGCAAGATTGATTTATCTGTGACATTTCCTTAGGAAATGAATTAAATCTAAGAAAGAAATACGTGTGCGAAGTGGCAAACTGTACTTTCACAGAGAAGGGTATTTATGATGAATAGAAGGAAGATAGAGTACACATGCTTCAAAGAACACATTCTTGTAATGATGCACAGTACTAATATGATCTGAAGTGAAGATGGTAAGATCATAAGCTTTCAGTGCAGAATGATTACCATTTCCTTTGAAAGCATTATTTACTGTAAATTCTTGATTTCCTTTCAGAAATACTTTGAGTTCTTTCATTGTAATTTACATAAGTCCTTTTTTTTGTCTCTCCTCAGTATCCGTCAAAATAATTGGGCTTTCAGCAGTGCCTTTTACAGACAGGGGGATATGAATCCAAGGGTGATTTTTTCTCTTTGCTGTCCTTCTTTGCAACAGCTGAAGGAGACTCCTTTTGCATTATTACTTGAATGGGAGTGCCTCTGTGATTCTGCCTGATACGTGGAATGAGTCAATGTGTCTCTCACCTGTTGCTAAATAGCTAAATCCAATCTCAATTTTCCTTTCTTCCACATTTGTTTCTTGATCAAATCCACACAATCCAGTGGCTTCTGATCTGTGGATCGTTTTGTTATTAGTGAGAATTTCAGGAAGAAGAAAAGAAAAATATTCCCCAGTGACTTCTTTATGATTTTGCAAGCATTTTAAGTGATTTTCTTGTGTATTTAGATTTTAGAATCACAGCAAATGAACAAAACTGATAACATTGGCAAAAATAGTTGAGAATTTTCTATTTGAAAAAAGCACAAACATTTCTCACACTGAAGGACTTCTCGTGGAAACTGGATAGAGAGCTCTCTTTAACTAGAGTTGCCTTATGTTGTGTCTGGCCATACACATCAGCATTTCTGCTAAAAGAAAATACCTAATGCAGGTCTTCCTAGCAGTAGGTAATTAGTGGCCTGATGGATTAGACTGTAGTTCACAGCACTGGAACAGAAGAGGCACCCTAAAACTTCCTTCACGGGTCTATGACATTTGACATCACTTTTCACTTCTTCCCTTCCTCCTCACAGAAATGAGCCAATGTCCATCATCACTACAGGTCAACATCTTCTCCACAAACTTCATTCAAACATTTTACTATCACCCCTCTTTATTGGGGAAAAATTTAAATCTTGTGCATTAGTATCTCAGTAAGACTGCTTTTCTAGATAAACACACACCTTGAAAAGGAAAGCAGAGAATAAGCCCCATCAAATTTCATTACTGTAAATATTTATTTTAATGCTTCTAAGCGTATTTGTACAAATCTTTTTCATCCTTGTTATTGGTCATTGTCTCTTCACTAGAAACTGGGAATGAATGACTTTTACCTCCCTCTATGTAAAGCATCTCTTGCTACCCAAGCTATTTGTAAATACGTGCTGAAAACAAGGACTTGATAGCACCAACAGTGCAGCGTTGCTGGAAGGAAATGATAAATGAAGAAAGATAAGTAATGTTTGTTATTTAGTTCAGGTCATAATCGTTGTGTTTTACTTCATCAATTTTCAGAAACAAAATGCATAGTTTGGCACCACAGATAAAATGTTTATTCCAGTTCATGGCTCAGCCCCCATGGACTCCTCTGCAAACCATATTGCTCAGTTAATGCCCATTACAAATGCTGTGTACCTGCTGAAGTGGTTCTTTTCCAGATGAAGGGTTAGCACTATGATCGAGGGAAACATTAAAGCTTCCTCAAATCAAATTATTCAGAATAGTCTTAATTGGCTTAATAGGTAAATATATCCAGCTTCACATGTAGGTTGTACCATTAATTAGTATTACTCATACACAGTTTTACTCATTTGGAGTTGCTCATCCAAATTTAACATCAATAATTCAAGCCATCCCACAGATTACTTTTGAACAAGTGTTGATTACCAAACTTACTGAATCCTTTTGGGACCAAATTTATCAACCAAACTGCCCTCCTCTATCTGTGTTTCTGTCATACAGAAATCAGGCCACCCAGTTCTGCTGTCAGCTGCCCTGCAACCACATTGGCTAGCAGAGGGATGAAATTTCATTTCCACTATATTCAGTGTAGAATTATAGTGAATAAGTGTAGAGGTTTATGGATACCAGCTATGAGTCACAACACATAAGAAGAAATAAGAAATTATTTTTAATCTTTTCTGTGTTTTAAGTTTTTGAAATTAAACACAAAGCATCTTGCCAGTTTTTAGCTTACAGTAAAACAGTGGGACTTAATGGGACTTTGTTCCCTTAATGTAATGGCTGCTGTTTCTGAAACTGACAAGGATAGCAAGTATTGCACCCTGTCTGTAAATCTACAGATATTCTAATGTCCTGCTGTTAATGTGCGCAAACTTGTAGCAAAATGGAAAAAGTAGTTTCCAGCTCTCTAGTGAAGTAAAACAAACATTAAAAGGATGAGAATGTGAAAAGACATCCTGGCATCATTAAGGTACAGCACAAGAACAATGAAATCTAAAATTCACAGGACTACTTTGGAAGGGAAAGTGAATAATTTATTCAAAGCCTGCTGCACCTGCAAAAGTCAAACTCAGCTTTCAATTGGAAAAGCAGAATCGGGCCCATAGCCTCATTTTGACAGTGTGCTCTAAATGTACTCAAATACTGATAAATCTGGGCAAAATGTTGGTTTAGCTGAAGGATGAATTCCTGTAGACATCTCTGCACGCTGTAAGAGAAGCCTGTCAGAAGCACAGGCTCTGTGTCCCTGTAGCGTTCCCAATTAAAAAGCTGCTGGTATAAAGCTGCTGATGTTTGCATAAAATTTGTAAAATTTTATCTGGAGCTCCAAATCCTTGCTTCTACAGGATGCCTGCCTGGACCTTTTACAGAATTTGTTAATTGCAAACACTTTGAGAGCATTGATCCGTGGCTGCTCTGATTAAATAGTTATTCTGAAGAGCACCTATGAGGGCTGACAGGCGATGGGTTTGAAAGCACTGTGCTACATCTACATTTAAATGAGTGCCGCTGGCCCCCTCCCAGAACAGTGCTCCTTCCTCAGCCCCCCTTTCAGCAGGTACAGTTCCAGCTATTTAATTTTCTACAGAATGACTAAAGTTTAAATTAGATTCAGATTGTTTTCACTTTGGCTTAAGCCATCAGCAAGTATCTAGGCCTGAGGAAAGGGCTCTGCTTCCCAGGCAGCCTTTTCTCCTTTTCTTCGCTTTTTTTGCTGCAGACTTCTCTGTGCTTTGGGGAGATGATAATAATTGCTTCTACAAAAGCTTACAACCACCCTACAATACACTCTGTCAGCCTGGCTGCTTTCAAAGCTTTCTCAGCCACGGTTCCAAATCTGTCGTATTATTTTTAAATAAATTCCTCTCACAGAAGCCTTTTTTATCCCTTTCAGAATTGCTCAGCTTACAGGTTTCACAATGCCACAGGATGGTTTTTGATCTCACTCACCGTCTTTATTTGGGGTTATTAAATATTTTAATAGTGCAAATATTTTTTAAAAAATCAAAATGTTTTCAATAAATCATATCCTTGAATACACAAAACTCAATCCTCCCTCTAAAAGACTTCAGGCATACACAAATGAATGTGAAGGGCTGAGGAAAGAATTGACTTTTCTTTAAATGATCGTCAAAATACGCATTAGTGGAGATTTTTGCAACTGTGTTCCATACTTTTTGAAGTTATTGATTCCCACAGCATCTAACTGGCCAGGTGCTCATTAGTATGTGCATCTCATACTCTTCTTTATGCTGCTAAAAGCAGTTATGTGCCTATAGGAGATACGTGTCGCGGTAGATCAACAACAGACTGTAGGTTTTTCAAGCTTTTTTTTTTTACTGACAGTCTTCCCTGATGCTCAGCTCGGCTTGGCTGTTCTCTTTTTAATCCCAGAGAAGTTTGTGCTTTAGCAGCACCTCAGCCTAATGCCACACCAAGTTTTGGAGGAGAAGAGGCTCTCCCTTGCACCCAGCTCAAGTCCCAGCATCTGGGGACATTTCCTGTTGCTCACACCACAGCAGGCAGCTGCCTGCCCAGAAGCCAGACCTCTGTGTGCAATGCACCTCGTTCACCATCAAAGTCACGGGCACGAGAACTGTTTCCAAATGCTTTTGTTGCTGTGATGTATTTGAGCATGGATGAAAAAACTTAGGGTATGTTTGCAGTTGTTTGCTCCTGGAGAGCAAGTGGAACTTCCTCACTGTAAATCTGGCTCCAAAAAAATCCTATTCAGATCTGAAATCCATTCAAATTTGGTTCTCAAAATATATTTCTGTGCTAAAATTACTCTCTGACTTGATATCGTTTCGTATTGCCCGAACACTTCATTACTGCTATGTGTTTCCTGGCTGGATGTATGCGTTCCTTGACTTTGCAACACACAGTAGTGCAGAGAGTTCTGATTTCCTTCCAGGGGATCTTTGCAAGCCACTGGCAAGCTGTGTTGTCTCATTTGCACTTCCTTATTGCATTTCAATCAGTTTTCCCAGCCATTTTCTGGAAGAATTCCTAAGAGACATCTTCAAATAGTTCTAGCCCCATGCTGTCCAACAGCTCCTCATTTTCTCTTCTAGGTTGCCTGTGTTTTCTCATTTGAGAATAATTCACCACATGACAACATTTTGCATTAATGAAGCCCTGGTGGTATCAGATGTGGTAGGATTCAATAGGGAACATACAAAATACGTACAGGGATATAAACAGTATAAAATAAAAATCAGCTGATCTGCAAAAAAGTTAATGAGGGGGAAAAATGGTTTCTGCTAGCATATGCTGACTCATAAGTACCTCTCTCTCCATCCTGCTCAAGCATGGCCAAATTGGATTTATCTTTCACTTCACAAAGGTCTCTTAGGAAGCTGGTAAAGGTGGTGGACTCCGGTGAGAAGGAAGTGAATCTCCTTAGTTGCTTCCCCCTTTTTCTTGTATGATAGAGTACCAGCCAGCCAAAAAGGTGTCTTTCTAGTAAGGTCTTGGGTCCAATTAGCAGGTTTTAGGCAGTGTCCTAAATCACAGAAGAATGCCAGGTACATTTTTTTGTTTGTTTTCTGTGGGAAAGGAGATCAGTCACAAGGAGCACTCAGTGTGCTCTCTGGAAATGCTGTGTGATAGAATGCACACAGGCTACGGAACAGAGTGCTGCTTTTACCTTTCTGACCAATATTCTGTGCATAGTATCTTCAGACAGCGGTAGTGATCATGACCTTAAGGGCAGCTAGCCCAAGCTTTACCTCCTGCATAGGCGTCTGCCAGGTCAACAGACAGTGGTGTTTAGATCTTGCTAGCCATACAAATAATAATCTTCCTCACTAAAACAAACCAAAACAGCAATTATTAAAAAAATCCAATATGATAACCATAATTCAGATAGTCATTTATTCTTTTCTTCCATCACCATCCATTTACTAACAGAAATTTGTTCTCCATTAATTTGGCCGAAAGGCAGAGCAGGTAGAGATGTGGCAAGGAAATCCTGAAATCCTTTTGTGAAAAGGCAATATGCATATTTTTTCCACTGGTTCTGAGGACTACGAAGGTTCAAACCGATTACTCTTTGCTTTTCTTTGCAATTATTTGCTTTGTAGCACGTGCTGAAGCTCCGTGTTGCTCATGTCCACCTGACACATCCAGCTTGTGTACTTTCTGCCTAAGATGTCTGTATTAAGTGTGACAGTTGTAAAGCAAAGATTGTTTGGAAATCTAAATCTAGACTTTTGGACCTGGGCTTTTTGAACTTGTCCTTTTCCAAAACCTCATTTCCCACTTTTCATTTCTTGTCTTCCTCAGTTCTCACATTGCAGTCAGTGTTGGCTCCTGGTAGTATCCAACGTGCTGCTGCCGCACATCCATTTCCCCCTTAGAAACATTAAAGTTTCTCACTAGCGCTTCTGGAACTTGAAACAGAAACTGTACTGAGTTAAGGGTTTATAGAGGAGGCAAGTAATTCATTGGAAAAACACTGTAAGTAAAATTTGTATACAAAGCATAAAACAAATATGTTATGATTATTATTTCTGGTCGTTAACAGAAAGAATTTTTACTACTTAGATATTCACGACAGAACTCCTTGAAAATAAGGGCAAAAAAATAAGGAAAACAAATGGTGAAAAAGTTTACTTTTTGTGAAGCAATAATAAAATCAGGGAGCTCATTAATTTTTACTTTGATCAAGCTTACTGAGATGGAGTAGTATAACAGAACAGTATTAAGGTAAGCAGTTTTATCCTAGGAGCCAATGAAAAATTCATTCATTTTAAAGGAATGGTATCAAATAATAATGAATATGCCTGTTTGCACTTTACAAAAATAATCTACTGCCATTATTTTTTCCAATTCAGTTTAGATTTCTCTATGATTGCACGAGTCACTGTAAAAATTGCATTTATTTCATACATAGCCAGATTTTCAACCCATTTTTGAGAAATGTTACTTATGCTTAAACTGCAACTTAGGCATTCTGTGACATCATCTTATGTGTCTTTTCTTTATATGTAATCTTCTAATTTTTGTTCCTGGCTGTTGCCTTCCTGTTCTGATTGAATATAAATAGATCTGCCCATTTCTTCACAAACACTGTCAAATTACTAATTTTACTACCTGAGTTTTGCTCTTTCAAGCTCTAGGCCATTTTCATTATGGAAACCTGCAGCTACTCTTATCATCAGCAGCTCAAGTTATTTCACACTATTGTAATTCAGAACATTTTTACTGAAGATCAGAATCTAAAATTTCTCTCTGTTCAGCTCTGGAAAGTGGAACAAAACAACCTCCTGGATCTGTAAAACTTCAGGGTGTCTTAACTCTTTCAGCAATGCCTTTGGAGCAACTGAACATATTGGAACGTCTTGGAAGGTCTGTAGGAAACACTTCCATTTAATATTCAAATTTGATAATTTGAGTATTCAGTTACCTCATTTTAAACCCAATCAGATCATACTATTGATTTAGTGTTTCAAATGCCTGCAAGCACAATAGCTGCTAAGCTGTTAGCAGTAAAGTCAGGTATTGGTGACAACCTCCCATGGAGTCCAAGCTGTGGGTGACCAACCCTGCTCTGGATGCTGGATGCATGCATGTATCTTCCACGTGAAGGACTCTGTTCAGAATAGGCTCTGTAAAAAAGGAGTGGAAGGAAGAGGGAGGCAGGAGGAGAGATGACAACTGCTGACTTTACTCGTTCAGAGCACAACACGAACTTCTGGAAAAGTCATTCCAAATAGATAATTTTATTTTTCTGTTTAGTTTTTCAGTGGATATAACTGTGTCTATTCCTAAATTCAAGTGGCATGGCAGAATTTGAATGGGAGCGTTAGGGTGAGCTAGCAAAAGGAACCTGGGAGGCTAAGAACCATGCAGGTGGTGATGTTTTCGTTACTAGTTGACATGGCCAAAATCTCAGGAAAAAGGCTACTCTCACAAGTCTCCCTGCCCAGTTCTGACAGAGCCCCAGTATCGTTATAGTTTGGATGTATTTAAAATAAACCTCCAGGCTTCCCAAGCTCCTAGCAAAGATGAACTTCCCAGGGCTTCACAATTAATGCAAGCAAAAAGAGAACTGGCATTAAGTACTACAAAAACAGATGTACACTTTGCCTGCAGCTTTAGAGAGTGAGCTTTGTAGCTCTCAATCTTTGTTCATACAGTTCTAGCTGAGCCTTGTGTTTTAAATGTACCATTTTAAGGAAGACTCAGATCAAAGCCTATTTCGTCTTCACAATTACTCAGCTGCTCCTGTAATCATCTCAAAGTCTGACTGCAGGATCTTGGCATCTGCTGCTTTATTTATAAGACAAGGCAAAGCAAGTGACAGAAGGATCAGAGGTGGTTATCAGCACAGGTGCCATCCCCGTGGAAGAATAGCCACCGAATGCCAAAAACACAATACGACAAATATACCCACTTGGAACTTTGTCATGAAGTGTTGGTGATCATAGCAGGCATTTTAAATTGAAGACCTTCATTTTTTGAACCATCAAGCATGTTTGGAATGCAGTACCTTAGTTTTTAGTAAATAATCTATTCCTTTCTACTTCATAAATATTATTGTCGTTGTACTTCATTTTTTTATCGTTATAAGAAGTTGCCTGAGGGCTCAGCAAAATGAACATTCCCTCTTTTAAGGAAGAATGGTGAAATATTTGGGAAGGTAATTACTGCCACAATTGTGTCACCAAAATGTCTCAGACAAAGCACTTGAAGTCATCAACAAGTCACATACACAAGGGTAGGTTTATGTGCGTGTGTGTACTTGCATTTGGAGGGGAGGGTTAGCACAGTGCTGAATTTATCTTGACGTTTGCTTTCCAATCAGCTCCTGCAGCAGCAGTTGTTTCTCTGTGCATTTTGCATGACTGTGAACAGCCCAGCTCTGTTACGTGGCAGATGATACAATCTTTTATTTAGTTTTAAAGCTTGTTGCAATAATCCAAACACATTTAAAAGCAATTAGAGGTGGATGAAATAAGTTGTTGTCTTACCTAGGAGAGATAAAATGTAGAGATGTCTGTCAGAGAAAGCATGATTAAAACTGCTATATTTTCTATATTACTATACAAAGAATAATATAAAAATTAGTACAAAAGATGAGCGTTGTTTTCTGCCAATTCCTACACTATAATACACATATCAAATCTTTTAGTGTTATTACAAGTTTTAAAAGATATCCATGTTACCATATTACTTTGCACCTGATTGTCATTTTAGATAATCTTCAAAAATGCAAAAGCAAGACTTTTTTCTTCTGAATTATTGAAACCGTGTCAGTCCTATTTCTAACTGGAGGAATATAATATCAATATTGGACAATGCTGTGCTGATTTGTGTTGTATTTCACAGCACACATTTTAATCAAAACTAAAAGAACTTGTCCTCCAGGCTTACAGTACAAATGACTGAACTGCTTTGTTACAACTAATGTGTCTTACAAAAACATCTCCTGTTTTTCTGCTTTTGAGCCAGGCAGCCATCACAGCTATTTTCTATTAATGCATCTACTCCCTCTTGCTGCTCAGAGTACACCATGTCTGAAATTTCAGACTTTGGATTCAGATGGACTCTCTTGCAGTATTTTCCATTCTTTATTCACATTATGTGGCTGGTCACCTCAACCAAAACACATTGGTTCTGCTCCATGTCTTTCATGGTTCTGCTCCAAACTTTCATCTTTTCAGGATGGAGGCTCAAAATTAATGATATGTTTTCTAAGCTGAACTCTACCAGGTCAGTTTTCTTTGGAATAGAAAGGGCACTAACCTCAGTAGCTAAATATACCTCTTATAAAGCTTTTATTTTGTTTCTTTTTAAAATCTCTCTGCTTTTGCAATTTTCTTTCTCCTGCAGTACAGATACATTTGAAACTACCCAGCTCTCAGGGAATAGTCACAGGCTGCTCTTCAACATTCAGGGAATAGGGAATTTGCTTCCCAGTCTTTACCTACGAGACTATTTAATATTGTACAACAATAATCAGAACCCAGATGACCAGTGTGTCCTCATTTAATTGGTATAAATATAGCACTGCTTGTATGAATGATAATAACAATAGCAATGATAAGGCAACAGATACATGCTGGATAGATGACTGATAACAGAGAAATGAAATAGGTTACACATATTCTGTGATTCTGCTTGCATAGCTTGTTTGTTGTGAAATGCAGTGTAATGTAGCACTGTAACGCTTTTCTGGACAACACAAATTACCAGAATATTATGGCAGTAATCTAGATATTAAAGCAGTAATGTACTGCTTTACCACAAAGTTTTACTTACTTGGAATTAATTGTAAGGCTTGCTTTGTAAATGGCTGGAGATTTTACAATATTGTTTTGCTAGGGTGGAGTAAAAATGGATGTGAGAGAACATTCAATATTGATTTAATCTTATGCTTCTACAGGTAAGTTCAGCTTTAATGTTGATTTGTGGCACTGAGCACTTTTGAAAGTCCCTCCCTGCAAGAATGAAATTAAATATTATATTGTTAATTTTCACAACCAACGTATATAGATTAGTATCTGTAGAGCTGAAAAACTCCATAATGGAAGCACACCTATAAAAACTCAAGCCTTTACAGCATGCTAATGGCTTTCTATCAGGTCACATTCATGTTTTCTGCTTGGTGAAAATAGGTATTTAGCAACAGTGCTTTCAGTTTGTTAGGAATAAATAACTACTGGAACAACTGCATCACCCTTGGGAATAAATCTGCACTTTCAATGCTTGCTATTAAATCAGTTCGTGATTTAGAATGATTCATAGCAGCTGCAGATTCATATCCGAGGAACTTGGTGGATCCAGCAGCACATGCATCCTCCTCCTGCATTCACATTGCCTTCACTCAGAGCAGTGCCAGATCCTGCTGCTGCTCATAGTCAAAGTCATGGGCTACGCAGCTGATGTCCTCGAAGCACATCAGCAGTGAAGGATCAGAATCATCATTACGTGAGGACTTGATACCAGCAGGCTGGTAAGGCAGAACTGTCAGTGCTGTCATTAACAAGGATAAAGTCTAGTGTTTTTTCTCATTTGAAAGGTACAGGGAATGAATTGAAGCCAAATTCTTATCTTGTAGAAAATACACAAAGCATGGAAATGCATATTTGCATATTTCCCCTTGTGTCCTTCTCACAGCAGTAGATTTTACAATGGGTGTTGACAGTTGACTGGACAGACTTCAGAAGCTACAAAGAGCTTCTTTCCTTGGTGTTTCTCTTCAACCCAGATTTTTTAATTGATGCTTCAAGCCATGCCAATATCCATATTGTCTGCAGCCTACATATTCTCTTTATAGATCTTCAAATAGCAAGGGACCCATTATCACATCTATTCCTCCTACAACCTTATTCTTCTCACCTGAGAAATGTTGCTTGAAACTTCTATTAATAGAATCCTACATTTGTACTGTATTTTTCATGAAGAGAGTCCTTAAAAATGCTTTGTAACTTAAACTGATGCAAATTTATATATTAGGATCTTAGATCTCCTCAGAGCTCTGCTTCCTAATTGCCTGATATGTAACTAATGGGCTTTACCACCAGAAATATCTCATTAAGTGCTGATTCCTAGATACTGAGCTGGAGTCTGGGCCTGACTGCGTCAAACTGATGCCCTCAGAATGAAGTGTCTTAAACTTTGTGTCCCAAAACAAACTGGGAATGATTAGAGACTTCTGAAGGCTGAACAGAATAGTATGCAGGTCCATGAGGGAGAAAAGCAGGATCTTTTCAACCATGCATGATAGCATTCAAATAAAAGAAATGGAAAATAGTACTTGTTCTCTAATGTGCAGGGGAAAGTAAGATGGAGGAGATGAAATACTTGAACAGAAACTTAACTGGACTTTGCATTAAATGTTTGCAGTCTTTAACAGAGTTTATTGTTCACCACATATTAAAAGAAGCGTTGGTACCTGTCTTACTCATGAACCAGCAGTTATTCTTCTGAAAAAAGGCTGTAGTCCTGAGAAACCATCAGTGTAATATCCACTGTTATCATCCATAAGCAACACACTCGGTCACTCACAAAAAAACTCTCCAGTATGCAGCAAACTTCAGAACTGGGCTTCCTGTCAGGTCATGCCTCAGACCAAGTTCCAAAGGAAATCTGCAGAGTTGTCAGTGAAAACAAGATAAAGCATCCTCCAGTGTCTGGTTCTAAAGGCCAACCTCGGGGTGAGTGAATGAGGTGGGCTTTGAGGAAGCTATGGCATAGAAGAGGCTGAAAGACTGCATTTTCTCCATCAAAATCAAGAACAATGTTGTTACTGAATGACAGGAGCATGCCGGGGTCTCGTGTGTGTTTGAGACTCATAGTTCCAGCCAGGGCTTCCTAGAGGTGTCACTGAATAAATACTAATGTATTGTAATATAGAGATGTCACTAAATAAATAAATATGCGTCCGTAAATACTTAATAAATTTCAGGTCTGCACAGGAAAGCTATGTTACTCATTTCCTAGACAACTGAATCTTCTTTTTTTCACCCACTTGATATAAATCGTAGCCAAAGCTGTGTTTACATGTGCAGTTTTGGCTGGAGATACATTATGCAAAATACTCTGAACATGTGGATAACCTGCCACGTATCAGGTATTGGCTAAACAACACTTGCTCATTATGCACTGTATTTCCCTTTTTTTTCCTATGCAAAATTGACTTTTGAAGGACAGGACTATTACTTGTCAGAAGGGAAGAAAAGATCCTGACTACTTTTAATTTTAAAAGATGATACAATTATCGGTGCGTTCAGAAAACACTTCTGAAGACAGGTGATTGAAAGGAAGGCTGCAGTGTTCCCTCATCTTGCTGTAGTAGCCTAGTGATATTATGACAAAAATCGTCTGATGAAAATCAGCTGGCGACAGTCCAGCAGGGGACAGGAATGGCATTTCCCATCCCAGTAAACGAAGCATCTCCTTCATTCGCTCTTGTATATAGGTACCAATCTCCTGTTGGAATTAGTGCCTGATAGACATTTCCTTATCTTTATGGATCAAAATTCACAAAATCAGAAATTGTTCATGCCTGTCTACAGCTAGTTCATTCCTGATGTCCGTTACCTCTAAATTTAGTTTACGGGAGGATGCTGGAATGTGTTCTGGTATTGCTTATGTTGTGACTTTGCACTGTTAAAGGATTTTGTTCATGAGTAATGGCCAAGAAACAACAGCAGTGTGCGATACTCCTTACAGAAGGGGTAGTGTGGTGGCCTCAAAAGGCCTTTTACTTTATGATTTTGTCTTAACCTGCAAAGATGAAACAGTATACAAGATGTAAAATATGTTAATAGTTGGAAGAAAATCAAGTGATAAGGCTTTTCAGTGACATAAAGCCACTCTGCAGTTAATATTGCATTGCCTTCCATTTCTTTTACATTAACTGAGACATTTTTTTAAAAAAAAAAATCAATTTATAAGAAGGCCTAATTTCTCCTTGCCTGGATGCTGCTTCAGTGGGACAATGGTCTTCATATTTTTACCTTTAATGAAAAAAATCGATCAAACTCTTTCAGCGTTACATAAAATCGGGAAAATCTTTTTTTCTTCTCCACCAAATATGCTGAAAGACTTCCCACTTAGAAAAAACTGCAATGTCCTATTTTTAACTTCAGAGTTATTTCTGACCCCAAAACCCCTGAGAACAGACAAGTACTCACCACAGCCATGAGAGACCAGCCGGTTCCTTGCTGCCATTCACGGGGGATGACGAGCTATGGGACTTGATTGCTCCTCAGGAAGGTGGAAGGAGGAATATTATAAGGTGCAGTGAATTGGTGAAGACATCCTGTGGCTTGCCCTGTGAAGAATGTCTGCCTTCATGGCATAAAATCTTGCTCTGCATTCCAAGAAACATCTTTTAAAATGTAGAACGGGTGCACAGCAGGAATAATAGAATTGTCTGAGCATGTGAATTTTAGAACCTAAATACGATACAGAAACAACAATATTTTTTTCTGACAGAAACTGGTGACTAAGGCAGCTTTCTTCCTTAAAAATATTTGCTTTGGAAGGACATTAATCTTTTGGCAGAAATTTCTGGAAAAAAAAAATAGATATTTCCCAGTAAAAAAAGAAAAGAGCTGTTTTACCCAGCTAACAAAATGGAGCTGACAGCCTTCAGAGGAGGCAAAGTCCCATTTGCAATAGAGCTAGAGCAGCATGACAGCTTTCTTTTATAAGTATATAAAGAAATAAACATATCTCCTATAGCTGTGATAACAGCCTTATACTAAGTCAAATGTGGCCATAAATTATTCCTAGCATCTTGTTCAAGTAGCATGCCTGGGCAAGTACGTCCCTCCTCCCCATCTGTTTGACTGATATTTTTCTCTGAAATCCTAAAAGGTGAAAACATATAAGTGAAATCGTCCCATCGCTCTAATTGAAAACCTGCAGATAGCTCATGTCACTTCTTCCATCACAAATCATGTCAGCTACTGAGGACAAATGCAAGTAAAACTTTTAATTCATTATGATTTCCATTTTCTTTTTAACTTGCATCCTTTTCCTTCTCTTTTACTTCAGGGCTCTTAATTAGAAGGAGTTTGCAACCATAAATAAATAATATATTTTTAGCAGAATATCTGGTGAAAGTTTTTTTTGCTGGTGCTCTTGACTCAGTCTGGTGATTTGTTCTTTTTCCAGCTTGCACGGACAAGGAGTTGAGGAGTCTCGCTTCGCGACTAAAAGACTGGTTCGGTGCTCTTCATGAGGATGCAAACCGTGTCATCAAGCCAACAAGCTCAGAGACAGCACAAGGCAGTAAGAAAACACCTTTCCAGTTAACACTGAGTGTTGCAGGCAGCTTCCCAGCCTTGGAGAGCTGATCACAGCTGTTAGTGCCACAATGTCATGTCAAGCAGGTGCCAGCAAGTGAGCAATTTCACAGGGGAGCTGATCCTGCAAATAAATAGCTGCTCTGTTGTCTGGAGGAGCTGCAGTCATTCTGTGCTCTCTCTCTAGGCCAAACAACACTAAAAATTGGCAGTCAGAGACAGAGAGACCTGTACAAGTTAGCCAGGCAAATAACTGGGGCCAAAGACTACCGAGGTCACATCTATACCAGCAAATAAAGCTGCTCAGGGACCTTCTCAAGCCCTGAAGTTAGCTGGCATGACACAGTTCATGTCTGTGCAGAAAATTCCATGACCCTCCAAATCAGTGTGGCTGCACCCAAATCACTATTTGGGAATGGACAGTGGCCTCTCCTTGCTCCCAGGTCTATGCCAAGCATTTTCTGTCACAAAGTCAGTGGCATGAGCCAAAAACACAGCAAAAAGCAAACTGAAGATTATGCTAGAGCTGAAAAAGACTCACTTTAGATTTTATTTTACGATTTCCTGCTAATGCCTTTTGTAAGAAAGAGAATAATAACGTCACCTGGATAGTAGACACGGAGATGGAATAGTTAAGTGGTGTGGAAAGCTGGAATCTGTTGTGTCCTAGGTATTTAATAACACCACCTTTCCTTCCTCTGATGCTTTTTATTTTTTAAAGAAAGGAAGAAAATGAAAAGTTTAGAGGACGTTCATCCTCTGTGGGTTAAGCCAACATGACTGATTTTGATGTCATTTACCCACCAGGGAAAGGAAAGATTCAAATAACAGCAGCAAAAGAGGTCATCTTCATCAGAGAGCAGATGCGAATTTATTTTCTGTAAGGACTCATTAATCCTTTTAAACAGAATGTCCCAAACCACAGGGGCCCTGGGTTGCAAAGTAGGATGCTCAGGTTTTACCTGTGTGACTCACCTTCAGTTAGCTGCCCTCTTTCTCTGGGGTGAGCTGCTTAAAGCTGGGGTCCACACACATATATAATTTCAAGGATTTGGTCAACTGCTCCCTTTTACTTCTCTTTTGACCCTTGTGCTTGGTTTCCCTGTAGCACAAGGCTGGAGAGGCTGAATGTGTGGTAGAGCTGACGTAGCACATCAGGATGAGCATTTGCTGTTGGTCCATGTCTGCACCACTGCTCTTCTACTCTAGAACTTGCGTAGCAATAAATTGCGTCTTCCTAAAGAGACAGAATATCTTCCAGGCTGTACTGCTTCAAAACTATAATCAAACCTCATTAATGCCAAGTAACTGAATCTTAAAAGCATGTGATAAAATAAGCCACATTCTGTGCAAACTTTTTCATAAATTCCTTCTAGTAGTATCAAAAGTCATGATCTTTAAAACCATATATCCTACATATTTCTTAAATATTCCTATAATCGTGCAAAGGAAGCCAAACTACAGCACAAGAAGACAACTGGATGTGCAGCCAGTTCAAGATGTGAATTCCCTCCAGACCCCGTGACAGAAAACACTGGAAATGATAGACATAAATCTTTTTATGGAATCCTTCATACCCACATGAAATCTTGTTTCATCAGACTTTCAAGAGAATGTTTCTCATGCAGATGACCTGTGAGCTGCTCACGAGGAGCCTGCCAAAGGCCAAAGACCAGCTGAATCCCTAAAGGTGGTGGTGGGTTTTTTTGTTTTTTTTTTTTCCTGAAGCAATTTCAGTAAGAAAACTTTCCTGGTAATTCTGCAGTGTTTGCTCTGATTCACACAGGAGCTGTTATCTCTTTTTAGTTTAGTTTGATTCCTGGCAGCTTTTATATGAAAGGCTGCACTGATGATCTCAAACACTTGATCTCAGCATTGTTCATTTTTAGACTGTTTACTTAGTCTGGCACATTTTCTGTGCATTGGTTGAAAAAGAAAAAGAAAAGAAACTTTCTGAGTTAAGATGCTCAAATATAATTTCTAAACACCATGAAACTTAGACTTGTTTTTCTTACTAAGAGATTGCAGCAGTATTCATGAATTGATGTACATGTGCCAAATTCTGCAGCTCCAGTTCTCTCTGGTAGCCCTGCAAATACACACAGAGCGAGGACAGCAGGATTTGGCTCCCTCTAACTTCAGCTTCAAACATTTGTCAGAATGAAAGGCATCTTAAATAGGGCACAAAATACAAAATGAAGTTCGTATACCCAAACTGAAAAAAATATCCCTGTGTATCCTGGCAACCAGGACACACACAGCTCTGGAAATACACTCTGATGTACACATTGCCTTTTTTTAACTGCTCTGCGTGTCCTCCCCACCGCACCAGGCTGATCACTTCATTAAACTGAACTGGCTTGGTTATGCTCGTAGAGTGTTAAAAGGCATCCTCAAAGTAATCCATTTTGGGTATGGCCCTGTGGCTGTAAGGAACAGATGGTGGGATGCGATGACTAAGATGCCTCGGACACATCAGCTGTCTAGAGGAGGTGTTCCAGCAGAGATTTCTCTATGCTACATTAAATTTTCAAGATGTTATTGTGAGTGTAAATAAGCTCTTTGAGTGTATTAATTTCACCTGCAGGTGAAGAAAAAAAGTACTTCTTTTCTTTTCTACTCTGCTGAAAGGAGAGGGATGAGGGCAAGTCATTGTGCTTCACATCTCAAGCCTTCCTTCAGCGTGCTATCTGCAAGATCCCAACAAAGCACCACAGTCCAGAAACTCTATCTTCCACAGTCCTTGTACAATTGAAATCTCTTCAATAAATAATATCTGTAACTCCGGGACATGCTTTGAAACAAGAAATAATAAAACTAATTAGGCACTAAGATCAAATTCAAATTGCTCCTGAGCCTGTTGATAATTCATAACGTTCCCATGTTATATCTAGGTAGTCTCTTCAGTTGGAGTGGGAGTTGTTTTTCTTGTTCTAGAGATCTATGCTATATAAAAAATCTTTTCTGGGGAACATTTCTTCTCCTCCTTCCTTTATCTTAAGTGGTAGGGGAAATTAGGTTAATTATTCCCCTGTTAATTTAGTTGTAGTATATTTTAGTAAACTAAATCTGGCTCATGTAAGTCAACTCTTGAAGAGGGAAAATAATTTTGCGTGTCAGAGGTGTGTTTATTTTTAATTAAGATTTTCACTTAAGGGCTTTTTTTTTTTTTTTTTTAGTTCCATTTTAATTCAGAGAAGGTGGAGCATTGTAGATATTAATGGGCTATCAAGACTTTCACATGTAGGTCACCAGTTCGAATTCCTTCCAGAACTGTTGTGAATGAAAGTTGTTGGGATGCCAAACAGCTGTCAGTCAGAATGAGAAATGTGATGGTCTCAATCCAGGTCCTGGTGACCAGGTGTCCAGATGAGAGCAGCCCCCACCACAACTGACACTAATTGGCATCTGTGTTGGCAGCCTCTGCCCAGGAGCCAAGACAGGAGGCATACAAAGCCTGCTCCATCCTCTTGGTTCTTACCATAGGCACTGCAGGGCTGTGCTGACACACAGGGATCTCCCAGGGAAGCTGGGTAAGCCCTGAGAACCATCCTCCATCAGCTGCCCTGGCTGCACACTAAGGCAGAGCCTGTATTGCACTTTCCAGCCACACTCTGCTTTCATTCCTGTTGCTGGGGGCAGAGCACATCCAGCACTGCTGGGTTTGGCTGCAGATCAGCATTGCAGCAGGTGGTTTATGGGCAGTCCCTTTACCAGGAGACAATATGACCTGGTAGACACTACTATTCACCTTCAGCCACATCCTGAAAGACAATTAAAGAATTAGCCTTTTCACTGATGATAACCATCTAGCTAAGGGCTTTCTATTGCACCTATTGCTGTAATATTTAAAGACTTCCAAACCACACTGATACACAGCACTGCTTAATAGCATGGCCTCTTAATAAACCTAATGTAGAGCTCTGGTTGCAATAGTGAAAGCTCCCTTGTTTATAAGAAATTACAATCAAAACCTCTTCATCTAACGCAATTAACTGTCTTTGTAAGTGACCTTTCATGATTGCATCTCGCCTCCAAGCCCTGATGGTATGTCACAGAGCAGCTTTGCATTCAGATCAGTCACTATCCGATGATCTGCTCAGACAGCTCAGTGCTGAGGGCACGCTGCTGTGATATCCCTGAGTGCATGTTGTACACACAGATAAAGGCTTCCCAGCAGGGAGGAGAGCAAGACTCCAAAATAATCCACAGACACCAGCCAGCAGGGGCAAGCTCATGCCAGAATCTCCTCCTCCCTGCGCCAAGCCCTGCTGGTTGGGAGGTGGCCTTTATAGAGTCATGGGACTAGGCAACGTGTGCCATACTGAGCTGGTTGCACAACAGACCTTGTAGCTGTTCACCAAATGTGTCACAACATGGCACAAAGACCGGCACCAGAGAGGGCGCCCATGCAGGAAAAAAACAGCCAGCAGAACCTGGTTGTTTTTCCTCTGGAAGCAGTGGAACTGGGCTAGCTGAAGTTCATACTGATTGCAGCTTCATATTGCAACTAAGCATCACCCCTTGCCCATCTGAGTGCCCTTAACCTGTCCTGTGGAAGGAAAGTCAGGTGCAGTGTGCACCCCCAAGGCAGCAGCCCTGTGCCTTCACGCTCTGTAACGGCAAAGCCGAGTGTTCTGAAGTCATTTCACTCACCAAGAGATTGCGCAGTGACCAAATCCTGCTTGTCTCCTTCAGATGAATAAAATAATTGAAGTGAACAGTCCTAATTGCTTCAGCAAGGCAAGCAGGCTTCCTCCCTACATCTATTCGTACAGCCTTTTTCTTTTTCACTGTGCTCAAACTCAATTAGATAACATTAGAGGAGATAACAGCACAAAAATGTGATGAAATGTTCAGCATGATCTCTCTCTTCCCTGCCTGAGCTGCTTCTAGCCCTGAGGAAATAGTGTTACCCTCTTCCTTTCTCTGAGAAACATGTATTGTGAATGACACAAACCTTCCCATTAGTTAACCCTTCTGATTGTTCCTCCGTGTCACTGACAACCTTCAGCTGCAGCTGCATACAAAAAGCACAGCTTCCAGCACAAAGCATAGCCCTCCCTTGGATTAATGCTTAAAAATAGCAGGTAGGCTGCAGAGCGTGGACAAACTGTCAGCATGATTCCAGCAACATCTTAGGTTTCACCTTAACAAAGCAGCATCTAGAAATGGAACCTGACACTTACAGCACATAAGGCTAAGCTTGACCTCTTTCAGTGAAAGATGCAACAAAAGGAAAAAGCCCATCAGGCTTCTCCACATGGCCCATAGCAGAATGAATAGCACCCAGGCAGCGTGAGCACAAAGTGCTGGGGTAGGAGGTTCAGGTGCCCTCTGTTCATGTAAATCCCCAGCCAACGTATGCATGTCCTTGTGGAAACTGAAAGCCTTATTCTCAGATTTATTAGCACCAGATAGCAAATGTACTCTATTGCGTCATAAATAATTCAGAAATTAGCCCACATTTGTACCAAGCATTGAAATTGCAGCGACAGTATGGATTTATAAGGCCCTGTCTTGTTTGTGAAAGAAGGCAATGGCACTGGGTTTGTGGAGACTGCAAAATCCTGACACATGCATCTCATATACATTGAGGGTATCCATATGCATGACTTGGTCCTCCTGTTGTACTGCTACTGTTGCAGTCTTTTAAGGCTTTGGGCTATTAAAATGAATGATGATGATGGTTTCCAAAGTGCTGGAAGAGCAGAATCCTGTTCTGCTGCACAGTCCTGGAGCAGGCAAGGACGAATGGTACTGGTGTGGTGTACAGGAGCTCGTGCAGTTCTATGGAGCTCCCAGCTGAATTTCAGAGGGGTTCAAGCAAGAGAGATGCCTCCTGCCATCTTCCCACCTGACTCCCCACAGCAGCCTATGAGAGCCAGATCAAAGCTCGTTGCTGTCCACTGCAGGAGGTAGGGCTTTGAAGAGAGAAAAGATGGGCAGAGAGGTGGAAGGTGAGAGCATGCCAGGAAATAATTTAACCAGGGAACTAGAAACAGATCTCACAAACAGGATTTAAATTGCATTTGGACTCAGCCTAGTCAGAAAATAGAGTGAAAGCAGTTCAGTCTGAGAATTTTGTTCTGGTCTGGCCAAGTCAGGTTCATGTTCAGAGTACAACCAAAAAAGTTACGATGGCTTTGGCTTAATTACTGTGCAGTGAGCATGCTGGGGATATTTGCCTGTCTTCTTACAGGATTTGACACCAGCATCCTACCCATCTGTAAGGATTCGTTAGGCTGGATGTTCAACAAACTTGACATGAACTACGACCTGCTGCTGGATCCCTCGGAGATCAGTGCCATTTATCTTGACAAGTACGAGCCATGTGTCAAGCCTCTCTTCAACTCCTGTGACTCCTTCAAAGATGGAAAGCTTTCCAACAATGAGTGGTGTTACTGCTTCCAGAAGCCAGGTGGTGAGTTGTACAACTGCAGTACAAAGAGAAGTTGCTTGGGTCTACCAAGTTTAAATTTTGATCGACCTGTTTTGTAAGGTTATTGGTATCACAGAGCTCATGTCTCCAGCACTGGTATAAAAGGAGACTGTGTAACATTTAAAGTCAAAGATGAACTACATTAACATCCCTTGGTGATTAAAACAAAGCAGTAATAAGTGCCAGTAAACAGTAGAAACAAGCTCTAGTGCTAATAGAAAGCTCAAGAACATACTCTCCTATTATTAGCAAATAAAAAATGAAAGAGCTGGCATTATGTCAGTTTGGTGAAAAGAGAGGAAAACCAGTTGAACAATGAAAATGGCACTCCAACTCTATTCTCAAACACAGTGTGTTGCAATTACTTTTTTTTTTTTAATTAGTAGAGCTAATGACATAAATTTGTTTTGCAGTACAGTACTCGCATATGGGCTTCTTTCATTCCCAGGTGTACCGCAGTCTACATTTCGTGTCAGTGGTGAAACCAGTCATTAGATTCTGTCCTGTACCATCTGGAAACTGATTCTCATGCATTATATTTTAGGTCTTCCTTGCCAGAATGAAATGAATAGAATTCAAAAGCTAAGTAGAGGGAAGAGTCTGCTGGGTAAGTTCGATTACTTGCCATTCATTTACTCAACTAATTAAAGCTTCTGTGATTATTGTAACTTTATATGCAGTAATGGTTTTTCAATTAGAGACTAATGTTTTGAGTCAGGAATACGTGCCACAGAGTTTAGACCCAACACTATGAAATTAAACAAATTGTGAGAAAGTAACATACAGAACAGATGTCAGCATGGCAACGGGTTCAGAACTAATTTACAGAGCTCCAAAAATACAAAGCCTTGTCTGAGCAGAGCTTAACATTGCCTTCATCAGCTGGTGGGTCAGCACTAAGCACAGAGGCTGCTTGATGCTCAAGCCTCCCATTTTTGACTGAAGGTGCAACAACTCATAGTCAGTGGGTTCATGGCTTCCTCCAGTCATGGTGCTATGCGTGCATACCTTGGGGTTCTGTTTTGTTTAATACTTAAAACCATTTCAGTGTATTCCATGCATTTGACACTCAGACCAAACTCTGAAAACAGGAATTTGCATCGTCTCATCTTATGCCCCCCACCAGGATGCTCCAAGCTGTGAGGTGTGGTGGTGCCAGCCCCTCTCTGTGTCGACTGTTGGGAGCCTGAACTGATGCATCTCAGTACTCAGACTGCTCTGGAAGCTATATCTAAAATTAGGTGAAATAAATCCCTATTGGCATCTTGCAATTTAATTGCTGAAAAATCAGGTTGTTGAACTGAGTAATTATAAGCTAGCTAGTTTCATACCCTAAAACACAGTATTATGTAGCCTAGAGTTTACGTGGTGGATCTCAGTGAAGCTTCTGTCCCAGCACATTCATGTACACAGAGCCAAACCATGTGAGGCATCTCAGCACAGATTAAAGTCTCTGTGCTTACAGAACAAACTGAATTTCACCCTTGGAGAGCCTGGCTTGATGCAGACCCGGGCTGTAATGCCCATCTTTGGCCCCCATGTATGGTTTTTACCAGCATCACCAGCTGTGGCACAGAGCACACACAGCAGCTCTGCTGAAACAAATTTCAGGCTTCAGGCTGCTCTCAGATTGTGGTCTGATGTTTCTAGATATTCATTAGCAGACCCCTGAGCTTCTGTCAATTTTATCTTTCCCAAACCCTGCTGTTCCCAGAAGCCAGTGCTTTGGACTCAAGGTTCAGGTAGCTTAGAAACAAATCCTACTTGGATTGTTTGGTTTAAAATGAGAAAAAGTATTCTCAAAGGCTACGGAGACTATGGTTTTGTTCCATCATCTTTTCATAGCATATTCACATAAAGATTAAGATGTTTCAGAGTTACAGCCCCTGCTGTGCCTCACTGTGGGAGTGAAAGCAGGATTGATCACTCAGTTGTATGTGTGCATTCAGTAAACATTCTGCTTTTTTGTTCAAATGTGTGTCATGGTGGAGGAAGCCACTGTGTTCTCTGTCTCATGTGTCTCATGATTTCAAAGCCACCTCAAAGAATACCAAGCCCATTTCCTAACAGGAAGCTTTGACTATCCCATATTTATTTTATGCATTGCTGTTATTTGCTTTATGCAATAAATGTCATCTTGGTTGAAACAGAAGGGCTCAGTTGTAGTGTGTGGGATAAATAATGATGGTACTGCAGGTACTGCAACGTGCAGGCAGTTGTACTGCACGTCACTGAAATCTGATCACAACAGCAAGAGCAGAATGACAAAGTTACAGCAGTAAGAACGGTCCCTTACCACAAATAACTTTGAGTCAACTGCATTAAAAAAAATAAAGGGTAAAAGTGGATAAGCTCAACAAATCAAGTGCAAGGCATAGATTGTTCGATGAGCTAGAAAATAATACAGAGAAGAGCTCGTTGCTTCACCTGCCTTGACAGTCTGCCTGCATGACGACACCTGTCTGAGATTTTAATCTGATCTCGTAGCTATTTAGATAGTGGAAAAACATCTTTTCACTGACTGAAAAATCATGCAAATGGAAAACAAAACATACAACAAAAAAACACCATTGGTAGCAACAGTGGAGACTGAAGCGAGATTAATATTTTCAGATAAACCACTCTCTAATTATTCTCTTTCCTTCTCTGTCCCTGACATACAGAGCACAGCATTTACAGTCTGGACAGTGCGCATGAGGAAGATTTCTGTTCATTTGTATCCATTGATAAAAAATGATGACTTTTGATATTTTGTTCTCTATATATTTTTCAACACACATGACACTTGCAACAAAGTACTTCAAAGCCATTGCCATCAGATATGTTGAATTCAGAGGCTTTCAAGCAGAGTCTAGCATCCCAGGGGACTGAATTAAAAAGTAAACAGCACTATTCATCTTTTCCTACCAGATTTATCTAGAGTACAATTAACTGCAGAGAGTGTACTTTTAGAGCATACCACTGTGCATCCTGATAATGTTTCTCCCACATCACTAAGGTAATAAATTCTTGCTCCCATCACTGTTTTTTTCCGTATCAGCCCTGTGAATTCAGCTGGCATAATAGCTAATACAGGGAGCTGGCACTTAATTCTGTCTAGCTTTTACCTGTGTGCTTCACTATCTTCAGCATATAATTATTCTCTCCATGTCCTCTGAGGATGGGGAGTGTTATACAGATAAGGAAAAAAATGGGAAAAAAAAAATAGACACAGACTTGGGTCCATAAAGAGGATATAGGTACGGCAGTGCTGCTCCAGTTTGCCGAGAATAATTAAATACTGCGTGGGACAGAGAGAGACGGGGACACGTGATTCCCTGGCCTGAGACAGTCAGTGGGGAGGGGCTGAGGTGAAGTGAACAGCACAGCTGGTCCAGCAGCAGCCCCTCCACAAAGGGCCACAAAGATGGGAAGCACTGGCTATGCAAGCAGCACAGAGAAGGGAAAGGAAATGAAAAGGAAATGGGAACTCCTTTCTCCTTCCAAACTGCGTGGCTGTTCTCAGACACCCAACCCGCTGAGGGAGGTGTCTGGATGCCGTGCTCCAGAACACCAAAACTTGTAGGCAGAGCTTATTTCTGATGCAAACGGGCTGATTTGGGTAGGATTTACAGGATGAGTCATAATTCTATACGTCACTTGCTCCCAGTGATTCTCTGTCCTCACCAACTCATCACCTGCACCTGACACCCTGCAGAGGATGTGCTGCAGTTTCCCTGATGGCTGGCAAACAGCACGACACCTGGGTGCTACATATTTAAAGTTCCAGCGTTACACACAAATTGGCACAACTTTCCCCTGCAGAAAGAGAAGTACCTTCTTCTCTGCACTGAGACCCAAAGTGTGAATCCTTTCCACACATAGTTATCTTGGCAGCAAGCTTGGACCTTTTTTAATCTGTGGCTTTTACAGTCAGCATGGAATATTAATACTTTACATGAAATATAGTGAAACTATGTGAAAAGGGCTGCCTCAGAGAGGGAAAAGGTTGCATTGCCCAGGGATAAGAGAAAGGACAAGACAGTTTGAAAGATACAGAGGCCATTCTCTGCTTACCCTGCAAAGCCATTTGCGCTCCCCTTGGTTGCTCCCTGGAGCCAGATGCACACGTGCTGTGGCAGGGGAGCTCACCAGCTGGAATGCAGCACCTGAGCACTTTTTCCAAGGTTTTCAGTTGTCTGATAAATACCTGGAGCGTTTAAAAGAGAGCAGATAGGAGCATAAATATGAAAAAATCTGAAGACTGAAATAAGGGATTGAACAGTCAGCATTGACTTGTAAAGACCTGCAGAGGTGAATGCATGTGCATGGGTATTAGAACCATTTTTTTTTTTGATAAACAGTGAAAAATGAGCCCTTAGTAGACATCATAGTGTTTACATTTGTACATGGTCATAGTGGTGGTTTCTATAAGCAAACTTACCATAAGACAGTGCTTTTGAATAACAAAGTTATTTAAAATACTTTCGTTCCAAAAGTGATCAGATATACAAAGATTTCAGCTGATGTTCAAAGATTTATGTTCTGATCTTCCAGACTGACATTATTGGCATTTAAATGTTAGGAAAGATCTGTAGTGCAACGAGCTTGGAAACTCAGGAATTGGATTTATATATATAAAAATATGAGATTGACTGACTTCCACTTTTATGTCTTTTATATAGGAAATTTCATGACATTTTGGCAGCACCATCTGATTCAATTTTTCTGTGAGATACATAGTGGAAATAGTCCCTTTGACACATGAACTGTCTGAAGAGATGCTATACCCATGGAACTAGTTTCAAAACTTACCGTGTGACCAGTAAATCATGGCTATCTTTGTCAAAGGAGAAAATACTTTCTCAAAAGTCATTTGAGATGAGAGATTTGGGGCAAGGGTGGGTTTCTGCCATGTATCACATTGGAGCAATTGGCAAGGAATGGAAAATGACTGCATTGACCTCCCCTGGGAATAAAGCTAACTAATCTCGAAGGACAAGAGAGCTTTTCATATTGAAGAACGTTTCCTGTACCTACTGCAAATGGTGGGAACAATAACGCAGGTTTCTCCTGAGACCTTGCCTGTCTGCAGAAGCCAGAATGAACCACACTGTGCAAGGCTGAACTGTGTTGGTTTTATTGTGGGATAAATCTTAGGCTTCAAATCTGAAGATTTAGGGATTTCAGAACGTCTTGCCCCTCTCTGTAAAGCTTTATGCATTACTTCTTCTATGCATGGAAACTCGCAGTGAGTCAGAAATGCTTGAGATTAGTATGAATAGCAAGCAGATGGCAGATACCTTCCAGGGATAATTACAGTGTTGTGGAAAGACTTACATGATAAACAATGAAGGAGTGCAAATGGAAGGGAAATGCAGAATTAATGAAGTTGGGGTAAGATTCCAGTTGGGAAGAAAAGCTTAAAACCTGGAGTTAAATCTGAAAGAGACTGTGGGAGTGTTAATCATTCAGAGACAGACTGAGCCTATCGTTAGCAGCATATTCCTTCACCCTCCGTGTGCTATCACATTCATGCACTGTGCAGTGACCAGGGTGGCTGAAAGTAGGTAATCATACATAATTTCTGCTCCCTTTTAGGCACCAGATAGTCACAAGTGTTTTCTTGCTGACACTGTGAAGATTTTCATGTAAATAAGCAACAAGTTCATAATACGCCTGCTTCATCCTACAGAGGCTTCCATGACTGATTATGCTTTGTATTTTATTCAGGTGCTTTCATCCCACGGTGCAATGAAGAAGGTTATTACAAAGCCACTCAGTGCCATGGCAGCACAGGGCAGTGCTGGTGTGTTGATAAGTATGGGAATGAGATAGCTGGCTCGAGAAAGCAAGGGACGGTCAGCTGTGGTGAGTAATGATGTGCTCTCCTCAGATAGCAAAGGAATTAACACCCTTGTAAGCCTTGCCATTGCTGTAAGACAGAGCGCGATAACACGACTGACAACAGGGAGACATAGCTCAAAGTGCTCATGGAGTCTCTTACTCATATTACAAATGGGGCCCTTATACACCTATTTGTCCTTTGGAGTGAAGAGCTACAGCAGAAGGGAGCACACAATAGCCGGTGTTAAGAAGATGGTTTTGTTACTAGCTTGGAATATGTAGTCATTTATATTGTAATTAAGGCCATGGGACTGCTATGCAGGGTTATTAAATATATCGTCCTGTGTACTTTGGAACACGCCTTGAAAGGGACTTCATAAACAATGTCCTTCCAGAGAAAGGAAGGCCTAGATACAAATTTCTATAAATTAGCAATCAAGCCCAAGAAAATTGCTGACAGTACAATATTGTGGAGGTATATTAAATCACCAATTAGCTGTTATACGTAGGCAAACAGGACTTCAGTGGTATTGCTTCAGTGTGCTTGAGTGATGGCTGTGGGTGCAGCTGTTCTAATTCCAGACATAAATAAACAAACAAACAAACAAAAATCAGAGACCTAGAAGGTCCAGGATGGCCAGAACTACATCATGGGTGTTAGGCTCAACAGAAGTATTTGCAAAGTGTTTAATCACCTAAATAAAATCAATTTATGGACTATTTTTAGCCTGGTTTACTTAGTCATAATGGGTTGAAAGTATTTGCAAGTGAGTAATTATTTTCTGGCGTGCATGCATGTGAACTGAGTCAGTACTCACCTTAAAGTCAGTTGAGAATCTGGGAGCAGAGTGATGCAGTTTTTCATGCAAGTCAATTTTTTTAGAGTAAATTAATATATAAATTTATCCCAGTTCAGGATGAAAGCTGAAATTTATAGATTGTTTCACAAACAACTGAGCCAATTAATTTAAAAAGTAACAGTGCAGACGACAGTGGTTTGAATGACAAGGGTAGCGATGGACAGGGGATTTGGGGCCACGTGAGGAAATGACTGTTCCTGCTTACCTGTTGCAGAAGAAGAGCAGGAAACCTCAGGGGATTTTGGCAGTGGTGGATCTGTTGTGTTGCTGGATGATTTGGAAGAGGAACCTGAAGCAGCAAAAAAAGACAAAGAAGGGAAACTGAAGATTCACGTAAGAGCAGCTAATGAAGATGATGAAGATGAAGATGATGATAAGGATGATGAAATTGGTTATATATGGTAGTGCCCATCGTTACAAGGACTCACGTTTTGCACAATATTGCAAGTCACATCATATCTCTGCAATTGTATCTGAGAGTACCTGGCACAAATATTCCCTCTCTCCTGAGTTTAATTTTGTATAGTCTATTTAATTTGAGAGACAGCTTTTTTTTTCAGCAAGGACTGTTTGGAATACAGTTTTTGTTCCGTTGGTTTGGGGGATTTTTGTTCTATCCACAGGGGCAATGAGTTTTGTTCCAAAAACATTTCATGTCTTAATCCTCAGTTGCACAGCTTATGACATATGTTCTGTGAAAGAAGAATCACAGAAGGGGCTCAGCAGACCGGTACAAGGCTTAGAAGCCTATCTTGTGTTATCATAGACAATTTGTATCATAAATTGCTTCCTGGATCATGTCAGAAAGTCATTTTTCTTTCATAAAAAAAGGAAAAGTAGATGTCTCCTCCTCTACTCCATATTTATTGCACTCCAGTTGATTAAGTACCTTTGGATAGTGATTTCTGGCTCTCCAGCACCAGGGGGTTTAATCCAGAAAGAAACTCACTGGTGGGATGTTATTTTCCTTACATTCTCTGAGAATGAATCCAACAGGATTAGTCCAGCCCACGTTGAAGAACAAACTCCCTCTGGAGCATAGATCAGCTCTCCGCCACTGTTTATTGGGTTAAGTAACATGGCCTTGAGCTTCAGAGATGCTGAGAGCCTGCAGCTATCACGAATCAAGCCCTCCAGGCAGGGAACAGAGTCCATCTGCCTTTCAAAGTGTTTGAGGAAAGGGAGTTTCATCAATGTACAGCATCATAACTGCCTCCGCAGCCATTCTCCAGCATCTGTCTGAACTCATTTGCACAAAGTGTTGCACTAACGTCACACAGGCAGCCTCTGCTTCCCTGCTCACACACCACGGGGCTGCCTGGTCGTCACTTACACTAAGCAATCCCTCCCTCCAAAGCTATACAGCTTTCAGAGACACTAACCATCAAAAGTAATAAGCTGTCATTTCTTTCATTTAAATAGTTAATATGTATTTGCCCTGTTTTAAGAAGCAACTTTACGTGGGAGGGTTTCAAAAGCTTAACTCCTCTGCTCAACGTGACAGGCTGCGCACTCCTGACACACGCACACGGAAAAGAGAGTGGTACTGGAATGCAATCTGTGTTCCCCTCAGCACTGGCCATGTATTTATAGCTCTACAGTTGTATCACAGCACACTGACATTAAGTTATTTGCCATGTCCTTTCCCGTGGCAGTTCTCTGATGCAGGAATGTACTGTGGTGACCTTTCATTATTTTTGCTGTTTACAGGAACTCTAAGTGGGAAGAGCACTATGCATCTACGCACAAACTGCCTGGTGGTGGGTAGGTGCTGTTGGCTCGGTTTTGATTGTAGAAAATAAATTGGGAACAAATTTACCTTCACCTGAAAGATTAAACCCATTGGTGTCCATAAGGTTTATCAGGAGGGCATTTAGCTGATGAACATTTTTAAAGGAAAGAAAAAAGCCTTTGTATAGCAGGTGGCTGGTACATAACTGGCCCAGTGGTGAGCACACACTGAGCAGCCCTGGGTACCCCCAGGCCTGTGCTCTGGTCGCATGGTGTCTGGTTATAGCTGTGGAGACAGCACAGAGGCAAAACATGTTCCTGGGAATTCCCTTATGCCATGAAAGCAGGAAAATACCATGCTGGTTGGCAGAAGGCACTTTTCCAAAACACTGGCCCAGGAGCTGTGGTTCTCACCCCTCTTCAAAGCCAATGCCCACTGCAGAACCTGTGCGAGCTCTGCATCTCCTGCTCCATGCAGGACTTCTGTGTTCAGACCCGATCAGAAGAGCAGTACCCAAAGGCAGTCCTTTCAGACACCGTGTGCTGCAGGGGCTCAGTTCTTGTCTCCTCTTTCATTTCCTATTTGTCTAGATCAATGACCTGGGAGCAAATACAGAGCCTGCATAATTGTTATTAATGCAGAAGGATGCGTAAAATTATGAGGAATTTGTTGTGTATTGTTTCACACCCCCACAGCCTTCCAAAAAATATCTGAATCGTGTGAGTTTGGAAGAAGCAAGTGAACACCATCTGCAGCTTGCATCTCAAACGCTGTGACTGGATTCCTTCTGCTATTTTGTTAAACCCAGGCTCAGGGTCTGTCCCTGCTGCCTCGTGCTGACCTGCTTACAGTACAGTGCTGCCATTGCTCTGACATGAAACTGATGGCCACAGTCAGTACTGCTTATGCATGGACTCATTCTCTACACTTACTTTTTTTTTTCTGCAGTCCTGTGTCCTTTTGCAATGGCTCTTCCAGTGCTGTGCATCACTGCAGAGGGCACACAGTGCATCCATCCCTTCTGCCCAGCCCCTCAGCAGGGCACAGCCTGTCACATCCACCTCGCAGGGAACACCGGGTCCCAGCTTGCAGTCCTCCTGGGTCCTGCGCAAAATCTGCAAGCTGCATAAATAAAAGCTGTTAAATAAGGCTTTAAAAATGAATGTAGACATCTTGGAGTTTACGTGAGCAGAGGTGCTGCCAGCATCCAATTCTCATCCCCACTGTTCCTATCCTAGCTGTAATCTCGCACGTTAGACATTCCAAATCAGCATTGGAAAAATACAGTTGTGTGGACTAGTTCAGTAGGCTGCAGCTATAACACAGTTTAAAGAGAATGATATCAAATAATGTGGCACAGCCTTGTCAGGAAGACATCAGACAGACCTTTGTGCTTTGAATGGCAGCTCAGACTGTATTTTGCTTTGAGCAAGTTCTCAAATAGTATGAAGCTATTTAACAAAGCCTTGCTGAAGTCCTCTGGCATCGTCCAGTGGTGGGGGGACCCACCATCTATACATACATATAGGGTGTGTTTGTGTGTCCAATTTGAGGCAACACTTTAAGAAGGTGTTTTATTTCTTTAAAGTAGAAACAGCCAAGAAATATACCAAGAGCCAACTCTTTGCCCAATCAAGCCCTTCTATTCTTCATGCTTTGTAAAAGATTTAATTTGCTTGCGGATTAATTCCATTTTTTTTCTTTTTTTTTCCCCAAAGCAGAACTTTCCATCTGCATCAAGTCATTGACCTTTCAAACATTTTCTCATTGTGAAAAATGGAATCAGAGTTGCCCCATTCTTTTAGAGACACAAACCAATTTTTAATCTCATTTTCTTTTCATATTAGAGACTATGAAATACTGTTAGGCATTGCTTTATGGTTCAAGGTGTCCTTTTAACTACTGTGGTTAAATCAAAATCTCCTTGAGTTCAGATTTCAGCACAGTTGGGTTTTTTGGGTCATTACTGGCCTTTGCTGTGAACACAAAGAATCCTTTTCTTTTTCTTTGCCTTTTTTTCAAGCTATTCTGTACTATTATTTTAAACTGTTAGAGTGTTTATTTAATATTTATTCTACAGTTTATATTGAAAATGTAAAGTTTATATTTAAAACAACACTGTTTGTTAGTGAATGCTTCTCCTTGCCTCTCCAGCCTAGTCTGTTAGTCTCAGTGTACATTTCTGGCATGGGAATATTTTGATATTAGAAGTTTTGTAGCATTTTTCCCCTCAAGCAGCAAATGACATAGATCTAAGGTCATCACTCGATACAGACCACCGGATCACCCGAGCTTAGCTTCCTACATTTGTTGGCTTTTATTGCAATCCCTTCTGTATGCCATTCAAGTTCCTTTGACACATAGACTGCTTTGTACAGTTACTATACATCAAAAAGCCCTTTCTACAGTAGGTGGTTTTTGGTCTTTTTATACTTTTCTCAATGCTGTTGATGTCTGTTACTGTTAAATGTGTAGGTCTGTAAGAAGAGATCCAAATATTACGTGTTTCAGTTTGATGTCCCTACTGTAGATGGATGTAGACTATCATAGTAAGTAGAATTGCATAGTAAATTCTGAATGCTTTTTCCATAAGGAGTTAAGTGGAATGTGAACATTTTGCTACCTTTCTTTGGTTAACTGTAAATGCTTAACTGTAGTCTGGAATAGTTGCATTTTTGTCTGTCTCAATAAATTTTAATTTGTCTGCGACTGCCGATTGCCCGTCTTGAATTTTATTAAACTTTGGGGATCAAAAATACAGCAGTACCTTGAGTCAGCATTTAATCATGCATGGAAATGGATGGTCTTTTACATTTGCTTTATACCTCTTACCTCTGTCCAATGTCATCTATAATCTGTGAAGTTAATATAAGGTCTCTAGAAAGCCGTATTTTAAAAGCAGAAATGAAACCAAACTGAAAGCAATAACTGTACCAAACCCAGAACTTTTCAAATTAAATTAAAATTGATTTCTAAGGGAACTAGCTGTAGGAGGGGTAGGGGAAACTTTCGGTGTTATTTCCTCTCCAATTTGCAAATTGTTGTTTTTCTGTCTCTTCTGAAGATATCCAGGGCAATTTTATAAACACAGACACAGTCACACCATTATATATGGTGTAAATGAAAACCAAATATACAGTATAAATGAAGACAAAAATGTACTCAATACACCTGGGGGGAAGCCATTCTCACTTATGAATAGCTGGATTTTTGTCTCTGTTATTAAATTTTAGCTTCCATTTTATTAAATAACTTTAAACAGCCAACATTATTACACCGCTAATTACGGAATTAAAAATGTTATTCCATCAGCTTTCCTCTGCATATTCAAATATTTTAGTCAATATTAAATTACCACATAAAAGTGTGAAATATATTTTCAAATATTAGTGCCATTATGATCTCATCTAATAGATTTAGAACTTCTCAGTCCTTACTGCACTGGCTCAGTGCAGAATGTGCCTCAAATTTCTGTTAGATTGATCTTATTCATTGGTTTGTTTTTACTACCCTAACACATATTGCTGTCTAACGCTGCAGTACCTGACTGAGAAGATAAGAGCTTTCCATTTCCAATCCCAGGGAGACTCTTTGAAGTGTTTGATCTTTCCTGTTTAAGTGATTCAGCTGGGCCAGATGTCAGACACTGTGGCACTGAGGGCTGAAAGGCAAACACACAAACAAACTCTTAAGCTTAAGAGAGTGTGGGCTGCTAATGAGATTTTAATGGTGGGGAAGGGTTAAGGAATGGAGGGTGCTGAATCCCTTTGAGATCTGAAATTGCACGCATCTTGCAATCCTTTTTATTTTTGTATCACACACCGTTCACTATACGTGTGCACACAGACATACCTTATCTATAGATAAGTTTATAGATGCAAACACACACTGTTATGTTCATCTGCCCTGAGAAGTGTTGGTCAGAATAGCTGGGGGGGGGGAGGGGGGTGCTCGCTCCACAGCAAGCAGCAGGCTGAAGCCCCCACATTCAGCATCACCACTGCCCTTCATGGGGAGCCCCCGTGCAGAAAACCAGCAGCTGACCTCTGGCCACCTTCCTGCATCAGGCACTGCTGCCTTTACTCCCCTGCTTTGGGATATCCACATCGGGGAATTTTTTTTTACTTGCCTGGTAGAAGGTGGAGCTGGTGCTTTATCACCTGTATGGTACTAATCAATTCTGTAACAACTTGTACTGGGCTAAATGCTGTGAATTGGTCCTTGGGTTTCATACATTAAAACACTCGTGGCAGATTATTATGTCCCACCTGTCATGCCCTGATAAGGTTTGTTGTTTCACGTCCAGTTTTCCCATGATGCTGTCTTCCATTTTGGTCTAGAATCTTGGACTAATTCTCATGAACTCCCTGCTAAGGGATACAGCCTTCGGCAATGGACACTGAAGAAGATTGTCTGCTGCTGAAACATTGCTCCAGCAATGGTAAAAGGTCAGTCTGGGCTTTAGGTGAAGGGATTGGCAGGGCTGGCTCTTACCTGGAGGACAGTGGAGTCCACTCTCTCCCAGATATGGTGCTTTCCATCCTCAGGACAATCCGCCAGACCAGGCACTGGGGGTATTGATACCTCTGTGTGGAAAGGGACACAGAACAAATTACTAGATTAATTCTTTAGAAGGAAATAGCATTTTTCCTCCCTTTTTCCAACATACAAATATTTTTCTCATGTTACTAGTATTATTTTGCTCATACTTGTTTTTTTTCTCTGGAACTTCCTTTGCTTCATGTATGCTTATACACACATACACAGATAAATTCTTTTATTTTCTCTCTTACAAAGTTTTCTGTTGAAAGCCACACGTTATAAAGCATTAGCATCAGCACCTTCACTGATGATTAGTTTCATTTTTCCTTAAATACTGACAGCCAAAGGGTGAGATATTAAAAAGAAAAATCATGTCAAAACAGCTTTGCACATTGTACAGCTTTCTGATTAGATTAAAAGGAGGCAGAGAGTTATTAATAAGCCTTTGCCTTTCCGAGCACTCCCACCGCCTTTCTGGAGGGGTGGGGGAGGCAGAGTGAGGAGCAGGCTTCGTTCTGCCTTGGAAGGAAAAATAGAGGGTAAAGCAAACAGATTTAGGTAAGGGAGAATGAGAGGAACAGCCCCACTGAACGTGGGTGAGCTTTCAGGACAATTCCTACTTTTTCTTCAGGGCAATGCAAATTCCCACCGACTTAAGCAGCTCAGGATCAGCCCATCACAACCCACAGACTGCAGAGGCAGCTTTCTGCTATGAGCTGGGTTGCTGGGTTGTTCCCATTCTCTGTGAGCCATATCCAGTAACTGCTTGAAATGAATCCCTGAAAGCTAGGATTGGAAAAAAAAAAAAAAAAAACACCAGCACCATGGTGGCAATCCAGGAGGAAGGGAAGAGAAAGGCCAGTGAGTGCAGTCAGGTTTTTACCAGCACTATATCAGCCCAATAATGAGGCAGAGGTATGTAAAACTCATTAAATGTTTGCATTAACTGCCTATGAAGCCACCCTCCCAGCTGCAGCTCTGCCAGAAACCCCACTGCTGACACCAGATTTAGAAAGAAATATGGTGTCTGGCAGCAACTGGTCTCAAGTATCAGCTTCTTTTGGGGCTCACTATAAATTCCTGCAATTCTGCGTTAAAGAGCTGGGCAGAGAGAGAGTTCATAAAGAAAACTTAAAATGCAGGGTCTCTGCCAGGTAGTAACTGTCTCTCCTCATCTATAGTTACTCAATAAAAATCATTGCTGGAGCATGACTCCACTTCCTTTCCCAGCCGATACATTTGCAATCTGGCCCTTGAACATGGGAAAATCCACTGCAGAGCACACTCCTAGAGGAAAGGTCCAGATACACGTTGGCTTATGCTTTGAAAACGTATTGCCTAAACTGACATTATTTACAATTTTTGAGAGACTTGCAGTTTTTGATACTGGCTTTTCTGTGCTGAACATCACAAATTCAGTTACTGCAAATACGGTCAAGTGAGAGCCTGCACAGGTAGGGACATGCAGATCTGATCCATCACAGATGACTTATCACAAGTGGCAAGGAATCGACCTAAATAGCAGCTAGCCTAAAGTAAAATTAAATAAAAGTGTGTCAGTAACAAGACGTAGGTTTTCACAGATTAATGTAGGCTATTGAAATACAGTGGGTTACAAGGGGCTGTTACAGAAGATCGATATTTCCACTGCTTTTGGCAGCTTTGGTGGCTGCCAATGACACTCCTGCTGCAAGGAGAGGAGCTGGGGTGCAAATCTGCCCCTGCTCATCCCCTCCTGCCCCATGGGCAGCACTAGTCGGCTTTGAAGGGTGGGCAGTATATCTGGTTACACAAAAGAGATTGCCATCAATTTGTTTTGGCAAGCCAGAGAGAACAGTTTGGCTCAGCTGGCTGCTGTGGTAGAGATGAACCTCACGCTGTTTTTCAACTACCCACAATAATGCTGATGTCCTTTCAGAGCAGGGCCGACAGTCCTGTCTGATCTCAAGCCCGATTTCCATCCTCATTTAAAATCATTCTCTTCAGTCTTCAGTAGGTGGTGTTTCGTTTCCCTTGTTTCTTTTTCTTTTTTTAATTTTGTCCCTAAGCCTTTGAGTTAATTAAGTATTAACAATGAGCTGTATCACTGTAGAACAGGATATCTGATTGCTCATCTGTTTTACATAATTGATTAATTAATAACCTTGCTAATTGAGTCTCATGAAACCCTCTGTTAATCTGTGGGCAAGGCTCAGTCCCAGACCACTGCTTGTAGGGTTACATGAAGATTGGGACATTTTGGCTGCCCCTCTCCCCAGGCCCTGCAGGGCACAGCACACCGTTAGCTTGCCAGAGCTTTGGGGCTGCTGTAGAGGCACAAAATTTGGAGAAGGAACCTTGCCTTACTTACACCACAATGTTTCAAAATTTCTCCCCCTCTCTGCCATGCCCCCAGCAGCAGCTTCAGCACTGCTTTACGCCGCTTACATCGGGGCAGAGCGGTCCAGTCTCACTGCCAAGCTGAGCTGGCAGCATTCCCTACAGCTTCTGGCCAAGCACGATGCCAGCACGGCTGTGCGCTGACGTGGCCAAGCAGCCTTCCCCTTATCTGCAGCACTGCATGCTGAGCTCTTCCCAAAGGCACTGCTGGATGCGATGTGACCTGCAGCTTTCCTCAGGAGCAATCACAGCTGAAATAAGGCATAACGTGATGGATTCTGTGCAGCTTAATGGAAGGGGACTATCCATAAAAAAAACCACTGACAGTAGTCTGCATTTTACCACCATTTCTTTTCTTGTTACTACCCCTCAACACAGTGCATGATGGATCTCTATCATCTGATAGAGCCTGCAAGCCAGCAGCAAGGTGGAGAGGTGTGAGCTTTGTCTTTAGCACTGCTCCTGAGGGCAATTCCCAAAGCAGCTTCCATTGGAGCAAGCAGCAAATATTGTCCTTCAAATCTTCCCACCAGGGAAACGTCCTCAAACCTACATGCATTATGTGGGCATAAACCCACAGTGATTTCACTCAACATTCAGGGGTTTATCCCAGTCTAGAAGAGCGCTGCTCTTCTTGAATGAACCGAAAATGTGCTAAGAAAGCGGTCATATTTTGAAACAGCAAAAAAAAGTCCAAGTGCCACCTCTCACCTTGGTTTTCTGGAGTCAAGAGTCACCCAGGAGGCCGGGGAGCAGATCTGCCAGCTCTCATCCATCCCAAATCTCTTCCCACACCTCAGCACTGACCTCAGGCTGCTTCCCAGCCTCTGCAGCCGTGGCTGAGCCTCATCCGAATGCAGCACCGCACGCGTGGGGAGGTCTTGGCATGTGCTGGTCCTGATGAGATTTTAATCCCAGGGATCTGGAGAGGATTTAGGCCCTGGAAACAAAGATGGGTTAAAATGTTACACAGCTATCTTGATATGTGTGTCTGCAGGAGAAGCTCAGGACAGTGGCCATTTGTTTCTGAACAGCACATGGACTCCCAACACACTGGGCAGAGAAGGGAAAAGTGGAGCGAATCAGGAGACAACAGTCAGCCATCAAAATCCCCTTCTACGTGGCTAAGTTAGGGAAGATAAATGCCATCCCTTTTTTTTCAGTTCCTCTACAGCGGGGCACAAAAGGCCGGTGGCATCGCTGCTGCCAGGGCCATTTGTATGGTGGGGTGGGGTAGGAAGCGGGCTGGGAGCATGTTGTATTTCCACAGAGCCCAAGAAGTTTCTGAGTAATGAATCCAAGGGATAATCCATCGCGCCTGCCATTTCCAAGAGCCTGATAACCGCATCTCTTCTTGTTTTCCTCTCTCAGCCTTTTCCAGATTTACCAGCACAAGTTCTCCCCAAAGAGGGATCACATTTCAGGCCTGAAATGCTCTGATTATTTACAGTTTGTCACACCGTAATTTATATTTATTGTTTGTGGCTCTTATTTACACGTGTTCATTAGTTTCCTATTTTAGTCATTTATCCTGCATGCCCCCCCCCACTTTTTCAATTATTTCCCACACGCACAGTTTATCAATTATATTGCCAAGATGCTTTTAGAGAGCGTAATTTGTTTCTAATGCATGATTTTTTGACAGCATGATTTGTTTTCGTGTTTGTAGAGAATTTTAAGACGACAGTGACTCTAGGGCAAGGAATAAAAAGTTGTGAATCTTCTTCCTGCGGAGACATGCCCTCCAGGTGTCACACGCACAACCTCATTGGCAGCATTCATCAGCCTGCTCATCAAGTCCACACTGGTTCAGGTCTCGGTGCAGTTTCCCTCTTCCCAGGAGAGCATTAGAGGCTCTCAGAAACCATACGAGCTCTCTCCACGCTGCTCCCCTAACAGCCAGCATCACTGGGTCCCTCTGGAGATTGCTATAGCATTGCTCCAGGCTAACATCCGTGGGCTGAAAGGGTCTCTGAGACTTGCTATCCCCGGTGGACCTCAGCCATGGTGCTCCTTCTGGAGTAATCACCTTTAATGACAGCACTGAAGAGCCCTGCCATCCCCCGCGGGGTTTGGTGAGGCAGCAAATGGAGCCTTCCTAGCACTGTGCTGCCCCGGAAGGCTCCGTGCTCAGCTGGGAGCAGTAAGTGCATCCCCAGCTCTGCCTCTTCGGTTGCTTTGCTCGCTAACAGCACCGAGGGGTTTCTCCTGCTGCCTGCCTGTTGTGTTTGGAGCTTTACAGGCGCTCATGCTCAGGCTGGCGAGGCAGGAAGAGCAGCTCTGCAGAGACTGCCAAAAAGCACAAATCCCCCCGCTGTCCCGCAGGCATCCAGCGGGCATCGCTCTGGGCATGTTACCTGGATTTGCATTCATACACCCGGGCAGTTTAGCCTTTCCAACAGACAGCAGCTCTCCAAAGAACCAATGAACACATGGCCCAACATTCACTCTCTTAGCAGTCTCCATCCCTGGTCCAGAGCTGGGCACAGCTCTTGGCCTCTAGAAGCTATTTAATGCATCCATTGCTTTATACAGCTCTGTGACACAGCCAAAGACATCTCAGCTTTGTTCATCGTTTGCCTTGCCTCCTCTCCATGCTCACTGTCTGCGAGGGATGAGGCACCACAGCCTCCCAGCACAAAGCCTCTCATGGTTCCAGCATCCCCCAAGAAATACCCTGCAAGACCCAACCTCAGTTTACCAGTCGCCAAGCTGTGACAGAGAGAATCGCCTTCCAATTTTAGCCTTGGCCCACAAGCAGAGTGCAGTGAAGGAACAAGAAAGGATTTGTTCCCTGGATCACTGTGGGTCAGAGGCTCGTTTACATCAGAGAACAGCTGCACGCTCGCGAGGAAGCGAGCAGCCTGCAGGACCCAGTAAGGCAGGAACAGAAGTGCCAGCTCAGCAGGACGCTGGCCCAGCAGAACTCTGCACACCCATGGGTTTCGAGGCCAAATGTTCAGCAGGAGTTCAGCTGGGGTCACTGCTGCAGCTGCCAGACCTGCTTCCCTGCGTGGTTTCTGCCTCTGGAACGCTGCATCCTTGGAGCATTTTGCTCCTGTGATCTGATTTATTCCACCCAGCGATGCTGCGGGGGGGGATTTCTGTTAACAAGGTGCAAAGCAACCGCGTCTGAGCAGCAGCTGCTGAGAGCAAAGCAGGCTGTGCCCCAGCAGCAGCCCCAGGTCACCGGGCAGTGCCACACCAGCAGTGAGGAGGTGTGGCCCTTAGCTCCAGGCTGACACACAAAGTGCCAGCTTATAGACTGAGGATGTTTGAAGGGTTCACATTGGGGTGCTGAGACAGCAGGTGCTCACTGAACCATATTTTATGTCTGGAATAGGTGAAGGCTGCTGAATGAGACCAGTGCCCTCCAAAAAGTGCCTTTGTTTTCTCCTGCTTTTTCCTTTCCGCACGTACTCACATCAGTACTGCTGGTAACATCATGTATATCTTTAAAGGGCTCAAAGACCAAATCTGTCCCCAAAGTGCTCACACGTGGTGCCTCTCACATGCCCCCATCCTACTCTATGCCACACTCCCTGCAAACCTCCCCCAGGCGTCCCAGGCCCAGGACAGCTCCCAGACATCGCGGGTTGGCCCTGCCCAGCTGAGAAACCCCAACCTCACCATTCAAACACACACAGCCACCTCTGGAGAGACACCTTGCAAGATGGACAGCATTTCAGAACTGGAATGTTTGTTTTCTGACCTAATGCTGCATTCATGGCTCGTTGAAACCATTTGAGGCAGCAGCCCATTTCTGAAGGTTAAAACTGCCTTTGGAAAAGTGTATTTATGTAAATACTTGGAAAAGGTAAAAGATAGTAAGAACGCTTTCCTGAAGTATTCATATACAAAAATCAAAGCTTTTCACAGCAAACCCTAAAAATTAGTTTTATGGAGATCTAAATTTTGGAGTTTGGTATACAAATTTGGGAGTCAGACGTAAGTGTTTTAGGCTTTTTTATGGCTGTGTATCAAAGAGCGTAATCGCTTTTCAGAGGAAAAGCTGTAGATGTCTTAGAGATGGAGCTTTGTGTAATCAAACTGAACGTAATATATACATCTTTCAAAGGGGAAATCAGACTGAATGCTTAATGCCTAGATTGGGTACGTTTAGAAAAGATCATTTAGGCTAAAAGAAACATATTCCTGCCTCGGTCAGGGCTGTAAATCAGCCCAGCTCCGCTGAAAGTGCGTTACTTACAGAGACACACAGCAGGGAGGACACGGGCTGTAATTTTTGGATCAAAAGGAATCACAGGAGATCCGCTGTTATCCAGCACTGCTTGGGAAGGCCTTTGGAATCTTCTAGTCCTTTTATAGCTTGATCTAAACCCAGCACGAATGTGGGAGATCTATCTATCACATAACAGAGAGCACAGGTGACCGCCAGACTAGCTCCAGGTTCACAACGTCCTTGGGTGCAGCAGCAATGAGCCCCCAGGCAGCCTCCTGCCATGGCTGCTCCCTAGGACAGAGCTGTAGCTCCATCCGAGTTGAGATGACATCACCAGGAGCTGAGGGATGCCCACCAAGCAGATTCCCTTAAGCCATGAGTATTTCAGAGAAAATATTTCGGGCCAACGCGTTTCCCTGATTTCCTGCTCCTGTCAAAGGAGCTCATTGAGCATGGGAACATTCATGATGCAGCACTGCCTTTCTTTACAGCTCTACAAATGATCTGTTTTTTTCATTCAGCAGTGAGGTTTTTTTTTTTTTTTTACAGCTATTTCCCTCTCAACTTTCTGCACAGCACAACCCTGTGTTTTCACCTTCCTTCTGACTTTGTAAGCCACGCTTTGTTTCAAGCCAGCCATTCAGCACGGTAATGAATGGATTAACTTTCTGCTTTCTGATGAATAGGAGGGAAAATGTTTCTGAATTATCAAAAAATAATTGGAATTAAAATTGTAAATGGCTTCTACAAGGAATGCTTTTGTAATTAGTTGAATCCATGCAATAGAAGCAATTATACATAACAAAAAAATATGTTTACCTAATCACTGGAAAGTGCACATTAGCTCTCCAATTAGAAGTCCCTCATGGCTCTACTACAAACTTTGGACAAAAAATAATTTGTTTCATGCTTTTCTTAGCGGGCAGAGGAAATTCCATCAGTTCCATTAGTGCATGTCCATGACTGCAAAGCAAGCTGCAAACTTAATTGCCAAATACACATTTATCTCAGCCCCTGGCACTTGCTTGCACCTGGCCCTGCACACAGCCTGCAGGCACTGAGATCAGTGCTGATGCAGGATGGCACCTCGGTGCTACCCAAGGGGCAGATGCATGCACAGGGAGCAGTGCCTTTGGCCAAGTGGTTTGGCTATGTGGTTGGCAAAGGCTCAAGCATACCTGAGTGCCAAGGGATGGGATGGAGCAAGGCTGTAGTTCTGCATGGGAAGAAATGCCATCCTGGGCTCTGTTCCTGGTAGCATGAGCTTGGTTTGCTTTTTTTCTAAGTTTTCTTGCAAACTGCATGCACGTTGAGAAATGAAATGCTCGCGCCCCCCACCTTACACACAGAATGAAGCTTTCATGGAGGGAAAAGGGCTTCCTTTCAGAGCCCCTCCTGCTCAACAGACCCCACATCTCTCATCCCAGCCAAGCACCCCTCCATGCCCCTGGCTGGAGACCAGAGGCACACCATGCTCCCAGGGCCAAGTACCGTACAGCGGGTGCTGTAGCGATGGGAGGGGAAGGTGAAGCTGTGCTGCAAGCCCAAGTGTTGATTGAAGCACCTTTAACACCAAAAAACACCTAGAAACAGCCAACCAGCAAACTGGTTTGGTATTTCACTGGATTTCAGGAGAAGGTCAAAGAGCTGCTCCGAGTACCCTTGCACTACAGCTACAGTTAAACATCACCACACACGTTCAGATGGAAGGGCTGCCATACAAACAGTTCATCTCATTACAACTGTCATGCCTCTCTGGAGCCAGGAGCAAGCTTCCTGTCTGAGCCAACAGCATGATGTACTTTATTGCACAAGTGTTTTTCAGCTCTGTGTAGAGCCAATGAGATGTTTCACGTGTTTTGAATCAAGCTCCCCTCCCATTGCCAGGACAGGCAGCAGCCAGCAGAGTGCTGGAGCACGAACAGTCACAGCTCACACCCATTTCAGCTTTTTTCTGACCATCCCAAAGGCTCAAATGCCACAGCCATGATGTTTTAGAAAACTTCACTCCAGAGTCGTTCTCCCAAAGAAGTCTGGATATTTAATACAGCAGATCTAGTATTTGATGATTAAGTGACATTAGAGCATACTTTTTAATACATTTGACCTATTTTGTGAATAGTGAGAACTGATTTATCCTTGTCATGCTAAATAGATGTTTAAGCCTGCTGTGTAAAACTGAGGGGAAAAAAATGAAGATTTTGCTATGATTACAAAGATAAAGTCATAATGTGAGAGGTTTTTTCAGGATCCAGTTTGTGTGGAGAAAATCCTCTTTAAATGACTGAGTACAGGAGGCACTGTTTAACACACGAAGACTCTCTTCACCGTTTAAAAACATATGACCTATTTTATCTACTTAAGAAAATCTATTAACTAGATGCATTTGCCACAGCATCAATCTCTACAAAAGGAATTATGCTACAGTGAAATAAATGAGGATGACCCAGGGCGTCCTGGCTTGCTGACAGCCTGACAGCGAGAGCTGTGCTGGGCTGCATTGCCCCAACACCACAGCACGAGCATCCTGCACTCCTGATGGAGAATTCAAACAGAACAGTGCCCATGTCTTGTTCTACGAAAATAAAAGCATCCAATGGGTAGGAAAGCAGAGGGAGTGTCTGATTAATGATGATGATTCTGTTTTCCAGTTATCTGAGAATTAAAGTACGTGTGTGTTTGAGATAGAAGAAAAATACTTTTGGAAACTAAGATAGCAAGAACTGAAGCTAGAGCTTGCGGAGGTGAGCAGCTCCCACTGGCACTGCAGCTGTTCTGCTCATCTCTGCTCCCTTCCTGCCCTGCTCCCCTCCATCAACATCTGGGCCAGGACACACCTCTGGGCTATTTCTCACCCTCCATGTGTAGCTCTTTAGGATATAGAAGCACAAGCGTTAAGAACATTGATTTTGAATGGGTGCCAGGTCTGAACCCCTGAGCATCACGGCATAAAAATTCCTACTTTCATCTGAAACAAAAAATCACAAATCTTCAGCTTCTTTGACGTAGGTTGGTGCAAATTGTGAGTGCACACAAACGGTAAATACCCATTTTTGCCTCGATTCAATGTTGCTGCTGTTGTCAGCAGTAGTGTATTATTCCCCCAGTGCTTACAAACTGCACTGGGTACTCTGCAAGCCTGGGGAGAGAAGTCAGTGCCCCAAATTGCTGGCAGCCTAAATAAGTTCCTCCGTCCATTCCCTCGACGTGGGAGGCAAATACCTTGAAATCAATTTCTGTGCCCAATTTACTCCCAGTGACATCTGCTCAACATTTTAGAGGGTAATTTGTCATTTTGCTCCTGGACTCTTATCATGTTACTTCAGGTCATGGGATCACCAAGTGAAAGCTTGCTTTTGACCCTCTGCTCCATAATCCAGAAATGGAAAAGCCAAAACACCCTTTCCCACCCACACCCCAGGAGAGAAGGCACAAATTATAAATAAAAGTAGATACTGTGAGTCATTCACCGCTGGCTTTCTGACTAAGCCCACTCTATTTTAAACACCTCCTTTATTATCCCATAGTCCACAGTGGGAAAAGGTCATTTCATGTCCAGGGAACACATGACTTCCTGAATGGCCCATGGCTCCACCGGGGCTGTGATGCAAAGCCCATGGGTAATTTACCCACCCCCTGTTTAGGTGGAGACACAGCTCGAAGCAGCAGCAGTAAATGGGTATGGTAAAGAGTGACAGGATGATATTCAGTGATATACTGAGCAATTCAGGATGTAAGGGACATAAAAGGAAAGAAGCAAGACGGTATTAAAGGCAGCCCTGAGAGACAAAATCATGGAGCTGCAATAGTAAAAATACATATATATTTATATATTTAGTCAATAAAGCCATGATGTAAGTGGAGCGAGACGAGCGAGGGAGCAGTGGAGCAGCTCTCTGCAGAAGAAAGCAATAGGACACGAGGAGCAGAAGAGGGTGAAGGATGCAAAAGCTGCAAAGGGATGAGCAGTGCTGAGCCCCTGCAGCCAGCACGAGGGATGGGAGCTCCCCATGGCTGTCTGCACTTTCAGCTATCACAGAAGGAATATGGGGGTCACTGAGTCTTATGGAGAAAAATCACCCGCAGCCATCACTCACCTGCAGCCGGAGGAGTCTTATTTCTCATCCCAAACTCATCCTTCGCATATTTTCAAAGGACAGTTTTTATGCACCAGTTTGCTAACTCTCCCAGAGTCCTGTCTGTTAAGTGCCACAGTGCATGGATGTGTGAGAGCACACGGGAGCCCCTCACCAGAAAAAGGAAGGAACCCTCCGAGCCACCCCTGAAAGGTCCCTGTGACCCTCACAGAAAACCGTCAGTGGCACAGGAACAAGAGACCGCTGTGAGGACAGCTGGGGCGCTTGGCACAGCCCTGATGGGCACAGATACTGCTTGGAGCAAAGTGTGTTACATTCCAGAGGGTTTTGAGAAGAGGTTTGCATGCTTGTGAATTACATTTTATACATTAATGAAGTTGTACACGTTTATATTAAAAAGCCGTTCCTCATCAGTAGTCTGTTAATAATCAATTGCTAATTAAGTACCACTGCCCTAGTAGATCTAAAGCAAATCCTTTTCCGAACTGCTGGAAGTGCAGCCAATAGCATTTATTGATTACGCACATCACAGGCAGTGGAGTGGGAAAGGCACCTTTTCCCTGCCCCTTTGAGAAGCAGAGTGCTGGAAAACAGGAATCTGAATCACCAGAATCATTTGCTCCTACCCAAATCCCTTTGACTCCTAACGAAACCGAACAGAATTTCTGTGGGAATAAACACACAGGGGGTGGCTGGTGCCTACCCACCCCATCACAGAGGCATGAAGAAGTCCACGTGGTGCTCCCACAGCTCAGAGCAGAGGCCATGGCTTCAACATCTGGCATGATCACCAATACTGGAAAACTGGCTCCTATCTAAAGTCTCTCAAGCCATCACTGGAATGGCTGTTCCAGTGAGAAGAGCTATAAAATGCTGGCTTTTCCCAAAATGAGGTGTGACCCTAAAACCCTTGGCCACAGGTTCCTTCAACATGATGGCACTGAGGCTGAACTAAACCCTCTTGGGACTGCAGCCAACGAGACTGTTCTGTTTGCTGGGCTGCCATGTACCATTTGTGTGTGAGAACTATAAAATCCTTCACTAACAAGAAACAACATTCCTTACATTTTTTTTTTAAATTTATAAATCTTACACTTAAAGCAATTTAAAAAGGACTTTCTGTTGCTTTCCTGCTGCTGTCAATCAGAGATGCACTTCAATTCCACAGTGCTCTAGGGACCCTGTAGGTTAGAGAAGGCAAATAGAAAAATAAAATGAATATTTCATTTTTGTTATTCATTCTAATAGCCAAAAAGCAGTCCCTGAAATCATCTAAAAGTGATGGGAACTGGCAGCCCTTTTAGTATGCCCCCTTTCAGAGCATCTATTAGGAGCCCGGAACGGAGTTCAATATTCATTACAGCAGCGTGCCTCAAGCTTTTATTTCAGTCTAAAATCCTTATGCAGCAGCATTTATACACTTTCTTGTTGACATTTTTCCATGGTTCAAACCTCCTTTGTATTCTGGTAACCACGTGGGCGTGCACATAAGAGCGTGAGCATACAAGAAGTGGAGCATCTCGTGGCCAAGCAGAGCTTCACTCCAAGGTTGCTACCTGGTGTGTGATGGCCACCTACCACTGTCTGTAGCCTTGTGGTCACCAGAAACCCAAGAAATATCCAATAACACTGTGAGCAAAGCACAGTTTTCAGCCAAAGACTGATTTGTGAAAACGCCCTCAAATTGCTCTACCCATGCCTTCATTTTGCTCTGTGTATTTCCCTTTCAGCAGCCCAACTGCATGAAAGCATTACGACTATCAGTGATGCTCCAGGCAAGTCTTCCTTGGCTTTATTTCTACAGCACAGGGTGATTTCTGGTAGGAGTTTCCTCATTCTTCCTGAAGTACCCCCGTGCCTCTGAGCATGGCCTTCCATATCTGGGAGCCATCTGATAAAGACAGAAAGAAGGCAGCACTGAAAATAAGGGAAGGAACAAAACCTGAGCTGCTGTTCAATCCTGCACTACAAAGATGACATTAGATCATTGGCTCATAGAGGGTGTAAAATCCAACGCATCTTCTCCTATTTTTACAAGTGACAATAATAATCTCAGTGAGTCAGCAGGTTTCCAGCATGTCCTTGTCTGGAGTTATTGCCTTCATCAAGCCGCAGAACAAGCTCCTTGTCTGTACCAGCAGGAACGTCTCCTCGTTAGGTGGTGATTACGTGCAGATCCCTCACCAGAGCTGACTCTTTGATCAATAGCAGGAAGACATGCAGATTCACAGGAGCAGCGACACAACAAGGCTTCCTTAAAGCCTTATCAAAGACGTAATAGACTGCGAAGAGAAGACATTTGTCTTCAGCACTAAGAACACACACCCCCCAGCATCACAAAGGGGAGGTGAGCGCTAACAATGCTGTGATGTTCCGTTTCTGAGGGAGGAACCAGAACCAGAAAGCTGAGTAATGGGAATAAACCCAAAGGGGTCCAGCACGTGGCCTTCTGCTGCTCAGGAGAGGTGGACCCAGACACGGACGTGCCAGGAGCCCTAGCCCCAAGGCTGCCATCTGAGCAGTCCTGAACACAGCAATGATGGAAGCGTCCCCACTGTCCCCAGCCTTTCTTTTGCCAGAGGAGAGAGACAAATATCCCCAACCACGGCACAGCCATGCCAGGGAAGGGGCTTGCAGATAAGCAGGACCTGCAGCTCCTTCAATTCACACCAGCGGCTCCAATCTCCCTCACTCTGCCTATCTCACGTCATCCAGATAAATAAAAACTAAAGCAAGCCTGCCTCATTTTTCTTGACACCAGAAGAAGAGCAAATTAGCTGCCTTTGAGCAATGATTAGGAAACAGAACGTTTCTCTGGGCATTGCTACAGAAGTAGATCATCCCTCAGAGCAGAAGCTGTAATAGCTTTTGAATCATTATGAGCAGCACACATTCAAGGAACAGTGATTTGCACTGAAAATAATCTAGAGCAGACAGTGAAAGCAGCATTTATACAGATAAACCAGCCTTCGCATTTTGATACATTTATATTTCACATTTTTATTTGTTTTTCTACACTGAAGAAACCTCATAGAAAGAGCGTCAGAACAAAAAGGATTAAAGGGCTTCAAGAACTTAAATACTTCACTTTCTTTGGAGGACAATTATTTTCTACAATCTGATACTAGAAGCAAACAGTTGCAGCCAAATTCAATTCTGTGTTTACCATTGCAATTTCAGGTTGATATCAAATCGTCAGATTTACTCAAATCCCATGAAAATTGCACATCAATCACAATGCCTGCATCTGAACAAGAGCAGAGAATATTTTACAAAAAGCTCCAAGAAATTGCCACTCAGAAAAAGGCAGTTTTGGAGCTCAGACTCCTGCAAGACTCCTCCTCAGACCTCCGCACCTCTGCAGCTGTTTAAAAAAGCATTTTATGTTTAAAAAGAACAGAAAAAGTGCAAAAAAGCCTTTTTTAGCTGCCCTTCTGCATTGTAAGACACCAACAAGCCCCATATTTCCAAGGTATAATTTAACTATTTCCTACTTACATTAATGCACCTTGCTTTCAAAGTCGAGGTAACCCATTTGGCCAATTTAATCAGAGGAACTGATTTCAGGTAAATTGCTATTCCCTACAGGATTTTTCTCCAATTTCATTTGTTTTTGCCTCCCTTTTAGTTAAACTATTTCAATTTTGCCTACAGGAAGAGTGCTTGGATTGAAAAATACAGTTGCAGGAACAAACATCAACGTAGAAAACTTTTTTTAAACCATCTCCCAGCGCCAATTTTCCCAACAAAAAGACACCATCCATGGAATCTCATTTCTCTCAATGATAAAGTGCCACCAGGGTAGCAACGAGCAGATCTGCCAGATGAAAATCAGGTCTTTTTGGGGAGCCATCCCAGCTCCCCATCGACCCACAGCAGCCCTGCTGTGACTCCTGCAGGCAGGCGGATTTACGAGAAGCGCGCTGCATACATCTTCATTGACCGCCCTCCCAGCTCCGGCACCGTTGACCTCTGAAAGCTTCGACACAAATTAAGGTGTCCAGACAAGTTTGTGAATAATTTGTTCCACAGTGTCAAGAGTCCTTGATCAAGGTAGGGAAAAACGTGCTGAGCGAGGCCAAGTGTTCACACAACTCTTAGCGAGCATCCCCTGTGCCGCCGGGCTCCCAACGCACCGTGAGTCTGTGAAGGATGAACCTGTGATAGATGAACCTGAAGGCACTGCTTTGCCGACAGCAGTTTCAGCCTTTACTCCAGAGATATTCTGGAAAAACAACAGAGGCAGCCATCTCGCCTCTGGAAAATGTGAGCTGATGTGTGCTGGTGAGGTGTGATGGTGATGGGCAACGGACAGAGGCAGTTTTGGGGAGCGTAAAGTCGTGTCAGAAGAGAAACAGATATCCAACAGAAGTAGGGGTGCTCTTGGCATTGCCACTCTCCTGCGTATCTCACGTGAAGCCTTGCAGAGGCTGCCTTTATGAAATTGTTCATGTTGAGAAAAGAGTCTGAGCTCCACGGAGCACTGCTCAGCAGCACTCCTGCCCCAGCCAACAGACTGCCCATAGCCATTTTCTGGAGCTCATTAAGACACAGGTGATGGCCCAGCAAAACAGTTACAGGGGCATGGCTGAAGTAAATCACCACCTGAGGCATGGGTGATCCAACCAAAAGAGCATTTGCTCTAATATGCAGTGATGTCAGCAAACCCAGGAGCAACCCCAGCCTGGCCCTGCAATGCACGGAGACACCAAAACGCTCAGCAGACACCAGCAGCCACATCTCAGGCCGAGATGCTGCAAAATCAGTCTCATGCCATGGAAATCACCAAATCTTCTCTACAAAGTGAGACATTGCTCAGCTCACGTCAGCAGGAGCAGCCTCAGAGCACCACGACAGCAGTCGTGCTCGGGGCTGGCGCGTGCCAGTTTGTGATTTTACTGAGTGTAACGTGGGGTTAGACGGGATTTGCAAATCTGAGGAAACTACATTTTATAAAATAAATTGAGCTTTCACTCCTATCTGCATAATAAATATTAAAACAACAACATTGCAATTTTAGGCAGGGAATGTTTATATAAGAACATCATGCAGATGTGGTGAACAGCTAATAAAGCACTGTTAATTATCTAATCAATCTTTCTTAACCTTTGCCTTAGACACTACATAATGCTTATGCTAAGCCTAGATCCATTTTTCAGGGTCTAAATAATGTTGTAATCATATCTGTAATGTGTGGGTTCATCGGAAACTTCTCCTTAAATGCAACATTGTCAGTTTACACAGAAATCTGTCTATAAGCCATCTGTTGCAGAAACCGGTCATTATCAATTTCATCAATCTGTTCCCAAATTTTGCAGATGCCAGCCACTAGGAACCATCTGTTAGTGTCAAAAAAGTAACAATTCAATAAGCAGACTATTTGGGGAGGAGGAGGGAAAATAGGCTGCGATATTTGGCGCAAAAGGCAAACTTGCTAATTGTTGCAGTTTTACCACTGACCTACAACTTTCCAGAGCGATGCCAAGTTCATTGATTAGCCATCAGTGGGAGGGAGATTTTCAGAGACAGTAATAGCCATCAGCAGTAATAAAGCTGGGGAACTGACACCTACTCCTGCTGTAACATATTGCGAGGCAGCATCCAGGCTGGTGCCGACCGTGACTTTCCCAAAGTCACCAATGCAATTTGAGCAGCTTTGAGTGATTACCTCCAGCAGCAGTTAAAAGAAAGACAGCATTTATAAACGGGCCAAGATATTCCATTTTCATGGATTTGCTCAGTCTTGTGCAAATAAAACAGATTCCACATCTGTTTCTGAAATGACCATCCCTCACCGCAGCACTCACAATTGCCGGGACCAGCTGGGCAGCCCAAAATTGAAACATCTTGGGCCCTCCGCAGCGATTTGTAAGTTCACACATTAACTATCAAACTCAGAAAACAGCCATCAGCAAATGGCTTATGCCTATATACCCATTACCTCTGCGAGGTTTGCGTGCTCCTACAGCTCCTCTGTCAACGCTGCTGCTGCTGCCTGTTTGCCACACTGCGCATGGAGTGCATACTCCCAGTTTTGTGTAAAGAAAGCGCGTGCTAAGAAATTAGAAAAATCAAAGATGAAGACACAGAGATCCTTAACCATTGCCAGAACTCACGGCCCATGTTAACAACTACCTTTTCCCTTCATCTCCCCTGTCCAGGGAGAAGCTTCCTTTGACAAACACATGGCAGATAAACACGTAACACTGGAATAACAGAGCACACAACTCAGTGTTAATGAACTACCCTTGCAGCAAGAGCAAGAAAACATTTGTTTTCAGACAGCTTCCTCAAGATTAAAAAAAAAAAAAGCCAATTCAGGTTCAGTTTTAGGACATGCATTCAGAAAGTTTTCCATTTGCACTTCCTAATAAGCACTCTTATTTGGGTCAGCTGTGTAATTGTATAAGCAGTGGTTGCTCTGGGAAAGCTGCTTTGTCTGTAGAGTCAGCCCTGGGACTCTTCCACTTCAACAAATTGGGTTAAATCTGTGTCTGTCTCAATCTCATTTAAAAACGCAATAAAGAAGACCAAGCCATTTTCTTCAGCCAAAATAGAAAGACACTATCTGCAACACTGCCATCTAATCACCATCTTCAGCCCTTGCCATTCCTTAAACCTGTTCTGGTCAAGAAATCCTGTCACAAGAACGCACACACCTCTCCTCCCAGCAGCTCCAGCTCAGGAAAGCACACGTTCACGTTGCACAGCCTCTGGACCAGTGCTTGCTCCCACACCTGTACCTTCATGCAGAAGGACACACATGCGTACAGACATGCACGCACAAGAAACTCAGCATGTGGAAGGGCTGCATTAACCACTGTTCATCCTGACAAGCTGCAAAAGCTCTTCCCATCTGACCTTCAAAGATGTTTCCTTTGAGTACACGTTCCCAATAAATCACAGCCAGAAGGAGCTAAGCCAGGGCTGATAAATGTGCAGGACAGCAGCGAGCGTTCCCCATTGAGAAAGGAGTGTGAAGGCTGTCCAGGGTGAACCAGGGGATAGGTTCATGTATTTGAGCTCCAAAATCCTTAGCTAAATGCTCACTGATGCTGTCAGGAGACAAAGAAATGCGAATATTACACTGACAGAGTGAGAGCTGGGGCAGGCAGGAGGCAGCAGTAAGAGCTGATATTTGTAAACATTTTATGGGAATTGAAATTACTGAGCAATTTTCCAGTAGAAGAAACTGAAAAAATTAAAAGCTCGATATCCACATGCTACGCAGTGAAGCCATACCTGTGCAGGACTATTACAAATTTGTTTGGCCGTGCTCAGGGTTTGCAGTTGGATGTTTATCATAAAGGGCAGCTAAACCACCGCGCTGACAGCTGAACATCAGCATGCAGACCTGCAAGGAAAGCTGACCTTTGTGAATGTTAATTATCTTTAAAAGGCCTGTTTGCCCAGAATTGTCTGAACCAGCTGTAACCAGCCACCGGTGTCACTGAGGAGAAATGACAGACATCATGAGGAGTCGTTTGATAGCCATTAAAGGGGAGGAAAGTCATTAAAACATATTGGGCCTAGGGACCTTATGAAACAAAGACAAGGTAATTACTTTAGCTTCAGATTTACCTGCCTGGACTAATCAATAGGAAGACATCCTGCAAAGGAGAGAGCAGTAGGAAGAACGTGTTCTGAGACCTCTGTGAGGCACATCAGCGGGGCAGGACAGAAGGTCAACCCACCAGCTGCCTCTACAGGGAAGGGACAAGGGCTCGCCTCAACAAGCAGCAGCCAAATACAGCATTTTAGAAGAGTCATGACTCAGGAAGGGTGCAGCACCAAATGCTCTGCCCAGACCCAGCTTCAGCTAGCTGTGGAACCACGAGAATATCACCCAAGATGTGGTCAGGTTGGGTTAAGGAAGCGGATGGAGGTACCCAATTAGGTGCCCTTGTTCTGCTGTTGCTGTGAGTGGACATTAACTGTCCTCACAGGAGCGAAAATGGAGGTAGATGAGAGCTTCTGAAGCTTAAAGCACTTCTGCAGTCCCTCAGCAGCTGCGTGGAAGCAACCAAGCCGTCGTCTCAGCATGGCGATAAAGCAAAATTTGCCTGGATTACGCAGTCTGTTCTGGGGCTCTCCACAGCCAGGGGCTCAGCAGCAGCAGGATTCAAGCACTGACAAAATTTTGCTGACATTTTACACCCTGCTAAGCCCCCAAGCTCTTTGGAAAATCTGATCCCACCTAATCTCTTCTATGACACAACGCCAATTTGCTTCTTCACCAGGATATGCACAAATCAGCTCGGCTATAGGAGACCAGAAAGGAGGGCTTAGGAACAGAACTGTCACGGGCACCTCATGCTGGAGAAGCAACATCTTACTGCCACTCAAATCAATGGGTTTTGGGGCTTACCCCCCCAAAAAAACCAAAGTTGCTACTTTTACACGCTATGAAAATCATTCTGGTTTTCTTTTGGAAAATAAAGTATCCTCTGAGCCAATTAACAGAACTTCATGCATCTTCCAAAATGAGACATGTAAGAAAAATAAATAAATAAAATATCAGCTAGTTTTGTATCATTATTCATTCTAATTAAAATCTTTGTCAAGGGAATCTATTGCCTTTTTTTCTCTTTTCTGTTCAGATGTTGCAGTCCTTGACATTACGCTGTGGTCTACAAAGACACAGAATATTAATGTCTCCTATTCTAGAAAAATATATTAAGTCTGCACTACTACTTTGACCTTTTCAGTACTTTGTATTTTGATTAACTGGCCGCCTTGCTTCTGCCCCCCAGGTCTGCAAGGCTACAGGGGGGACAAAGAGGTGGAAAAGCTCCTGAATCTCATTTCTCATCCCTGGGAAGGTTATAAAGGAGTGCGATAAAACGCGATATCTCATGGACGGGAGGAGGCACTCGGAATGCAGCTCAGCCACGCCTGGAGATGAGAACGCTGGAAACCAGAACCAAAAAGCCCCACCAGCATCACAAGCATCTCTGAGGCTTCTCTGCTGTTCCATACTCCTTTCTCTCCATAGCCTCTGCAAGTCCTGTCTTTTCCGAGCGCCGATTAATTCAAGTCACAAACATCTGCCCTGAATTCCTGCAGGTAATTAGCACCACGGGTTATCAACAGGAAGCTGGTACCCGCAGGCACTTCAGATAATTGTGTTTCAATATTGGCACATTTCTGCTTACCACAAAAGGTCACTTCAGTTTCTCGCCTCCATTTTCCCCCTCTCTTTTGCTAAATGAATGAAAAATCGTTATAATTATTCTGAATGTTCTAAACAGTTGGCAAAGGCTTTGGACATTACGGGAGAGATATGAGTGATGTGGGCACTTCAGGAGGTTGCAGTATTATTATTTTGTAATCCTTGGCTTGAGATATAACCCTTCTCAGCATGCAAGTTAATGAAAGAAAGCCCCAAGTCTAGCTAAATACTCATGCACCTGAATTAATTTCAAAGAAAAGCAATGCAAAGAATACATAATTGTAATGCAGAAGAACTGTTGGTCACTTTAAACAGCATCCACAGCTTGGGTAAAGCTGTATTTAGCAGTGCATGTTTCGAGTGCTCTTTACCTGTAGTAAGAAGCTGCAAAGGGTAACCATTCATTTAATTATATGATGAATAGTTTCCACAGGCAGACTAAGTATTATACATGAAGGACCACGTAATTACTTTGTAAATATAGGATTATATCTGTCCTTGAAACAAGAAAACAAGCTAAATCAGCCTTGCAAAATTGTACTCCCCACTCACAGCGAGTGAGTAATTCTCTTGCAAAAATAAATTACCAATCATCTTCTTTAGAGGAATGGTCACAGTAAGGGGACGGCTGTGATGGTTTTGTGATAGGGCCAGACAATTTCAGGGCAAGGCTGCATTAAGTGTTAAATTTGAGTAATGACAAAACATTACCTGCAAGGATTATTTGAGAGCATGAAATAACTTTACAGTTGCCTTGGACTTTGGAATAAACCATGTACTGAAAAGGAGGAAGTCAGCACTTGTGCCCTGCTAAGCTGAAGTTATGAATCAGAAGCGTCGCTGCTTGTTAGGTGTTGGAGGGACTGGGTGGGGGGCATGGCTTTACAGCTCCTACCTTACACCATTCTGTACACTTCTCCTGCCTCTCATGTCTGTTTGAGGCATTCAGACAAGTTATTCACCCTCGCATCTCGTGCAAGTGCTCAGTCGCAGCCATTTGATCTCCTCAGCCAGGCATCTGCTTATTGACATACGTTTCTATTACATCTGTTTATACAATTGCAGCAAATGAATGCCAAAATTATCCACATATAAAGAGGTTTGCATGCATTGGTCTTTCATTTGCCAAAGTGAATCTAACCTCCTATCTCCCAATTTTGCTTTCTGAATTACTTAAACACATGATCTCACATGGAGGGCATTACCAACGGGAGCGCTCTGCGTTGCTTCCAGTTACTCCCTTTCCATCATTACTGCATTATTATTACACTTACTATTTTTTATTGTACCATTAAAGTTAATGAAATCTCACAGACAGAGAGCTGGTGGGTGGCACAAGAGGGAACATTAAAATAATATTCTCATTTTGATCTCTCACAAAAGCAGAAAGCAAACCGCTTAACCACTAAAGAGAGCTTGTTTAAAGAGATATCACGGCCCTTTAAAAGAAAACAAATAAAAATAGAGAGAAGGAGAAGGTGACACTATCTCAGTAACAGAAGGTATAGCCACAGAGCAATTCCCAGTTGCCTTCAGGAGATCGATACGCACTTCATGGAGGACAGAGCTTGTGCATTAACCTTTGCTCCAGGTGCAGCCCTGCAGCCCCACAACCTTCAGCAGCGCACACGGCCATCGCTGGGGCACAGCACACCAAGCAGGGTGAGCGTGAAGCCCATCATCCACTCACTCACCCCAAGAGATGTTTGATATTTCAGGGTTTTTTTCCTCCTTCCTTTTTTCCCAACCGCGCTGTTCTAAGAGAGTCATTGGGAACTTTTGTGAATTGTCACCTCCTCTTGTAAAAACTGCCGAGTGTTTTCCTGCAGAAGGAGTGAAGCAGAATCTCAGGGCAGAAGGTCACCTCAGCCCAACTACTTTCAGCAGAGATCGTTTTGATAAACCAAACTCTTCTTCAATGTTAATGGGGCCATGGAGGCATCTCAGCTGTTACACACAAAACCCAAATGTGCAGCTGGGTGCGAGTGCTGAGCCCCTCACACAGCCTGAGCCCTGCAGGAAATTCACACCCAGATTTGCAGTTTCTTGTAAAAAAAAAAATAATAATAATAAAAAAAAAAGAGCCAAACAATGACAACATCCGCTCTGCATCCCTGTGCCCATCCTGGCTTGCTCTCATTACGGGGGTGATGCTCTCTGCTCCTGGTGACAGCCACGCAGCAGCCCACAGGCGGTGACAATCTGTCCACACGTCCGCCAGTGACATTTCTAAAGGCAGTGACTGTCACCTGCCACCAAACACTCAACAAGGACATCATCTGGGTTTGCATTACAACTGGTAACACCCATTCCCAGTGTATTTACTTTCACCTTTGTCCCCAGGCACCTTGGGAGGCACCATGTGAGCAGTGCCCACATCCCCACATCTCCGAGAAGACCAAGCCCTGGGCAGTGGGTCACCAGCACTGGGGTTAATGGAATTTAGCAAGCTTGCTTGTATTTACGCTTGAAAATAGAAGCAATGATAGATAACAGCTCCAGCTAGTGATCTGGATGTTTATATGAACTGATCTGCATGCTAAAAGGCCATTGCTATGATCACTTGTAGCTTAATTATCAGCATGGTTCTCTTAATTTCAAGCTCGGCTAGAAACATGCAGAAATCGATGTTTGATAAATGGAGAACGGCTTCAGTGGGTCAAGGAGGGGATATTTCTGCACATCTATGAGTGTGCAAGCAAGAGAAGTAAACAAAGACGTTGAAAGCTATTTAAAGAAAAATATTTGGCAATATCCCTTTAAAGAGGTTTAAAATTTACAGCAAGACTTTTCCAAGAGACTTGAAGTTATGTTCACGATTTCCGAGGCAAAAGGGAAAGTGAGGGAAGGAGGGGTAAGAAAATATACAAATATTTGAAAACCAAGTTTTGAATCTGTCCAAATCCTTTTCAAATGCATTCCGAAGGTCTGCAGTCTGTGCAGTCATTGCCTTCAGTGCCATTTCTGTCACTTCAGTGCAGTATTCAAAATCCATTTAATGCTATGAAAAGCAGCAGCCTTTTCCATGAATTCTGATTTATTTAATATTAAATCAGAGTCTAACACAGCACAGAAGCAGCAAAAACTGCGCTCGAAGCAACAGCCAAACTTCCTTTTGGCTGTGACAGGTGAACAGGCAATTATTCCCTTTCTGCAGCACCTTCCCAACTCCACCGTGGAGTTTCCTTATTAAGAGATGCAATTTCACTTGGGTGCTGCGACAGCAAAACGTGGCATGTTAGGTCACGGCTAACAAGGGAGACGAGAATGTGAACACAGATAACTAATTTATATTTTTTTAATTTTTTAAGAACAGCAGCAATAAAAATGGAAATCAAGTCCAAAGCCATAGTTACTGTCAAGCCTGGGCCAGCAATGAGCCGTGCCCAGCGGTCACAGCCCGAGCAGACATCGTGCCCCTCACCTCTGGGCCCCAGGGACGGGCAATGGCAGTATCAGAGCATCCTCTCCCAACACCAGCAAGCACAGGGCACCCAAGCACTGCTCATCCCCTTGGACTGATGAAGGGTCAGGACACAACCAGAGCATGATTTTTGCCTCTTACCCCTTTTTCCCCCCTCGCCAAGGGGAGGGAGCAGCTGCTTCTGCACCTGAGACAAGCGAGCACACAAGCTGATGGCTTCTACCCTCTTGAGCAATGACAAAAACTCAGGCAACCTGCAGTTAAGAGATGCCAAAGTGCAGTGATAGAGATCCCTCCTCTGCACAAGGAAGAGCTTCTCCCATGATTAAAGGGAGATGCTGATTGATTTCATTCTCTTTAATGAAACCACAGAACAATTACAGGCTAGGGCAGGGATATCAAATAAAGTAATTAGTAGATTCACGAGACAAGCAACCACGTAGACTGAGCTGCAAAATTAAGATGCCAACAAGAAACAATTACTTATCCTGGCGTTTCTCTGGGTTAAGGACAAGTAACTTCACCAGTGACATTAGTTACTAGAAATACTATGAATGGACAATGCCCTGTAAGTAAATTCATTTTACATCTGATCTATAAATGCGTTTGCTGCATTTTGACCAGGATCTGCTCCCTCAACCCCAGTGCAGAAGGACAAATGTCCAAATGAAGCAGTGTAGCCGAGTCAGCTTTCGTTCTGCATTACTCTTGTATGGACATCTTTAACAAAGAAGGGTCAGGAAAAAGGATCCCAATACAAAAACAATTAAAAGGCGCCTGCGGTGGCTCAGCCAATGTTTGAAGGAGTTCATGTTGGCTGCGTTTGTGTCAGTTCAGTGCTTTCTGTCCTCAGGTGTTCGTGTAACAGATTTAATCAAATATTCCCATAAAGACACACACCCAGCACCAAGCTGTACATCAGCAGCCTCATGGTGGGAGAGGAACTGGTGCCACTGAGAAGATGCAGCTGCCCTTCTGCCAGCAGCCACCAAACCACAGCCCCAGTGTCAGATTTTACCCATCACGAGCACAGCGTAAACTCCGCTTACAGCTGACTTGGGGACAGTCACACAGAGGAAAAGGCTGCATTTGTCAAATGAATGAGCTATTGGAAGGTATTTGCCCAACTCAGCGCAGCAATTTGCAGCAGAGAGGGAGAAGGATTGCTTCGGGAGGAGCGTTTGCAGCCAGGAAGCAGAGACACGGGTGAGCACTGCCCGCTGGCCCCAGGGGTGCCACCACCCACATCTCCTGCATGTGCCCCACTGCTAGGGGTTACCCACTGGGGTCTGCGCCCAGCACCGAGAGCTGCAACAAGAGCAGTTGTGCAGGGAAAGCACAAATTATGTCACGCTTACTGGACACATTCAGATCCCCAGGCTACAACCTAGTTAATGTACTAGGGGTGTGATTTGTGAAGCCTTCGCCCAAGCGATGTTTTTCCTGCTAAGATCAAAGAACCAAAGAATCAAAGAGCCTTGTGAGAGGGCACGGGGTGGAAACCATCTGGCATTTGCTGACTGCCCAGCTCTCCTGGATCCCATCCTCCTGCAGAGGACATTGAGTTACAACTCCGTGATAAAAAGCTCTCCTTCCCCTCACCTCTGCCACCAATGACAGCTCCAACAGCGTTCCTGTGACACTGCCACAAGCAAGCCCAGCTCCTGGGGACATGGGAGAGATGGGGGCACAGTGAAGTGGAGAATGGTCTCAAATGAGAGTGATGATAATTAGAAGGATGGCCAGGAAACAGATGTCAGAGTTGGTATGGAGTCAACTTTGAGAAGTAGGTGGAGGACTGGGGAGAAGACTGCATTGTTTTCTCTGCACAAGGTTATGTTCTGCTATATTTTATCCACCAACGTTGTAATTCTATTACTAAGCCTAATAAATTTCCCACAGAAGCCCTATTCATTCTTAAACCTCTGACTGCTGATTCAGGGAACTGTCATGTTTTTCTGTGCCAGCGTCAGTTCACANAAAAAAAAAAAAAGGCAAGATAAGGGCTACAAAATATAAGGAAGCATAACGCTTCTACCCAAAAGAGACAGCATGGGAATGACTTGACAGTCTTATTTTGCTGATCATCAGCCTCTGCGAGCAATTAACAAGATGTGGGCTGCAAGAGCTGTGATTTCACAAGAAATCTGACCTCGCTTATGCCAGGATTTAGAGCTAAGCAGGTCTTGTTCTCCCCATCAGTGCCCCAGTCCATCATGCTGAACTGCTGTCTGCGCTGTACTGCTCAGGCTGAAAACAACACCCAAATGTGGGTATTTGGGAAGAACATGGCAGACTCGAGGACCATAGCACGGATTTTCACAAGCAATGGGGCAGTTCCAAACCAGAAAAAGGGGATTTCTCTCTTCTAGTTTTGAAGCTGTGCCATCCATACTCAGCAGGACGTTTATAGTTCCCCTTGGCGAAGAAGAACAAGATCTTCTCTTCCATCGCACAACACGCGGTACCCAACACCCGCAGCTCCTAACATCAAAGGACCCTCACAGAGCACGCAGTGCCCTGGGCTGCCCTGCCTCTGGGCAACCTCCAAAGTCTACCTGGAGAATTTCAGCAAAAACACTGATTTTTTTTTTTTTGATCCTGACATCTGTTCAGGAGTAAACAGGCTGATACCACCAAGCTCTGCTCTTTTACCATCCACAATCAGACAGCAACTCGCTGTCGTCCCATGAGATGCCTTTCCTCTGGCAGCCTCATCTGCCTCCTGACAGCCCTGCCGTGCGCTCTGTTCACATTTTTCTTTTAAAAATGACTGATACAGTCACATTTCACACTTCTGATTCCACCAGCCCTTTTTTCTTTACTCCTCTTCCCAAACCTAGCCTGTATCACTGTTCTAAGAGAAATAATAACTGAAGTATTCAAAGGGCACCAGGCTGAACAACAAGAATCTCTGTGTTTGTACACATTCCTTTTTCTAAGGCTACATTTCTCACAACAGAAGTCTTGGAATTCTCTTTGAAGTCATTTTAATTGGGTAAGAGCTGGCTCTCGCCGACTGTAATAGCACTGATGTTTGTCATCCAAGAGGTGTCTTTGATTTGGTTTGCCTTTCTGCTGATAAAACTTGCTAAGCATCCGACCTCATCTTAATTTATTTATTGGCTCTTCTCAAGCAATGACTACAAGTTAATTACAGCTTGCTTTTTGTAGCACAGAAACACGCTGTAAAGTGTTTTTATCAGTGATCAAATCCTTGGATTACTCTGTTAACTGTGACCTGACTTGAGCACAAAGAGTATTCCAATTTAATAGGCAATTTCTACCTTTTTTCTCCCATTTTTTTCTTTTAATCTTTGTGGTTTCAAGCTATGTTTCCCCGGCAGAAAGCAAGGTAAAACCATTAAGTGTGCTTTGGGAATGAAGTCTAATTTCTGTACTCAGTGATCTCCGTTTAAATACAACACCATTTCCACTATTAAGAGAACCAGGGCAGCAATCCAGCCTTTTTGTAATAATTTATAACCTCTCAGCAACTAAGAGCATGTTATACAGAAACTGTGCTTTGCACAGACTCAACTTTTGTTGGCAGATTTGTCAATCATGTTTATAGGCTCTTTTCTGCCGTACAGTCAGGAATTCTCATCCCATTTTGATCTGTGTCATAAAAACGTACTGGGACTGATATACACCCAAGGACTTTCTGTTGATTTGTTTCTGTCGTTGCAAGCTATGTCTAATTTATGTATAACTTATCTCATTCTATTAGATCACTTTGTAATCATATTTAATTTAGATTTATTCCCGACAGTTCAGGCTGGCTCCAGGCATTTAATTAAATTTTGCCCTCTTAAGCCACTTAGTCAGTCTAGATTTCAAACATGATGTAGTTTTTCCTTGAACAGCTCTTTTCTATCCATAACCTTTGAATTGGTAATTTGTGCAGTTGCATCTTACATGACATTTTCAAGAACTCCTTTAAAACCTGGCCTTGATGTTGCTCAGCACGAGCACGCAGCGAGGGCTGGGTGAAGGGCCCAGGGGAAGGAAGCCCAGCACCATCCAGCCACGCTCCAATGGGCACCGCACCATTTTGACACCATTTTACCATCCCCAGCACCTGAACTTGCAGCCACCGAGCCAACCAGGGCACAAGGAGCGAGGTCAAAGTAGGGATTGCAAAGCAAATAAAACGCATTAAGTTACAAATTTGGCTTGGAAGATTTGAATTTTGAATCGAAATACAGATGTCATGGAGATTGAGTACAAAAATATGGATTGAAAAATAAGATGCATTTAGCAGCTATTTAAATTATTTTTATGTAGGCCTAAGAAAATTTCCCTTTAGGGGTGAAAAAGATCTTGCTAAAAAAGGGAAATACCTGAATGTGAAAGTCTTTAGAAAAAAATGTTTATGTGTGCACACACACATACACACACACACCTGAAAAATATTATTAGAAAACAGCCTTAAATATAGTATTTATTAACTACCTTGCCTTTCTTCCCTGTTTTTCATTAATAGGTGAAAACCCTTTGCACGAACAGGACTCCTGACAGTTTAAGAATCCTTCCTCTCTTGCTGATTACAGGAATTGTCTCTGCCTTTCCATTATCACAGTGTTGCAGAGATATGCTTTGAATTTCCTTTTGTCCTGCAATTTACCTCACCTTTGTTCATCACACTTGAACAAAACCCTTCAATCCTCACAGACACTCTCCACCCTTCAGCAAATCCTCCTTCCCTGCCACTGTACCAAGTCTGGCATCACCAACACGCAGACACGATTCCACGATAGCCACGTGCCAGCGCGCTTCTGTGCTGCTTTGGAGCTCCTGAAGCACAGCCACGACCTGCCTGCTGCTTTCATTCATTCTCACAGAGACTTCGTGTACTAGAGCAGGCTGCAGAGACAGCCAACTTAATCAGAATGCAAATTCGTGGAGAAACTAGTCACTCAAATTCTAGTAATATATTTTAATTTTTCAACGGACAATGTGATATACGGTTCCAATATAATTCAATCTTCTTACATTTTTCATGAGTTAAATAAATCATATCAAGATAGAGTCCTCCAACCTGCATATTTCACTTCGCATACAGATCTACAAACGGATGCAGAGCAAGCCCTACATTCCAATTCATTCGCTTCAGGAATTTAAACCCAGGTAAACACAGATCCTAGGAATTAGCACATGGATGGACACAGGCAGTGCACTCAGATCAGCATCCCTGCCCTATGAGCACTATTATTTCAGAGAGAACTATAAGAAACTTTTTGCTGAAAATAATCTGCCAGCTAGGAAGTTTCCTATTTGCTGTTGAACTCTGGGATAAGTGTTAATATCCTTTCCATAATCCTTTTTATTTTCTTTTCAATGCAGACCAATCATTCCAACCCTTCCTTCTCCAGCCCAAATATTCATATCATCAACAATAAAGTCTGGAGTATTTTAATGACATCAACATCTTGGTTTCAGCACAGCTTGGCAGGGGCAGGAGTGCCCGGAAGGACATTGTCCCAGAAGTGACTTCTGAAGGATTAAAGAGGGCTCTGATTTATTGTGCATCCAGGCCCACAGACTCCTGCTTGCCCAGGATTTCCGTGCGTTGCTCCTTGATTCCAGCGGTGTATTGCAGAACCACGGGCTTACTGAATGCAAACATTGTAAAGCTCTGTTTCTATTCTCACTCTTTTTACAGTGCACAGAACAGAGCAGATAGACAATTCATATGAATAAATAGCCACCATTATAAGCAAAGATTACACAATGATTCTCTGGAAGCACAAGCTCTATTGTTACCAAAGTAATCATTCATACACCTCAACTTCCATAGCAGTTGCTCTATTTCAGGAATTACACCTTTAAATGATCCTTCTTTCACATTCCATATCACAGCATTTTTCTGTGTTTCATTTACCTACTTTCCGTTCTTTCCTCCCCACCAGAGGTCATTTTGCTGCAGAACAGTAGCTTTCCTTCCTCTGACAGAGTTGCTCCTTGTCATTTTTCTTTCATCCTTCATTTTCAAAGCTGCTCTATAAGCTTTCTATCAATGCATTACCTAATAATCTTAACAGACTTTTATCAAGGAAAAGGATGGGTTTCCATTGTCATGAGGCCTTTCTCTGAACCTCAACTGCTGACATTTTTTTGACAATCTATCTAAAGTCAATCATCTTCTATTGACTTTTTCCAGCTGCTTCTGGAATGACGACACTTTTTAGATCTGACAGTTCATCTGGCTTGTTACAGTCTCTCTCTCTTTTGTTTTTCTACCCCCTCAACCCCACCCGTACATAAATCCTGACAAAAAATTCTGTACTCCGCTAACAATACCTCATTCCAAATGCCAGTCTCTGTGCTTCCTTCATTTCTCCAATCCTGTTATTCTCATTGCTATCAAAACCAAGAACCAACACCGTATTTTTAAACACCTCTGGGGTTCTGCTTTGATGGCCAGTTGAGGGCTGTTTTCACTGCTTTAACTTCCAGAACAGCAACGTGTTACCTGCTCACATCTCCCCGTGACAATCACTGGGTGTTCACCCAGGAGCAGTGCCCAGAAAACGCTGGAGCTGGCACAGGAGTGGCAGTGGCTTTGTCCCCACTGATGACAGTGAGTAGTGGCTGTGTCCCTTGGGCACCCTCAGTCACTCTGTCCCAGTCCCTCAGCTTACAGCAGCCCCGAGGTCCAACTCCACGAGCTCGTTACAAAGTCCCCTCATGTTCAGCAGGGAGAGAGATGAAAGCACCGTTCACAGGCTTTGCTGAACTGGAACCACACGTCTGTTTTCCTTCCCTAGCATACTTTTTCTTCAATACAACTCCATTTCCTACATGCTTTGTCATTCTTTATACACAAACAATTTGATCAAGCTTTACTGTACATGCTCTCCAATAAGCTGTTTCAAGATTTATTCCAACCTTATGTCGCTGAAATATTATGTGAGGAAGCAAATCAAGTTTATTTTTGTATCACTTTCTTACAAGAATATCTGTTCAAACAGGGATCCTGCCTGTTCTAATGTCCAATTCTCTTATTCTCTTTCCAGTTCCCACAACCCCTGACTTCCTTCCCATCTTCTGTGCCTTTGTGCTGCATTCGCCACAGACTAAGGAAGCCTTCCCCTCGCTGCATGCTGATACCACCACCAGTGGGACACAGGGTGCCTGGGAAAGCTGAGCTGCACTATCCCACACGCACACGTGAGTGCAGAAGATGCTTTGAGATCATTGGCCCTACACAGAACTCAGCTCCGGGGAGCTGCAGGCCCTCCCTGCTCCTCGCTCCAAGCAGAGCGGGGGCTGAGTGAGGGCTTGATGCCAAGCAAGAGGAGAGAAACTTTTGGAATTGCTGGGTAATCTCTTCTTCTCCTCCCTATTGAATTTCCTGCAACACTCCTGGCACAGCTCAAATTCCTTGCAACTGCACACCGTGGATTTGTGCCCACTAACAGGAGCCGTATCTGCTCCAAAGAAATATCTACATATCCACACGGACAAATCCCTCTCCAGCCTATAAAAAAAACTTTAACTATGACTTGCAGTTGCTAATTTTAAATTCATAGTCTGTCAACACCAAAAAGACTTCTTCAGCAACTTCTTCCACATATGTTCTTAGCTATTACATCAAGCCCTCCTCTGCTACATAAGAGGAGAACAAATGAATTCTAATCACAAGCACAAATCTCCTTCCAATATTTGCTGAGCACTAAATCAACTCTTTATCTTTTCTCATATTATTTCCCAGAACACTCCTAAAACTCCAGAGAGCCTGAAAATGAGAGGAAAAGTGCAGATTGTGCTAAAAGAAACGTGGAGGAGAAACCTTTTTTTGAGTCAAGGGAGAAATCAGAGGCTTGAGTGATGGCTGACAGCACACTGCCTGCCTACGGTGAGCCCAGCACCAGATTTGACCCTCACTGAAGTCTGAAGCTGAAAGCTAGACCAGGGCCTTGAGAAATCTCTTGGGTAAAAAAGTTTATTGTTATTAAAGCAGAAAATGTGTAGGAATTTTATGTAGGAGATGTAAGAGAGTGTCTTTTCTTCACACAGATCTGTTCAGCACATGCTGGCAGTCTCTTTCCATGCTGATATCCCCCAGGTTTTCATTCCAATTTATGGCATGCTCACAGCTTTAAAATCCACATCTGATTGAGGGTGAAACTTTTCTGTACAACGAAATGACTTAGGACCATCGGTCCCTTCGGGTTTTGATAGCAAAGGTGCTCCTCAACAGGCATGAAATCTCTCATCATAGCACCTTGTAAACACACCCAAACAAATCCCTGGGACAGGCATGTGGGGTCTGCCTGTCAGAATCACCCAGCTCCAGAAAAAATTTCAAAAAATACCCACTTAAACGCAAGCTGAGCATTCAGCACACGGCTGTGCACAGACACTTTGCTTTTTCCAGATTTAAATCTGAATCTTGCAAGGAGAACGTATTTAATCTTGCTAAATATGTTGCTATAAACAGCATGCAGAGCTGTGAGAAATATATAATGCTACCAGGACTGCTTCATTTTCTCTGAATCATTCAAGATTTGGAGAGGAGGCTGAGGTGCTGGTGTTCGTGGGAGTGCTGGAGGAGAAAGGTGATGCTGCTGCTCCTCGGAGAGCAAAGGAGAGAAAATGGTAATGGAGAGGTGTCCAGGGTCCTCATAACCTCATGGTTTGGGTTGGAAGGGACCTCTGGAATCCAAACAGATTGCTTGAACCAGGACCTGATCTCACTGAATTTACTTGAAAACACTGATTCTAGACTGATAACACAGCAGGTATTATGCTGCTCAAATTTGTTGTGAATTTTATGTTCGTTAGATTCAGTTTTCATATGTAATTGCACATGTTCTGTACAAAAGCAAACGTACAAAAGCAAACCAGCTTGCTAAGGAAAATCAAGCAGCCTAGCCATGCTAATTCCTGCTAATAACCAAGATTTCACTGCAAGCAGCTGAAGCTAAAAGAAATGAGTAAACAAATAAGCCATGCTGAAGAGCAGGGTATCCCATGCTGCTCCTTCCTGGAGTTGTTACATGACATCGACTTGTTACCAAGAAATGCTCATGGAAAGCATTCACACCATTTTCTGCGCTGTGTCATAGGACGGTTGGAGGGATGGAGCTAGTAACTCCAGTAACAGGAGCAGCAGCGTGCTGTCTCCTGCCAACTGGCAAGCAATGGGAAGGAGCAGGTCCCAGCAGAATGAGGAAAATTTTTAGTAGGCACAAATTCAATGCCACTTCTACAGGTCATGTTACACGGCCCAGGAGGAGAGTGTTAGATCAAGTGACACAAAGCCATTAAGCACTGTGTTTCCCCAGTGCAATTCCAGTAATGAAACACCTAGTGCTGGACGGCTCTGTGCAGCTCCAGCCAGAGAACAGCAGAGCTGCTGTTACTCAGGAGCTGTGCACGGACTGAGGGGGCCAGGCACGTAAACCAGTGGAGATTCAAAGCCTAGGGCCAAGCCTGGTCCAGGACGTAGCCACAGTCCCAGCAGCAGATAAAGGGGTGCCCATGGCACTGCGGGGACTGCAGTGGGTGCCCAATGATGCTCAGCTTCCTACAGTGCCCTTGTGAGAGGGCTGCACGCATTCAAGGTGTCATTTTGCTAATAATCAAATATGATAGGTGAGCAAACACACATTCCTGAGCAGCATCCAACACACACTGTGTCCACGAGGAGATGGGATCTGTGCAGAGGCTGAAGCAGCACTGGGGCAGCCCGAGGTGCCCAAGTGCCACGTTCTCCTACTCACCCAGGTGCTAACAGAGCTCGAGGCCTGTGCCAGGCTCGTCCCTCCACATTCTGAGGTTCCTACACAGGCTGCAGGGATGCACAGGAAGCAGGGAGAGGTGAGATGCGCTCGCTGCCAGTACTTGAGAGCACTGCTGCACGGCAGGCACCATGCACACCAAGATTTGCCAGAGGTCACTCAGGCTTTTTCTTCATGCTCATATCCTCAAAAGAAACAGAGTGAAATAGATGATACTGATGGAAGGAAGAAAGCCTCCATCTCACCCATTGTGCAAGGCAGTTGGCAGGGAAGTCTGTACAACCACAGACTGGAAGCACTCAAAGGCAAGACACAACCTCAGCGGCTGACTGCCAGCTTCACACAGGTACAAACAGCTCCTCCACCTGAGGCAAAGTCTCCAGAACATCCCTTTTTCTCAGCACTTCCCTGCATTTGGGCACCCAGCGCTCTGCACCTCTCTCCTGCCATGGGGAAATGGGCAGCTGCCAGCCCCATCTCCTGCCCTCCGCAACAGCCCAGCTGCAACTCCCTCCAATCTGGTAGTTTTCTCTGTTGTTTTTGTGCACTTTTTTTTTTTTTTTAAATTATTTATTTCCCCCAATTTTCCACTGTTTCCTTCAAAAGCACCGTATCAATGGGAGTTTGCATGAAGGTATTTCCATCAAAATCCTTCTTGTTGACACCCACTTCTAACAGAATGTTTCCTCTTATCGTGCTGCTGCCAGGCAGCCAACCACCAACACCCTGAGCAAAGGGACACTGCCCTCCCGCAGGACCTGGAGATAGCACCCAACATGACACAGGGAAGGGACAGGGGAGGTGAAGTTGAGAGCTAAGAAGAGCCACAGGCACTTCTGGCCCCACCTCATCCCTCTGTCCCATAACAAAGAGAAGAAGTAAAAGGTTATAATTAGGATTTTTTTTCCATTTTTAGCTAAGGCTTTTTCTGCTGGAAGGAGAAACAAGTTCTCAATTAGTTCATTATCTCTTTTCCCCCCCCAAAGACTTCAGGATCTGATCCCATCAGTTTCAAAGTTCTCTTTTTTTCCCAAGCAAGATAAACCCCTGACACTTCTTTCCAAACGCTCACACTTTAATGTGAGCCACAGGCTGCTTCAGGAATTACATACATTAAAAAGGTGACACATCCAAAAATACGATGAAGTCACATTATTTCCCCCGCTTTGATGTTTATTCGTATTTCGTACTGCGGGGCACTCATGCAACATGCACAGAAACGCCAGGAGAGCAAGTGAATCCTGCTCAAGGAATTGAGAGGATGCAATGGTGAAAGGAACTGCTTTGAACTCAGCCCACTGGCACAGGGCAGAGCACAGCACTGCAATCCAGGCTGCCATTGCCACATCACCAGGATCCGGGCTGCTGGGTCTGGGCGTGGAGGGAGCACTGGGATGGGATTTCAAGGGTGAGAAGCAGCAGAAGGGGCCTTGGGACAGAACCCACGTGGGCCTTGCTTTTCTTAAGAGTCAGTCAATCTAAGAAAAAAATCTCAGTTTTGGATATAATTTACAAAATTTGTTCAGTAACAGCTTTCTGTTCATTTTATCAGCACCACACCGCTGCTTGAAAACAGCAAATCATCTGAAGGTGGATCAGGCTGTTACGTTTTGGGTTGGGTTTCTGTTTGTTTTTGTTCTGTTGATCTTTTTTTTTTCCTTAAATTTGTGCTGAAGTGGTAACAAAAGAAAAATAAGTAAAAAAAAACCCAAAAAAGCACACAACCAACCCACGAGTAGAGATCTCATCGGGATATTAGGAATATCAGGATACTAAACATTCCCCTAGCAGGGAGGATAGAACAGATTTACATACAAAGAAAAAATCATACACGGGCCAAGTGTCCAAAGGAGTCAGACAACCTGTCCATGTGAGGAATGGGCTTCCCACACAGCTCCAGTGCAGCCACTAAAAATTTATTGTGCATCACTTCAAAAACTACTTTGGATGAGCTAAACAAACAAGTATTACAACTGGTAATTGAAATCCAACCCTTGGCTAATGTGAATTAGTGCTGGATTATAACGTTACATCATGATAAGCAGCTTGGAAGTATTTCAAACAGATTTGGAAAGTTGTTCCCCATTAGATTACAAATATTATTAACAGATAAAAAGCCGTCAAAGAGCCCATCACTTCAAAGGGGATCTTCTGGCCATTTCCTAGCAGAGGAGCTGGAGGTACACAGCTCACTAAGCCAAATTTCACAGCAGAAAGCAAATCAAGGCATCTAGAATTATTATTAATTCCTTAAAATTATTAACTTGAGGGATTACTTTCTTCATTTCATTTTTGTCAAGGATAAAACATTAGCTAGGTATAAGGGATGAGACAGGCTGAGCTTCTAGCTCCAAAGATGGGGACACGGGGGAAATCAGCATCATGCCAGGATCAGGTCCTGGGGCGATGCCGGGACAGCCGAGGGCAGGGCAGAGCTCAGACACCCCAGCACTCCCCCCAGCGGATGCATCTTCATTAGCAGTTTATAAGACAGGCATTAATGACAGATCCACCCGAGGTGAGGCCAGCAGCCTCGCAAGCATAGTCAAAAAGCAACAACAAAAGAAGCCCTTCCCGAGCGAACAAATTGGAGGGAGATAATGAAATGGGGCAGACAAGGCATCCCGAGGGGAAAAAGAGATGAAATTGAACTTGCCATCAGCTGATCAGCATGAAGTTTTCAGCTAAAACCATCAAAAGAGATTTGATTGCAAAGCACCGCTTGGACAACTTGTTTTCATTAACAGCTTCTAAATTTCCTTTCTGCCTCCTCCAGCAAAGGGTCAGCCCTTCTGTCAGCCTCAGGACCACGCTCACACGGATCCAGGAGCGAAGGGCTGCAGCTGAACCATCTGCTGGGGCTTGTTTGGCCCTGGAAATAGCAATCAAATGGTTCTGTATTTAGACTGCATTGTCTGGCCACTAATAACAGAGATTTCCAGAAAGTGCTTCACAGGAAGCTCTGTGCACCTGATCTTCTTGCAAGCACAACCCTTTTTTCCCCCCAAATTCCCAACGTCCTCCCTATGGGCAGCTTGTCTCAATTGCTACAAATCTCTCCTGTAACGCACATAACAGGCAGTGACACATTTACAGCACTTTTCATCTTTACAACTCTGTGTGCCGGTCAGTTTTTATTACACTTGCCAGACAAAGTGCCTTCCTCATTGTCCGCTAGGAAAGAGATTTTTTCCCAGAGAAGCTTTTAGCCCGGCGAGATGTAACTACACGATAAAGACATACACACATTTTCCCACATTACAGTATCTGATAGAAAAATTTAGGCATAAGCACAGCACGTTCCCAGCTCTGTTCCCAGCTCGAGCAGCACACGGTCCTGACAACGCTCCTCGTTGTGGTACCTTAGGATGTAGCACCACCAACCCCGAAGTGCCCCTCCAGGGCTTGCATTCAGCTCAGAAGGATGAAGGAGCTCACTAACAAGGGCTGAGCTGTTGGTTTGGCTTTAGGGGGCACAGAAAGTAAATTTCTGGTTTGTAGCACTTGCTTATTCCTAAAGTTATTAACTGCTCCAATACAGTATTTATAGCTGGGCTGCCTGCCTTCCTTTCCCCCAAGCAAAACTGTCACTATTTTAATGCTATAATAAGAAGCTGATTTAGCAGTGTGTAACTTCAAAGAGAAACTTGCTGCTTCTGCTTGATAAAATATTAATGGGAAATAACGCGCTGCACAGAAGCCCAGGATGCAGCTCTGTCGGGGCTCCCCGGCCGGTGCCTTTGCTTCTTGCCAGGCTGTCTAACCAAGCTGCAGCAGGAAGCTCTGACTTATTTCCCAAACCATAGCCAGAGTCCAGTGCTACTTTATCCGCACAGTGTTTCCCCTGCAACCCTGAGGATCCCAAGCGAGGCCATGCTGGCAGGACCAGCAGTGGGCAGCTGCTTTCAGCATGCTGCAGTGGGGAAGGTTCAGCAATGATGCAACAAGCTGGGCAGGAGCAAGGAAGCAGCAAGAATAGGCTGAAGCACTACAGCTTGCAATGCAAGAAAATCCTCTTTTCCCTGTCTGCACAAGCACAGCGTCATTGGCACAGCCTGCTCATTGCCACGTGCCACCGGCAGGGCTGGCAGCATGTTCATAGCATCACCAAGGTTGGAAAAGACCTCCAAGATCATCTAGCCCGACTGTCCACCTACCACCAAGATTGTCCATCAAACCACTAAACCACATCCCTTAGTACCACATCTAGACACATCTTGAACACCTCCAGGGACGGTGACTCCACCACCTCCCCAGGCAGCCTCTGTGTTCTGTGCCATTACTGCACTCTGTGGTGTTTTAAGTTTTCATGCAGCTCTCCAGATTTCCTGCAACTTGTTTTTTCTGCATTTTCAAGGCATATATAAAATGAAGATGTTGTAAAGCTTGGCACAAGCAGCTCTACAGGCATGATCTAGCTTGGCTGACAGCGGCAGCACTATGGTAAGCCACTCTCTGCTCATCTGCACTGAAACCAAAATCCCCAAAAGCTGCAGGTTCTGGGCACCCTTCTCAGGAGAAATGGGAGAGTGCAGTGCACCATAAAGACCATAAGGGACAAATGCTGCTAATTTTCACTTGTTTTAGGTTCTTCCACCAACAACTATAACCTCTCCAGGAAGGATTCCAAACCAAAGAGGTAACACACTCACTTCTATTTGACTTTCCAACCAGCTACAGTGCACCTGCAGGAAAAGCCTATTGCCTAAATATGTTTCCTTTGCCTGTATTATTGTGGTTCTTTATCACAAATCATACAGTGTGTTTCAATTCTTTGACAAGTTTCTGTGCTGGCTTTTTAGATGCTGCCATAGTCATCCTTTGGGCACTGCGCAGACAGCAGTGAGGCTCCTGCTCCAGGCAGATACAGCAGAAATGGGGTTATGTCATGGTGGCAGTTACCATTGGCTATGGGGTTCCTTTCAGATCTTTCCCTGCTTTCAGGATGACTGGTATCATCATTGTCATGGTCCCCTAACATTCAGGATCTCAATTATTTGCCAAACCCTTGGAAATACCTTAAATCTGAAGGGTGCTACACAAGAAGTGGATCCCATGCTATCGGTGTCACCCTGCAGGTTTAATATTACCCCTGGTAACCTCATCCATCGCAGGGCCCCAAGGCATTGCTCACTATGGGAACACGGGCTTCTGGCCTCTGTGATGGGGACAGAGCACGAGGCCCTGTGATGGACCCCAGATCCCCACGGCAGCTCCAGAGCTCAGCTTTCTCGTTTGGGAACGAGGCAGCAGCGCTTCCCAGCCACACGCAGAGGAAGAGCCATTAATGCTTACTGATGTACAATGCACACACTACATTAGTCACAATCCCCTAAATAAACATGTTTCTCATTCACACTACATTAATCTTGATCCTATAAACAAACAGATAGAGCAGAGTCATCGCTTGCTAAGATACCCCCTGCAGAACGAGAGCGACCGCGACACAAAGCAGGGCTGCAGCACCCAGGGCTGAGGAAGGGACCGTGCCATCACTTGTTGCTTTCTAATAGCAGGCTTATTTAAAGGGAAAAAGGTGCTTTAGGAGGGAAGGAGAAGGCTTATGTACTGGAGTACTGACTTACAGCACTGTTTGTTTTGAAGGATTTGTACCACTTCCCACAGCCTCGGATAAGAAGTTTGCAATAAAACCCAGTAACACCCTCAATCCTGGACCATGCCCCGAGACTTTCCCTTACAAGACAAGGAACACTGGGCATCACCTCCTATTCACACAGTATCCCCTTCACTAACACCTCACATGAAGGAACCCAATATGCTTAAGAAAAAAGAAAAGGCACATAATAATCTCTCAGTCAAATACAGAAATGTGGCAGCTGATCAAGCAAGGCAAGCAGGCTCACAGCGAGGAAGACACTGTTCCCAAATAAAATGGCAAAGAAGTGAAAGGAGGCCAAATATTCACCAAAAGTGGGAATTCAAGCAAGCGTCAGTGGATATTAATGCCTGCATATGAGCTGTAAAATTGGTTCATAACAGTCCGCTTGAGCCATCAATCAGATACGGAAGTGCCAGCAAAGGGAAAGAAAAAAAAGCATTAAGGTGATGGAAAGGTACAGGAAAAAAAAATAGCAAGATTGGGCTTTTAACCTCAAGCAGGTAGACCTGGAAACTCAGAGACAATTAGACAGAGAGAAAGAGAAAGGCAGGAGGAAAAAAGGATTAGTGTTTAATCTGAGGCAGTTTCATTAGCTGTGCCTTATTCTGTACTATGGCATCAGATAAGACCCTAGACATTTTTGTCTTTACAACAAACAACATCTGTATTTTAGCATGTGATGAACCTCAGCACATCTCAAGCCCACGTGTGCCCACATCCCCACAGCCCCAGTTCCAGCAGCACATCCAGGGAGCGCGGGTCGGAGCGCTGCTTGGGTGATTGGGAATATGATGCATTGGCCATTTTAATTAACTTCCCCACCGAGGGTTGACTGTTTATATTCAGTGCAATAAAACATGCCCAGCATTTTTAATTTCTCAGACCTTGCAGACAACAAGACAAAAATTAGAGCAAGCTACTGAGGCTGTCCCCGTGGAGCAGGGCTGTGTGCTGCCGGTCCCAGTGGGGCAGGACCACGGCAGTGCAGGGGGAGCCTGGATGGCCCCCAAGGCACGGGATGTCTCCAATACACAATGTGTAGGCAAACTCCTAACATTTCAGCTCACATGGTTTTACTGATTTTTCACTGAATCTTATCCTAGTGAAGACACTCCAGCAATCAGAAATAAAGTAATTATTAGCCATGCTGTCTCTTTTTCTCCTTTTCCATCTGAGGAAGATGTAATCAAGGGAAATTTAACTGTTCATGAACAACAACACCTGCATCACGTACCCAACATACATCCACCTGGAAAGTTGCCCAGTGCAGCTCTTCTGTGGGGTGTGCACTACCTTTATTTTCATCACTAATGACGCTGATTGCGTTATTAGAGGCCTGGAAGCCGTAGCAGTGGTGATGCACACACCCAGAGCAGCTTTGCACCTTTTTTTTTTTTTTAATAGGAGATGCGCTTCATCAAAAGCAGATACAGATGAATAAACAGGTGGGCAAGGTGTGTTGGCTTTTTATTTTGTTTAACAGTGATGAAATGTAACAAGTGCACCAGAGGGACACGGTTCGATAAGCAGATGGGTGAAGAAATTTGACTTGCTGTAAAAAGCTTGTAACTGCCAAGCAGTCTGAAAGGCTCTGTGGAAAGGGTCATCTGCACCACAAAGTGTATTCCCCTTGCAAAAATCTCACATTTCTCGTGGCAGCCTCTCTTTGGTGCTTTACAACACCCAGAGGATTTGCCTTAAAGCCAGTAGCCATGCAGCCCAGAAGACCGATGCTTGAAATCCCCCAGATGCCCTCCTACATGGGGAGGGAAGAGGTTCCCAAGAGAAAAATTCATCCCACTGGCTTCATTAGAAATAGTGTTCTTGTAATAAACTGTATTGGAGTATCTCAGATTCACTTCTTCAAATACTCCAAAGTCGCTGACGTACCCAACGAGAGGTTGGTGTCAGTCATCACCTGGAGACAGGGCAGGCAGGACAACTGGGCGAGAGCAAACCCAGCCTGGGTCCTTCACTGCGTGCACTGCACTGGTCAGAAATGCGCTCTTTCTGCACCTTGAACTGGAAAAATGAAATGTTTAGTTTTACGGAACACAGTGGGACTTAGTTATACATTTGCTCTGAGCTACGTCCTAAACCAACACTGAAGTCTCCACAGTTACGCTGCTACAATTGTAATAGCAACAATACTTTAAACCCTTCAATACATACAAAATGCCAACAACATGGAACAATATCTACAATAAAAATATCAGCAACTAAGTATAAACGAGCAGTAAGCTGAGCATAGCTGGCTTCCAACACGGAGGGCTTGGAAGCACCCTACTACTACCTACCCTACCAGTGCATAACTATTGCCCTACCCTACCCTCAGCAGCATGTTGTTCTCCCTACGTTCACAGTGCAAAAAACACAAAATCAACTTGCCAAAAATCAGAAACAATAAGATATTTCTAAAATTAGTGGGTTTCAGAAGAAAGGAAGAAAATTAGCACTGTTTATCCCCCATCGAAAGCTTGCACCTAAGACCCAGACCCACACCTGGAATAGGGACACCCAAAGCCAGGCACATGGCCCCGAGCAAACCTGGGGTTCCCCAGCACCTCTAACATCAGGGAGCTCACTATCAGCCTCCCATCACCTCTTTATTGCACCAGGGTGCTGAACTAAGAGCAGCAGCCATGCTTGACCTGCTAAGATGTTCTAGCACACCAACCTGTTGCTTTACAGAGTTTGAGGTTTCTGCCTTCAGGAATTCACGAGCAAACCACTTCACTTAGTTACTAGTGCTCATTTGCAAGAGGCATAATTCATCACAAGCAGCTACAGATGAATACTCCACTGCACATTGTGGGCTTCTTTTTTAATACTGACAAAGCCTAACAAGCCAACCTGCGAGATGTATGTTTATAAGCAGTCAACCAGATGGGTGCAAAAATCTGATTTGCTATAAAAAGCTTATAGCTGCTGAAAACCTTAAGGATTTACTGGAAGGACTCAGCTGTAACAAATCATGCCAGGGTACTAAAAAGACTGATCCAGCTTTGTCCAACTGTTGTCTCAGCATTTGCTTTCCTACAGCTGTGCCAAGGCTGTACCTAATGCACCTCCCAGGGCAAACAAGTGCCTAACGAGCGGATTCTCAATCAGTGCAGAGCATCTATTAGCACCAGCCGGAGCTCACCCCTCTGCAAACTGCAATGCCTCCTAGCAAGGCTCCAGCTCCCAGAGAAGGAGATGTTTCTGCCAGAAGATCCCGCTGGCTTGCAGGGGCTGGTTTACTTTCTAATTATTGCTAGTGTGTTCTGCAAGCACAATTCAAAGCAATATTTTCTCTAGGCTGTAACGTTACCCCTCCATCATGCGTAAGCAGAGCACGCAGCATACAAATCTTTTAGCCTCCATATGTGGGAAAAACAAAACAAAACAAATCTATCTCCAGTCTTTTGCATCCGAAACAAGGCTTGCAGAAATACAAAAGCTGTTGTGCAGAAGCTGCCCTGGGCTGCTCGTCCAGTTGAGCAGCAGCTCAGCAAGGCCCCCAGGGCTCTGGGAAGCGCTGCGCTTCTCCTCCATCTGTAGCCTCCTGCTCTGGGCATCTCTGACAGGGAGAAATTGTTACTAACTTCATAATTTATGTTTTCTTGAGAGGTAATTTTCGTATTTTGGGCTCTTTTCTGGCTCAGAAAAAGGTCAAGGCTCCCCAGCTGCCCAGGCTTGCAGGGCAGACACTGTGATAAGAATAAAGCTCGTGCAACGAAAACAAAACGTACCCGTGAAGAAACAGCAGCGATAATAAGCTGTGCAGAATCACTACGGAATTCAACATGGTGATTTCCCTAAAAGCACTTGAGGAGCAGCTGCCCCATCCCCTGCCTGCTCGGCCCCATCCCTGCTCCGTGCTCTGGGGTGAGCTCAGCCCTGCTGCCCACTGCTCCCACACCTCTTCCCACATTTTCCTGAGACCAGGGAGAGAAACGTATTCTGCTGCTTTAACATCCAGTCGTGATGACTGGAATCCATAAATCAGACTGTTGGTGTTTTTCTGCTTTTTTTTTCTTCCCAGACCTGCGGGACTGCTCCAAGCATAATTAGGTTTTGGGTTTACAAAAAACATCAGCATCTGTTGCCTGTTTTGTGCATGCTGCCTGTCTGAGGGGACCGCTCCAGGCTCGCTACAGCTTTTGTTCTCACAAAAAGAGAAAACTTTGCAGAGCCCAGGGCAAGGCTGCTGGCCAAGGGAGGCTCCAGTAGTGTTTGGGACTGGCAGCAGAGGAAGGAGGAAAGGAAGGGTACCGGGCAGAGAGCTTCAGCCTTCAGCTGAATTTAATGTGATGAGTCTGTTTGACTTAAGGGGAAAATCCCCAACAACAAGCACTGCCAACAATCCCATTATAAAATAAATCTGGCGTAAAGTAATCACCAGCATACGCTGATCTCTCACTTCAAAGCCAGCTCCAAGAATTAGATTGACCAAGCCCCTTGCTGATTAGGGAGAAGTCCTCATTAGATGAGGTTCTCCTTGCTGTCCACCAACAGAGAAAGCCAGCAGCAGCGCTACCCCAGCAGCACAGTCCCCAGCAAAATCACACACAAGCCAGGGGTGAGCAGAGAGGGACCTGATAGCCCTCATCCCCTACACAGTTCAGAGTTTCACTTCCAAAAAATCTTAAGAAAATAGCTACCATGGGAAAGTGTCCAACAAACTCCCCTGCAGCCCAAAATCAGCTCTGGTAGAGCTTTGTGGTGACCCTGCTACAAGCACTGTCCATGCCATGCTCACACCTGGCTTGTGGCTGCTCCTGGTACCAAGCCTTGTGCTGCAGAGCCTCAGCTGGGAGGTTTTAAAGGAGGGCAGTGGGTCTTCCTCATTGTTAGCAAAGAGCCAAGAACTGCACATCTCACAACTGCAGGCAACAGTCACAGCACACAAGGCTGAACCACCAACAGCACTCTTGGTAGGAACACAACAGCCCAGAATCTCCTCCCAAACCCACCTGAACTTCCAATTACATTTGGGTTCAAATCTTCAGAATTCCAGCCAAATCCCTATTTATGCCAACAGCTTTTATTTCACTTTCTAGACAAGTGGCTCCAAGCAGTTCCTCTGTTTCCAAACTTGAACTTCTGCCGTGTTGAGGGCTCTGCACCCTCTCCCTTTGCTCTTTTTTCATACGTGACCAAAAAAAAGCGATGCGAGCACATCGTTCAGACTTGATGACACTCTCTTCTCTGAAGCCCAGAAATACTTCCAGGAAACCTTCCAGCTGCACTGAAAGCACCAACTCATTTCTCCAAGGCAGCAGGAGATCCATTTGCAGACCCCCTGCAAACTCTGCGTGGGGGGCCTGACCCATCACGTTATGGGGTTGTAAGAAGCATTGATTCTAACCCGGGGGACCATGTTCAGCCAGCTCAAACCTGAATACATTTTTAGGAATACATTCTGCATGAGGGTATAGCTGCACAAGTAGAGCTGAAGGAAAAAAAAAAAAAAAGCTAAATTACCTTCTGCTTCACACCACACTCAATCCTAACACAGGAATTTTAGGAAGTTAATGCAAACAATATATCTCACGGTATAGGGGATTGGCAGGTGGCAATTTCTGTTCTTTGCTGTCAGACGAGGAGAGGCACGTTCTGAAGGATGCACACCCCCAGCTGCTTATCCAGGAGGGACACACACAGCTCCACGCAGGGTCAGGAGCACGACTGCTGCCCTCTGTCTTCGCCAGACCCACCACTGAAGAATTACTCTAAAACCAAAGGGAGTCGTCATGCCACGGGACACAAGGTTGTGTGTGCAGTTGTGTCCAAAAGGGAAAGCAGCACTCCTGCAAAAACAAAGCAAAAACTCCCCCCAAACTGTATCTAAAACAGGTATTGTTTTGCCACGAATGCAAATAAACAGAGCTGCTATATGCAGGCTCTGGAGTCCTGTGGGTTTTCTGTCGGAGACACCAAAGCTGTGATGCCAAAAGAACCACGTTTGCAATTATATCACTCTCTTTTTTAATTCCTTATTGCCTTTCCTAAAATGAAAAAAAAAAAAAAAAGTAAAGAAATGCTTAAAAGAAAAATTTCATGAAGGATTGATAAGAAAGGGCCTTGAACCAAAAGGCGTAAGAAGCCATCAAGTGGACGTGTACAGGGAGAACTGTCTGATGATGTGCTACATCTGCACAATTAAGAAGTTATAATGGACTATAAAAGGAAGGTAGAATTGGAGGCAAAATAATGGGACTATTTCCAGCACACTTCAAACAAAAGGCTGGTAACACCAACTGTGAGTTGTCCAACATGTCTGAGACAGAAAGAGAAAAGCTGCCTCCTGGAGTACTTAAAGAACTAAGAGAACTATTCCTGCTCTGAGAGGGCAGCAGACACCAGAAGTGAATGTTTTATAGTCTCAAGAGAGTGCTACTGGCGAGCATACTGAAACCCAGAAGAGGCTGAAAAAAATTTCTCAAGTCAAGCAATGTCTTTCAGTTTGGGCTTTTTTTTTTTTTTTGGATGACCTGAACACTGTCACAGACAGCAATTGCGAGCCAGGCTTGGGAGCCCTCTAGCTCAAATGCCGATTGACTTCAGCGGGGTTTCCATGTGTGAAGTACGTGCAAGATGAAGCACAATGGCCATTGCTGTAACACCACTTACAAAGGCACTTCATGCTCCAGAAGTAAATTGATAGCTGCACTAGGAACAGAAAGAGCACGCACACGATGGTACTGCTGAGCGAGGCTCAGCATCGCTGTACACACGGTTCAGGCCACACAAGTTTGCCGGTTGGGTTAGATGGGTTACTAAGGCAATTCACTATCTTATGCTCCTGTGCTGCCATATGAACAGTAAAGACGTTAAAGCCCACTACTACTTCTAAAAACAAGAAAACAAAACATCAATTCTGAGCCCTGGGAAAGCTGTAACAACACACAGCAGTTGAGAGAAATAAGCCCTTGGCAGCTCCAAGTTGTAAAACACAGCGAAGGAGAACCTATGGCTAGCACGTGATATATCTCAAGATGACTTGCCATAATCTTGTGACACCGTGAGCTGCATTCACCAGCGTGACATTTTGATAACCTGTGCTTTTAAAACCAAATCAGCCAAAAAGGCAGATATAAGTCATCATGAGAACCAAGAATGAGGGTTTTTTCCCCCCCACAGTTTGTATAGAACTGTGAGATGTCCCATAGATCCTCTTCCTCTTCTTGGAGAATACCACAGATACAGGGTACAAAACTGAATTTTAGAATTTTTAAACACCTCCTCCCCCTCCAAGAAATTCACACCCCTGCCATCTCAAAAGATGAGACCAAGAACTACCAAGGTATTCTGTAATAACGCAATCAAGTAATAAATATGGAAGGATCTGAATTTGCATGGCTCTCAGGCAAGCTGGTGATTAAGGACCGACATATGAGGCACTGCGAGTATTCAGGTATTTTTTACTTTAAATAAGTTGCATAAGGCCACACAGAGATAAAAGGAAGCTCTGAAAAAAGATTGAAAAAAAATTGCGTATGCGTGTGTGCAGCACAGAGCATCTAAATGAGGATTTGCATAAAACAAACCGCAATGAAGACCTCAGGCAACACATTAGAAGAGTGTTAGAGAAGGGTAAATATTGTTGTTAGCTTACAGCGAGCAACTGATAGCCTTTATGAGACCTATGAGGGAGCTGAAAGCCGCTTAGACCTTGCATGCACACACAACAGAACAGCGTTTGCAAGCAGAATTCTGCTCGCTCCCACCGCAGTCAGCAGCTGCACGGGCTCAGCTGATGAGTGGCAATTTTGTTTTATGCATCAGAAATAAGCTCTTCGATAATATAATTTTGTAAGAGACATTTGTGTGACAAATGCTCGCTTCATACCAGTCTGCTATTAATTTTGAAATGTTGTTTTTATTTTAAACCCACTCTCGTCTCCAGACTGAAGTCCTTTTGCAGCCTTTTGCCTTCCTTCCCTGCAGAGTCGATGCCATCTAGTGGTGGAGAAACCTCCATCTGCTGTTGCCTTCACAAACCAGAATCATCCCCGACCAACCCAGAGCCACAGAGCAGTACAAACCTCCATCCACCCCCCAGCCTTCAGGACCATACTTGCATTAAACACAGAATTGTTCTTCCAGAACTGAAGTCAGCAGAAGTGGGAGCTTTCAGAGATGGAAACCACAGGTAGATTTCTTCCTCGCCCAGATGAAGGTACTGAACCTCTGTCCATGGTGCTTCCAAGGGCAGCCTGCACCCACCCAGCTGCTTCCAGCATCGCAGGTTTCACTGCTGAACAACCCAATTTCTTCTATCACTGACTCTCTCACAAATTCATTACTTCCAGGCATCTCCACTCCTGCCCTACTTCTGGCTCCGTCCAGAGGAACCAGCACATTGCATGCACCACTCCAGGGTGTCCTTTCTGCCACCTGGAGACGTTCCATGTGCTCCCAGATGGTCTACTCATGTTTTCCCAGCTTTGCTCTCAGTGTTGTGGCCTCACCACCTGACACAAGCCCACTCTTTGCTGCTGTCCTGCAGCACACGAGCACATCCCTCTCTCTGGGCCAAGAGAAAGGGTTCCCCCGCTGTCCTGTCCCACCCTCCCTGACCCTTTGCCGAGAGGAGCGATGCCATGGAGCACACCCACTCCTGACCTCTTCCAAACATTTGCTGCAGAGCTTCACAAAACAGCAAGGAGAGGCACACACACATTCAGTTCCCTTGCTCAAGCTCTTCTCTGTCACATGTAGTTACCTACTGCTTCATCAGCCACGATGCCCAAATTTGTGAGATAAAATGTCCTCATTTCCAAGCCCCTTCTCAGTGATGCTCCTGAATACAGCCTGAGAACACGGAGGGCAGGAGGGCACTGGAGTGCTTTGCTCTGCTGCACTGGGGTTGAGTCACCACCAGCAAATCCCTCCTGGCTTCACTACAACTCACACATAGGCGATTCACACATGGGTGATAACTGTGACCCCACCACCACCACCCACATGGGGTGACACAACCCATCCAGACCATGCCTTGGTGGGTCCCTACCTGCCCGAGGGCCTCCAGCAAGTTTTCTTTCAGGCTGCAGAGACATCAGGCTTTTTTGGAGCAAACACAGCTAACAAGCCACCTGTTTTGTCAGAGATTCCTCCCTCCCCCCAGATATTTTCTTCCCTAACTTAATTTGCTGTTGCTTTATTAAGTATTGGATTTTGGTTTATATAAAGGTAAACAATGTTATCACACAAATCTTAATCATATAATTGCAGCCTCACTTGAATTACTTGATGATTAGCCTCTAGGCATAACACTCATCTCATTCAGTTATACCTTCATTATCATCAGATTCATTAATTTCATCCTCTGTGTGATAAAACATTGCATGGATAAAGGCAACGTTTAGCAACACTCAGAACATTGGCAAGGTTTCCCAGTCCCTGCTGAAGAGTTTGCAGAAGCAGCGTTGCACCAAGAGGAACGAGGAGTTAATTTTTCCTGTAAATCCTTGATACATTGAAGAGTTTATTTTCAAGTGCTGTTACTTAATTATTTAATTGCACCAACACGTAATGGCAGTGCATGCTGAGCATTGCAAATGGCCTCAGCGCAGGCCCTGGGGCAAGACATGCCCTTTTTATTCTGTTGCCTGCCTTACACCACCAGGTCACATGCAGCTCCTCCGTGTCCCAGTGCCACTGCTGCTGTTCAAACAAACCCCGTTGGAAGGAGGCTGAGATGGCTCAGTCGCAGCGGAGCAGTGAGGGATGGAAAGCAGCCACCGAGGTTACAAGCTCGAGAGAAACCATCTCTAGGCAACAAAGGTGATGGATACAAACACAGCAAAGCCATCAGACCACACCTGGTACAGACCCTCCACGCCACCCAGAGTACACTGATCAAGTTTTTTGTTCATTAGAGCTCCAGTAAAGTATCACTTATCTTCAAACAAACATTCCAGTACCTGCCTGCAGAGTGAGGCTGTGACACGATCCCCCAACCACCCACAGCGAAGTGAAACCCTCACAGACACGAGATGTGCCCTCCAGGAGTTGTAAGGGACAGATGCACAAAAATGAACGTCTGACAAAGCTGCTCCTGTAGCAGCTTGGAAAGGCTTTCCCACAGCACCACCAGAGCAAAAGGGCCCTATGTGAACACAGCACTACCAAACCTGCTCACGTTAGTACAGGGCACCTTTGGCTACTGGGAGCCAATACACAGCCTGGAGAAATAGCTGGATGTGTTCCAGAGGCACAGAGACCTGTGCAGATAAGGTATCAACGATAGGCTTGGTTTTTACCTACATATCTAAAACAAACTTTAGGTTATAAGCAGTAGTTCAGCTTCTTACTGCATCTACATTTTGGCAGCATGCAGAAATGGACGCAACACCCGTTGTAGGTGAGAAGTGGAGCAGCCAACCTGCAAGCAAGTAAACCACAGAAACACTCCCCTGACATCCTGAATTTAACAGGTAGAAGGGAAGGCATTAAGTAAATACACATGCAAATACGTGGGCCAATTTAATATGGGCCTTCGGGCTCAAGTGCTAACATTTGTACAGCTTATGTTCTGCACATCTCTTGTGTACTTTGAGGCTACAGACAGCTTCATTCAATAGCACAAATATGACCTGCATTACAAGAGCAGGGGAAGCGTTTTTCTGCCTTGTCTTCCAGGGCTGGAGCCCAGACACTGGACTGAAAGTGGAACCTAAAATGCATTTAATGGAAGAGAAGTTTACAAATTCTATTTTAAGCTTAAAATACCTGTTTTAGGGAAGATATTACTCAAATAACATTTTTCTATAAAACTGCAGAAGATGGATTCCCTAAATACAGCAAGAATTCGGCAACTCAGTCCCTCCGTGTCCCTTTAGAAAGTCAGCCTCAGACATCTGCTGGGTCACCAACAAATTCTCTCTCAGTGTCTTCTGGAGATCTCACAGCTGGTTGGGACTGACCTTAAACTAAGCTGGGGAGGAGCAAGCTGCAGGGATGTACCCAAGGCCCCAGCTCCACAGGCAGGCACCATTCCATGACATTCACCTCCAGTGAATTTGTCTTCTCTTAAAAAAATAAAGAACAAAATAAAAAGTGTCAGGTATTGATTTCACCTGTTGCTTTTGTGTTTACTTGGGATCAAATCTAGACAAGTTCTCATTAAAAGCAACAGGCCAGCTGAAGGAAAAAAAAAAAGGTGTTTCCTAGGGAAGAGTAAAGCCAGAGGAATCCAGACCAGGTATATTTAAATGGCAATTATAAAATGAGTTAACTGCAAAAAGATACAACTTTCAGAACCAAAGACCTTCTCCTTAGCAGCCGCATTAAGAATTGACAGCGTACGCATGTCTCATCTCACATATCTTTTCAAAAAAACTAATTAAAAACATGGCATGGCATCAAGCTTTTGTGTAAGCCTAAATCTCATCTCCATAAACTAATACAAGGTTTTCTGGTTCATCAACAAGCCGGCGACAGCACAGGCAATCAGCCCGTTCCTGGGCTCTGTGCTCTGACAGAAGCATGAGATGCTAATAACCTCCTGAGCCATGTTTCTTGAGTTTGTATTACAAAATCACAAAGAAAAGAAATATACATATAAAAAAAAAAAGATCAAAGCAAATAAGGGCTCTGAGTTCAGCCTAGAGTAATTATCTGCCACACAGGCACCTGCACACGTTCAACAAAAACATATTCTTTGTCCTCTAGGAATTTCTAAGTGATATTCACCAAGATGAGCAGCTTCTAGGTAATGTCATTGAGACTTAAATTTTAAATTGTGTTTCTATTAGATTTGAATCCCACAATACAACAGCTAGAGAACATCTATTTCACTCTTTCTATAATGGGATCTCCAAGTCACTCACTTTTTCCAAAAAGCAGTGTCCTTCCGTGCAAATTTTAAGACAAAAATCCCAAGCTCTGTACACCTTATTGCTAATGTGACTTTCAGACAGTGCTGGCAGAGTAAATTTCGGTTTCTAATGGAATAAAAAGGGACCTGAAGAAGGTCTTATAGCAAAATCCCTGCACTCAGCCAACCAAGAGACCCCGCATGAAGACCACATAGGCTAAACAGAGCTCTGTGGGGCAGCAAGGAGCTGGAAAAGAAAACCTCCCTGGGCCCAGCAGGCAGTCCTTGTGCTCTGGTGCAAATCTCATTACCTCTAGTTCCTGTGCTTCCTGATCCCTTTCCATCATCACACCTCAGAGACCTTTTACAGAGTAAGATCAGCAGACAGCTCACCTCTCCTCTGGGCGGCTGGGGAGAGGGACAGAGATGAGAACAAGAACCATCACCCCCACAGCACAACAGTTTCTACCAGCTTTGCTGGGAGAGAAGTGAACGCATGGCATAAGGGGAATGGTTATGGATAACTCCACAACAAGCAATCAACAGCTTTACAACAGTGATTTTTAGCACATCAGAAATCATGCATGCTCTGGGCCCTATAATTTAGGCAAGTCCATAACAGCCATGGGTGTAACACTAGCAGGGAGCTCACCCCAGAAGGGACTCACGACACTTGTATTATGAGCCCTGAAACATTGGCACACCAATTGCTAAGGGACTCAAACTGTGAAATGGGGAAAACCACACCCTAGGAGTTCACAGGTGGTCAGTATTAGTTTAAGGCTACAGCCACAGTTTTGGCACAGGTTTGGCCTGTGCATCTGTAAGAGATGTCCCCCAGCTGTGCCTCAGCTCCCTGCCCCTGCAGGCACCTCTCAGGACAGAAATGACAAACATGGATTAGAAAATGCCCCTTAAAAACTCTTGCTTCTTGCCTGCAAGGTGTTTTTAATGCACATCATCAAATGAGAGGCTCAGATACAAGGAAGGTGGAAAACAGATGAGGAAAGATTTCTATCACAGTACATTTGATCCCAATCTATATGCAAAATATAGTTCAGTGCCTGCATTACGTAGCTGCACTGCACGAGAAGAAAATCATATCCGTACGTTTTCAAAGACCAAGAAACACTATTTGCAGTAAGACACACCGCACTGCAAGTGCTGCTGGCTAGCAAGGCTCACACTCATTCGTTTGGCTGTGCTGACCCCCAGAGCCCAGCACCCTGCATGGCACGTCCCAAGGCTGGCACCCAGCCGGTCCCTAGCGAGCTTTCCTCCTGCCAGCAGCTGACAGGGGTTTTGCTGAAGTGATTGCTCCTGCAGGTTGGGAATGATTGCACCCTGGCAGCCTGATAGAAAACACACATTTACTCAGCACTGACTCAAATTGCTGCAAACATGAGACTGCAAAATTAACTAGATAAGGGAAAAAAATATACATAGGCTTTACAAAAAAAGCATGTATGCAAACTCATGGCCTGATTGTATCTATTATCTCCAGCCACACACCTGGAAAAGCCCAGATTACTGCTAGAAAAATACCACCTTTGGCAGAAGGGATCACTATTTCTGCTTCTTGAGGCAGGAGGAAGCTGGCACTGCTTTATATTTTACATTCTACATTTTTAGGACTTTGTATTCCCATTTCCCCAAAGTAATTGTTTGCCATATTAATAAATATCCAACATACTAATCAATCATTACTAAACATACAAAAAACAGTGACAGATAATTTCAGTTAATTATTTTTCAGCTGTTGCTGCATAAGAGAAACTATTGTTTAGAAAACATTCACAGATTTAAAACCACTGTGATGGCAACCAAAACCACTCCAGTGCCAAAGGGCACCAGGAGCTGCTCTCAGTCTCCCTTCTTGAATGGGCTTCATCTCAAAGCATCACCCAGAGTGCAAAACACAAGTAATTCACACACACTCCATGGCATATAACTTTTAACACAGGCTGTAAGACACAGAAGCGTGTCACAATCTCATTGACAAGAATCCCCACCTCCCGTCTACCAACATTCACTGCAGACTGCTCGGATTCAGAGTTCCTCAATAGCCCTTATGTCTGGGACTCCACAGAATACCCTGAGCTGGAAGGGACCCACAAGGATCACCGAGTCCAGCTCCTGGCTCCACACAGGACCGACCAAAATCCAAACCCTATGTCTGAGAGCATCGTCCAAATGCTTCTTGAGCTGGGGGCCATGAGCACCGTACTGGGGAGCCTGTCCCAGCACCCAACCATCTTCTGCATGAAGAGCCTTTCCCTGTTATTTTACCTGATCCTCCCCTGACAGCTCCGTGCCGGTCCCTCAGGCTCTGTTGCGTCCCCAGAGAGCAGAGCCCAGTGTTGCCCCTTTGCTGTGAGGGGGCTGCAGGCCGCCATGAGGCCTCCCCTCAGCCTCCTCTGCTCTGGGCCAAACAAATCAGGGGACCTCAGCCGCTCCTCTTAGACCTTGACCTCCAGACCTTTGCTGTCTTGGTAGTCCTGCTTCAGATGCTCTCTAATAGTTTCATGCCCTCATATTGTGGCACCCAAACTGCACCCAGTGCTGGCGGTGAGGCCACCCCAGGCAGAGTGGAGCAGACAACCCCTTCCCTCGCCCGGCAGCACTGGGCCTGGTGCCCCCAGGTGTGGGGGCGGCCCTTTGGGTTGCCAGGGCCAAACACCTCCCTGCTGTTGCATGCTCCTTAAAGCTCTGAAATTATCAAAGATGACCATACAACCCACTTCACCTTCCTGCAAAGTTACCATGACATTTAACATTTTCATCTCTCCCTTTTCTGTTCAGGATTACGGGTCCTGCTATGAGGCCAGCACCTTTATTCTCGGCTGTGCCTCCCCACCTCCTTTTTCTGCACTGCCTTTTACACTGACATTTGCCTCCACAGCCACTACTGCAGCAATAATAAACAGCACTCTGGCAACAAACCAAAGGAGCGGCATCACTGGGTAAAACACTGAGGACCACAGGCTAGAGAAAACACAAGCCCACGGTGAGACCTTGCACAAACACATCCCCACCATTTATAAAACATCCAGTGTTACACTCAGTTGCTCAGCAGCTGCATCCACACCTTGAGCCAAACAAAAAGCCAGACACACACATAACCAGTGCTGAACGCTCCAGCCCTTTGTACATACCACTTCTGCAGCTCTGTGCTCAGCCAACACGTGCTGTCCTCCAGCCATGGTACAACATCCTCTGCAACCTGCTCTGGTACAGCTCCTTCACCAGCACCCCTTCCAGAACTTCCACAGAAGCTGCTAGGGACCAGGAAGGAGCACAAAGCAGCTCTTACAAAGAAAAAGCAAAAGAAAACTCAGAAAGATTATTTAACTCCCCCTGTGAAGAACAGCCAGAGAGAGACAAAGAGTGCTTCTGAGCAAAGCACTCAACCCCTACAGCTGGAAACAATTGATCACAATTAAGATTTAAGTCACCCACAGGTGTTCTGCTTTTAAGTAATCCATTTCCACCTGGTTCTCTCTCTCTCTCTTTTTTTTTT